>JAWWEU010000111.1:53061614-53074811 GCA_035583155.1 Acropternis orthonyx | reverse complement strand
TTCAGTTGAGACCTGACTAGCATGGGAGACCCTACCGGAGGCACAAACCACCGCCAGCATAGCTCACAACCTCATAAAGGCACACAAGCTTCTCCCCCGCGACAAGGGGGGTGCCCATGGAGAAGACCATCCTTTAATAGTTTGAGATGAAATGTCCAGCTTCACGTTTCAGCTGCCCTCAGCAGACGTGCCATTACCTTCTGTCTCAGTGCACAGCCGTAATCTCATCCTGAAAAATAAGGTTTTACCTTCCACTTACCCTTCTGGAGACAGCTTGTCAGAGCAACATGGTACCCCAAACTTATCCTGCTTAATGTCAGCTAATTAAATTCATTTTTGAATATAGTACAAAGCCAATTTAATTCTGTCTTTCAGAGCCTGCAGAGACAGTTGTGACTCTCAGATGGGTTTCTGTCTCTGATTAGTGATCAAATCTCTTTGTGCTTTTCTAGACTGACTGTCTTCTTCTGTGTGTCTCTCACCTGTACTTGGGATGTTAGGGAATGGGGTGTTTTTTCCTGTACTTTCATATCCCCAGCATCTACTGTCACATTTGACAACATTCTCTATTTAATGACTTTTGTTCTCTGAAATGAAAGTTTCATTAGTGTGGCAGGAATAGAAATAGAAATTACTGTGAAATTCTCCTGGTGTTAGATCTTGATTTCAGAGGTTGTTTTTAAAAAGCATTGATCTTTGCAGGGATGGGTGTTGGAGTGACCTTCTAACTCTGAGCTCATATACCCGCCTCTGGAGGATCATCCACATCACAGTCCAAGTCTCAGTTCAAGTGCCACAGCCTCCAGTAATGTTTACTGTCTGTCACTCTCAATATATTTTGTGATCACAAACATTTATGAAAATAAGGAGCAGAATTTAAAAAAAATTAATTAAAAAAAGAGAAAGGTCAAAGCAAATTATAGAGTGACAAAGAACAATATACTTGATTAATTAAGTAGTGCTGGTGGAATCTATCATGTCAGGGACAATCTAAGTAGTAATTTTATTTTAAATGCTCTTTGTGCAGGTTGTCAAAGAAAGTAAAAGTAGTTCATCTGGAGATTTTCATGCTTTATTTTCTGTACAACTCTGGCATGTCCCTCACTCCCTTTGTGCAGCTTTGTGCCAGGAAGTGCCTTCAATTTCCTGTTTCTAAATTCCCCAGTGCTGTTGGGTGACAGATTGTTGTGCATCACTGTGGAATCTCCTGCTGCAGTTTGCCCCGTTTGCAGCTGCATTTTCTTTCATTCTCTTCCCACTTGCCCTCCCCCTTGTTGATGTGACTTATTTGTGTTTGGACCTTACAAACGCAGAACTTATCATTATCAGCAGCGTAATTCCTGCTTACTGAGAAACTATTGCTCGTATTCCTTCCAAAACATAGCTGGAGTGTATGGGGAGACATGGTTTGACGTGAAGCTTGCATCATCATCGTGCACCATGCTTGTTCTGTGTGGAAAGGCTTCACTCTGCGTGGATGTGTCTGATATATTTTACAGGCAGTTAATTCGGCAATCCATTTGTTGTGTTGCATAGTAAAATATACAAGTGCAGTTGTGTTTGTAATGTAGCTTCTGATGCCAGAGAGAAATAAATACCAGCTTTCTCACCTTTACTGAATAATGCTGAAGTTGTAAAACAGAAGAACAGGTGCCAGGAAAGTAATACTTGGGACTTAAATTTATAGATTGCTATTAACAGGTATGTATTTTTGAAATTAGAAGCTATAGTTTTTAATGCAATGAATATTGAAATACATTCTGTTATATGCACCTGAGGAGTTTTTGAGGCTTAATACCTTCTGACCTGATTTTAGTAAATGATTCAATGCTTGTGTATCAATCTTAAGCATTTGGTTTAGCTACTTTGACCATATCATAAGTCCTTGTTCATTTTTCAGATGAACAAATAGTATATATTGAAGGTGGAGAAAGAATTGCTAAAAACCCGGTAAGTCCTGGAGCACAGCAGTACTTTTCTAGAGACTTTCTAAATACCTGTGTTTGTTAGGCCACTGTAGTTCTCTTGGTGTGACTATGCTGTGTGCACTGATATGAATATTTATAATACAAAAGATTGCATATTTACTTTTTCAGTGCTGTACTTTGTTGTAAGAAAGGAGTTCTTTAAGGTGAGAGATAACTTATCTGTAGTTTAATATGTATAATGCAGTTTTAGGATTGTGTTAAGACCTGTAGAATCAGTTTTAAGAAGTGATGGCACACATACGTAGAATTAAGTTGGGAGCAAAAAATTAATTTCAGCTTTCATTAATTTTTCTAACTGTGCCTAATATTGCCTTTCCTTAAAACATTGCTTTTGAAAATGAAGATCTTAATTGATAGTGCCGGAGATTACCACTATCTGGCTATAGAAAATGAATGGTTTGGACGAGAACTGTGTGTATTTTCTTACCATTCCCTCTTTCTGTAGAGACTATATTGATGTGTATATTTAGTTCCCAGTCCTTCTCCCACTTAGATTTTTAAATGCTGGGTCCCCCATGTATTCCAGTCAACACTAGTTATTTCCATAATTTCCAGAACCACATCCTTAAATACCTCCCATATAATTTCCAATTTCAGATTTCACAACAGCTTCCATGCTTCTGCTTCACCTAGAAAGATTTTGCCTTTGCCTTAAAGAGTCGCTTCTAGAACTTGCATTTTTTAAGTGTATTTTTGGGACTTTGGTGTTGGTTTCTCAGCAAAGGTAAGGTCCTAGGAAGTCTCTGGCAAAAAGATCTTTTTGAAAGATCTTGTAGGTTGTCAGGGTCATAATTAATTACATCAGCTCTTATCAGTTGCTCCTTAGGGTCTCCTGCTCCACCAGAAGTGGTTTATTGTGAGCAGTTCTGGCTTTCTCCTGTGTGATCTCTGAGGTCCCTCCAACCTCAACTGTGAGCAGAGAGGCAGTAAGCTCTGTAATGGGGTATGACTAGTGGCCTCGAAAACCTGGGCCATGGCTTTGACCTGGCCAAGGAAGAGGATAAACACTCAGTGAAGGAATCTGAGAAAAAGGGAATCAAATGGAGAATTACAAACTGATTTCCTGCAGGACACTGAGGAGCAGGAAGCCAAAGGTAGCTGGTGACAGCTACCAACCTGAATTAGGTTTGAACTGATTCACTAGAACTAAAAGACTGCATTTCACTTGGTTCCTTGTGTTGCTGTTATTTCTGTTCATAATGTAGCTACTTGGTGGTCATTATTGTCAATTCATGGGATGATTTTAGGACTTAAAATGAAAGTATTCATGAGATTATTAGTTTTCCAACAGTACTGTTAACAGGCAGCAAGAAAAAAAGAAGAAAGAAAAATGTTTAAATAAATTATTCACTGAAAAGTTCTGGTAGTTTGCAAGGTAAATGATTAGGCAAAGTCATTAGGGATAGATTATTTAAATTACTCCAAATAAGTCTACAAGCAGAAAAAGAATGTGTTGCACGTCTTACAGGATTTTTCTGTTAAAGACAGTTGGCCATGTTTATCCTTCTGTGGGGAGGACACTACAAATGATTTCTCTGGGAAGGAAGATTCTTTTTAAGCCTTCAATGGGTTGAGAAAAAATTGCTTTTGTAGTTAAAATAGAGTTATTAGGAAACAAAATTTAAGCAGTTCAATAGAACAGATCTATCCAACACTCAGTCCCCAGCCCATCCTGTGGTGCAGCCCTGCCAGCATGCCTTTGCTCCATGTTCCCTATGTCAGCCAACACTGGATTCACAGACATCAGACCTCCATGAATTTCCTGGTGACCATCTGTTGCTTGAGCAGTCAGAGGAGGCTGTCAGTGAAAGGGAAGATGCTTCTGCTGGTGTTACAGGGTGAAGGCAAGTGAATGTGCCTCATCCTCAGCCAGCCTATTCCAACAGGGCAGCCTAGGAACATCCCCAGCACAGAGCCAGGGGAGCTGCCTGCCCTCCTGCCTGGAGGGATGGGGCTCTTCCCAGTGAAGGGGAGCACAACTGAAATCCTAGCAATGGGGTATGGCAGAGCCCTGTGCCTTCTGCCAGCCAGGGCTGCCTCTGGGCACTGCCAGCAGTCACCGCTCTGCCGTCTTCCTCACTTTTTGCAGGGTCCCATGCTGTGGCTCAGCAGCTCACCTCAGCATCTGCCATTTAGGTTTGTGCATACTGGAAAATCTATGTGCACTACTCCGTGCTGATTATGCTTGTCTCCTTGTGTTTATACTGTTTTAGAGTAGCAAACATTAGACATTACATTTTAGCATCACACCTATGGGCAGTGCACCCTTCACCAATAACTTTCTGTTGTTACGTTGGACCATGGAGTGTGTTCTTTGTAACTTAGTCTTTACATGTTTTTATGCCTGTTATTGAAGATGAAATACAGGGTATAGGAGACACTGACTTACTTAGGTGGCAGCAAATGAAGATGTACATGGTGCTAGTGAACTGCTGGGTGTTGTGGCTGGTCAGTAAAGCATAATAAAGGCAAGAGCTAAGCCACTTTGGAGGTATGAAGAATCAAAGAAGCACTAGAGTAATTAAAACATATAAACTATGGCTAAACCCCATAATTTCTTAAAAATTCTTTGTTATTTGCTAGACTTTCCTCTTGAAACCCTCTTACCATAGGATGAGATGCTGCTTGTAGAGGAAGCTCAGCTTCTCTTTGAGGAGGCTTGATTAAAAAAGATAAGGCCCCAACTTTCTCTTATATGACTTCTTATCTCTGTGGGTGTGTCTGTACCTGCATGTGCTGATATATTACTGAGTATTCTGTAAGGCATATTACTTATATTTTCAAAATCAAGAGAACCCAATTAATCTGCCTTTTGAATCAATAACTGTATTTTATAACTTTATCCACATCTTCATGCTTCACAGAATGAGTCAATACCATTAACAATCAAGAGTTTCTTAATTCTTATTTCAAACATTTATGAGGATGCACAGTCCAAGTGAGTTTTCTTTATGTAATGCTGTAGAGGTTTAGGTTGCCTGAACCTATATTTATTTCAATCAGTTGTGATTTTACCTTTAGTTTTACTAAGAAAATCTCTTTCAGCTCTTAAACTGAAAAGTTTGTTTGCTGCAGCATGCCCTGTCATTGGAGACAATGCTGCTAGTGCAAGCTCATTTTTCATATCTGCATTGGTTACCTCCCAAAATAATTAAAAACAGACTCACCCAGCAAGTGATTTGAAACTATCAAATGATTATAAATAAGATGATTGTAGTCACTAGTAGGGAAATAACTTAAGACCCTTTGATCTTAAGAGAATAGTTTATGAGAGAACTCCAGTGTTGCATCTTCTTCCAAACCAGCAATTTTCAATGTTAAGATAAAAACCAAGAAAGGTAAAGCCAAACTGGCAATGCAATGGTGAAAGGAATTACGTGCTTTCCAAGGACCTGACAAATGGGAAATCTGAAATTCCGTATCTGTCAACCAGACAGTAACAGCTTCTGCTTTAACATTGAAAACTAGTTTTCATTGCTTTGATAGCATGCCTGAAATCTGGTCTGAAGCAGTGGACCAAGTAGTTTGGTTACAGCCCAGCACTTTGGCTTGCCATTGTGAACAGCAAAATGTTTTCTGTGAGCTTGGAAAGAGCAGAGACCTGCTAATAATGCACAGGAGGAATACGTGAAAATGCACAAATGTATTACCAGAGCTTGATGTAAAACTCTGAATATGATAAACTTACTATCTGGATTTGTTATCTTTTCAGGTGGGACCCTCTTCTGATATGTGATCTACAGTGAGCGAGCTACTTTGAATCCTACGGTGACAATGTTATCACTGCCCCATCTCTGGGAACCAGTTCATAAGTATATGGTATGTGAACGTCTGCATCTTACATTAACCACTGCTTGTTGGAACAACACAGAAACAATAATGTGAAGGTGCTAAAAGTCATTGAAGTAAATGTTAAGCCACATGTACAATCAGTTACATTGAGCTGTTCCAGTAGATGTTTATCTGTTAGGCCTGGTCTGTAAGCAGAATAGTGAACTGTTTTAACTTAAACATGTATTTGTTTACAGATATTGGTAGAAACATTCTACCAATGTTTCCTTTGGATAAAGTTATACTGGTACAGTGATCATACGTAGATGTACGGATGATTATTCTCTCCCTCAAGCAGGAGGGAGTGGTAGCAGTAGCTTGAAGGGTTCTGTACTTGAACTGTATTGCTGCACTTACAGCAGTACTATTTTTGCATTTAGGAAAGGTCTTTAATTGCTTTCCTCCTTCATTCCATTTTCAGTTTCTGGTCAGTCTAAATTAGATTAATTTCACACACCAGTGAGTCCCTAAAGAAGTGTAAATTAACTCCATTTTACCAAACTCAGCCACATGATGGCAGTTATTCCCTTGACATTTATCTTTACATCACCCACCATCTTTGACCAAGATTTCAATAGGACTTAAATCCATATAATGATCCTTTTTTCCTTATGCTGTATAAGGAAATGGAGACTGAGATCCAGATCTGGTGAAGTGAGGTTGTTCAATTTATGGCCTGCAAGGCCAAAAATCTAAGGTCACTGATAGTTGGCATGTTTTTCTTTTCTACTGTTCTGGCTTGAAATTGTTAACACACACTCGGGTCATGTAAAACTATGGCAAAATGGTTTTATGAGACTGGGCACATCATTGTTTTATGTTCTAAAGCAGTTCATAGCACACCACACAGCTGTTAGCATGGAGCATCTTCATCTGATTTATGGCCCCAATGCAACTCCCACTGAAGCTGGTGGAAAAAAGTTTCTTCATGCTGATGGGAGTTGAATTGCACTGCACATAACACCTGAGACTTCTGTTAAAGTAATGTTCCCTGCCTGGAATCTTTTTTTACCGATCAACCACATTTTAGAGATTAAGTATTAAAGATACAAGCATAAAACAGAATTACAAGGAAATGGATAGGCAAAATAACCAGGAGAGGACTCAATTATGGACATACTTGTCTAGTTTCAAAAGTTAAAAAGTGATGAGGGGAGATGGTTGTTTGCTCTGAAAGTATATATCTGGGTTTAATGCTCTGTATTTTTATATGCAATTTTGAGGACAATGCTTGTCAGAAATACAGATGATCTGCTGCTGCAGCAGTGATGTGAGAGAGGGAAAGCAAGCTAAAAGTCCTACAGGGAGCAGAAAGAGCAAGCCTATGCTTCATTGATCAATATAGTGTGTTTTGGGAGAGCAACTCACAACTTCGGTAACCTGTCTGCTGGATGGTGACACTTTCCAAATCTGGGTGAACAGTTTGAAGAGAAGCTCCCAGAGTCAATGTCTCCCATTGAAGTGAGAGAGCTTTGCACCTGCTTATACTAGCAGGGCTTCCAGCATGCCTTTGCAATCACTCTCAGTAATCTGTGCTGGCCAAATACCATTAACATGACCCTTTGCAGATGTTTTGTATTTGTTTAGATGTCTTCTCTGTCATCCATATCTAAGAACCTTCTCAGGAGGGATATAGGATTAAGATTCTCTGTTGCTTATATTTCTTTTTAGTTGATTAATTTTTAAACATTCAGAATTATTTTTTGGTATGTGATTTTGTAAATAAGTTGTTTTGATGTGTGTGTGAGCATTGGTAATGGAAAACTGGTTTGAAGAAGGTGAGTTTCATGTCCTGCAGGGGCAGAGGTCTGGAAAGGAGCCAGCAGACCAGCTGGTCTGCTTTCCTGCCATCAGAGGTATCTCATCATAAAAGGCATGAAAGCGTCTTGGTTGACATTTTCACTTTTCTGGTGGAATGCAGCTTTTTGCTGGTGGAGGGGACCTCTCAGAGAGCTGAGGGCAGGTGGCAGGGAGAGGCAGCTGTCAGAGTGGTCACCGCTTGCAGATCTTCGTGTTCCCTAGGCACAAAGAACAAGCAGCCGTCTCGCAGCTGTGCTCTTAATAAGCTGTAGGGCAAGGGATACTGTGTCTTGCACCTTGTGAAGTTTCTGATATATAGTAATAACCTTCAAGGATTTGCCATCTACCCAAATCAACATGAAATTTCCTTTGACCGATGAACACAGAAGTCATAAGGAAGTGAAGGTTTTCATGTTAGTTTTCCCTTTTGGGTGTTATTTTGGTTTTCCTCTTTTGCTAGTTCTCATATAGCATTGCAAGCATTTCAGGAAACTAAACTGCAGGAGGACAGCTCATAAAAGATCGACCTACCAGAGGACGAGGCTCTGCTTATTACAGAAAAGCTTCTGAGACAGTGACAGCTGAAAAGATTATACACTTCCACAGGAAATTAAATTTGATGTAATATAGTGAAAGAATGACAAAATGCAAAGGGTATATATAACCTATTTGTGACGATTAAGTGGTAGAAAAATGAAAACTTGATATCCAATAAAGAGCATGTAATTTAGATATGGATACAAAATTCCCAATAGGTTTTTGAAAATGTGGCCCTCCACTTTGCTTTGCCTTCTCTCAGTGTTGTTATTTCAATGTGGAACATCCTTAATGTCTTAGAATCATAGAATTGCTTGGGGTGGAAGGGACCTTTAAAGATCATCTGGTTCCAACCTCTCTGCTACGTGCAGGGAAACTTTCCACTAGACTAGGCTACTCAGAGTGCCATCCAACCTGTCCTTGAACATTTCCAGGGATGGGGCATCCACAGCTGCTCTGGGCAACCCATTCTAGTGTCTTGTAAAACTATGTTAACTTTTGGAAATGTTAGATTATAAAGCATTTAAATCAATTTTCAGAGCAGTCCTGTGGTATTCAGTTAGATTACATTCTTCAGCAGAAGGTGTGTATGTGACACCAGACAGGAAATGAGAGGTGAGAGCTTCTTTCTTTGCTTTGTCCTTTTCCTGTGTGAAAGTGCAGTGCTGGCAGAGGGGAAAGCTTTCCTTCCCTCTGTGCCCACGTCCCTTGCTGAGGCGCAGAGTGGTGCTTCATGGTGTGTGGAAGTAGCCCTGTCCCAGCTGCTGAGCAGAGACTGGTGTCACAGATGTGGGAGGGACCTGCTGGGGTCTGCTCAGGTGACACACACAGTTGGTACCAAGGTCCTTGCTGCTCATCCAAGGCACATGGTGTCTCCTCTTCCTCTCCTCCTTGGGGTCAGTGCATGTGATGCAGTGAGCCTGGCTCCCTCCTGGCCAGATGCTTCATAGCAAAACAAAGGTTTTCTTTCAAAGGGGACAGTAATAACTTGCAACACTTTAATAATTTTTCCTATAAGATCTGGTTACCTGCAGTTGGAAAGAATAAGCAGGACTCTGGCAGATTTAGCTTTATTAACCATCATAAATCCTTTACTTTTTGACTCTAATCAGTCCCTGGAGTCCTCTTAATGCCCTTGACATTGCACTGGCCTTTCATCACAGCACAATATACACTTTCCTGTAACTAGAAAACTGATGGCGAGAGCCTTACATAAACCTGAGGTACTGGATGCAGCAATGGGGACATGCAACTGTCAGACATTTGCTGACGATGAAAGGAGGAGAGGGAACTTCTGCTGCCAGCACAGCTCTTCCCTTGGCAGAGGGCAGGAGAGGAAACCTGAAAGCACAGGCACTCACAGAGTCTCATGTGCACCCATTAACACCTGGGAACAGAGGACCATCTGCTTTGGTCTGACCCAGACAGAGAGACAGCAGTGCTTTTGTGTCTTATGCTGGCAAGTACCGGGGTGCCAGGGGCCAACACTGTCTCAGAAAGCCCCTCTATGAGCAGCCCCCAGCCCACATCCCTGGGGCAGTGAGTGGCCAGAGTTTGCCAGTGACCGGCATGCTGACCCAGCTGCCAGGAGCTGGGGGCCAGGAGCAGCACAGGGACCAGTCAGATGTGCATGGGCGGAGGCTCTGGGTGAATGGGTCTTTTCTGTGCTGGGGACAACGCTAAAAGGAAGGAGTGTTACCAGGTGGTCGAGGGGCAGGCACCAAAGCAACAAATGCTGCCTTCATAAAATCACTACCTGGGTTATTGCCTCTCTGTCCAGCCCACGCACAAAATCCTCCAGAAACCAAGAGGGGAATTCCCTGGTCGGTAGTCTGTCTGTCTCTCTGCTGTCCAGGAATTCATGGGAAGGAGAAGGCATCCCAAGAATCTGTCCCAGTGTGCAGGGACAGTAAATTCCCTCTTGTTTTTTCATACACACAAGTCAGCAAGTTTCTTTGGCAAATGCTTTAATTTTGAGCTTAAGGCTATGTAAATATGTAACTTGGGACAAAATTTGGCTTCAGACCATGGACTGGCTTCCAGCTGTTTCTGCAGGTACAGATCCAATGTTTATGTACACGAATGGCTACTTTTAAAATTTATTTATTTATTTACTGTGGTAATCTTTTTATAATGAACTTGGATGTTTGTGTACCCTGTTTTTGCTTTGAACATAAAAATCTATGTATTTGCAGTTCATGTACAGGCATTTTCAGAACCTTTGTCAAAAGTCTCACATCTGCTGAAGATAATCAGTGCAGGCTGTATCTTTAGGATGACACACAGTTGTACTGACTGTTTTTTTTTTCCCCCCTAGCTGAAGTACCCAAAGCTGTGCTCACCACTGATAGCCCAGCAGCCTAGCTTATGAAAGAAAGGTGTTGAAAGATTTAGTTCCTACTGCAGGAGCTTTATACTGTAATTTGATTGTCCAGACAAATGAGTAGAAAAGAATATTCAGAAGGAGTGTCAAGAGGGTTAGCAATAAATATGTTAACTAGGTTTCAAAAAACCTGCTTAAATGCTACCTCGAAATGTAATACTTTTCTGTATCCACGTATATTTCATATCCATATGCTTTCTGCAGCCCTCGTCTCAACTGCTGCATGCCTGCAAACAGCCTCTTATTAAAAAGGGGAAGACCATAGTCTTGTGGACCTTCCATAATGTGCTCAGTATGTGAGCTATTAACTTCATGAAGATGAGAATATCTATGTCAAATGTGTTTCCTTTGCATGTGGCAAGATAGAAAAAGCAAACTCTGTGTGAAGACGAGCAGGCAAGAAAGACACTGAATGCCTTAAATACTAAGGGAGTTAATGCTATGCAGTGATTTTGCTTCTGTTATAGGAAGTGTAAGAACAGTATGCTTCCTGGCATACATCAGCATCCAAACTGCAAAGGTTTCAGTTCCATGGCAACACGAAGAGCCCAACTGTGCTGAAGGTGTATGTATTAATGCATTCAGAGTGAGGCTTTGGGAGCGAGCTGGGGGAAATAAACCATGCAAAAATAGTTCCTGTTTATTAATTTATATATAAATTAAAGTCGTCGTTCTTGGAAAATCAAACTGACATGAATACACCTGCCCCCTTCCCTCTCTCCCAATGCTCTCTAATTCTATTTTTACATACATTTTTTTCAGGCAAAAAGCAAGTGAAGAGGCTGTTTTGTTGAGGGTTTTCTATAAGACTGTAAGTGCAGCAGCTCTTGAATTCTGCAAGAAAATGCTATTAATTCCTGAGACAGTTGTATGTCCCTGGAGAGAAAGACTTGGGATGGAGGTGGGGAGGCATATTGTTTCCAAGATGTACTGCTTTACAGAGCAAAGTGAAACGGTGGTTGGTTGGTTTGTTTTTACTTCTTTGGTATTTTTTTATTATTATTTTCCTTGATCTTTTTGATCTGCCCTCTTTCTGCCTTTCTCTAAGTTTCCCCCACCTCCTCTGGCTGAGGAGCAGGAAACAAGGCTTAGCTCTGTTTCCTGACATCCAAAGAAATATAAAAGTACAAGGAAACAGTGTATTTTGTTTTGCCAGCCAACTTGGATTCACAGACCTGCACTAGAAAGGCACCTGCTCCCAGGCAGGGTCAGGAGTCATCCTCCAGAACAACTGGGAAATCGGCCAGGGAGTAACAGAGCTGGTCGTTACATGAATTTTGTTTGATCTGCTCAGTTGACTGCAGGGGTGTGGGATGGCGGATTGTGACAAGTGTATTTTGCTCAGGGTGAAGAACTGCCCCAGGCTGATCCTGCCAGCTGTGCTGGTGGGTGGATGCAAGGTTTAAAGTCAGACTGGACAGCAGGGGAACCTCCAGATGTTGGTATTTCTGAAGCTAACAGCAGCGCTAATCTGGCATGGTAAAGCTGACAGAAATGGCAAGTTGAACTGGATTTACAGCTGCTTTGCATTGCTAAAACAGTCAGAGCAGCCAGAACGTATCAGTGGATCTGGCCTATAGATTTCAGCAAGGTTTCTGTGCCTAACTAGGGGAAGAATATAGCACTGCAGTTGGAAGTTGCTGTGCAACAGGAGAGAGGTTAATCAGCTTTTGTTGTGCAAGGGGAGAAGAGGAATAAAATTCATGTCTCTCTTAATCTGTATTCTTTTCTTCCCTTTTTTTTTTTTTTTTTGTTGTGTGTTTTGTGTTTGTTTGTTTGTTTTGGGTGGTTTTTGTTTGTTTGTTTGTTTTTAGTAGCAGCAGGAATGTATTTTTTCTTACAAACAAGGCTTGCTTCTATTGCAGTGGGAACTCTTTCTTTGAGATTCTACAGATTCTTGTTAAGGAAACCAGTGCAATGTGGGTAATCTTTTCTAAGGGAATAAATAGCATTGAAATGATGAAATGACTCTATCTTGGCATTCCACAAAGTGGGGGATTTCACCCTCAAGGCAGCAGACCTGCAAAGTAAGAAAGTGTCATTTTTAAACTGTCTCTTTCTTAGGGAGAGCAGCACAGGTAAACTTAGGCCTCTTGTTAATGCTGCACTTGACACTCTCCCAATTTTTTTTTTCTTGTTGTGGCTTCTGATTTCTGCACAGCCCCTTAGAACAGTAAAGCAGATGTAGCTCATTAAATACTAGCATATCGTTCCCAAATTATGTGGCACCTTCATTTTCCTGACTTTTGACAAAGGAACTGTGCATACAGCCCTGACTAAAGAGGAGGAGTCACTCCAGCCAACAATGTAGTAAGGGAGGTGAAAGATTCCCGTGTAGGTGTCCCAACCTGATATAACATTCCAAACAGGCCAGCTGCTATTTGTAAGCACCTTCCCAGGGGAACACCTCATTCAGCTTGGCAGGAAGGATGAAGAGAAAGCACCAAGAGGAGCATCAAAGAAAGAAGACAAGGAGGAGAGAAATCAAGGATGGAGAGAGTGAGGAAACAGAGCAAAGGCAGAAGGGTAATCAGAGAAACAACAGTGGTCTGGGAAGAGCACGACACAGGAAAGAGATGTTGCTCTGGTGCCTATGAGGGAGAAGTTGTTTTTCAGATGTAATGTAGACAAAACCAAACCCCCGGCCCCCCCCCCCCC
>JAWWEU010000111.1:52925769-53061604 GCA_035583155.1 Acropternis orthonyx | reverse complement strand
AAAAGGTGGGAAAGTTAAAATACATGAATTAGGAGAAGATATCAGAGAGAGGAGAATTCAGACTGACATGAAGAAGAAAAAATACATAAAATACATGGATGAATTTCATACCCTGGTCCAGCCAATTTTAAATAGTAACTGCTAAATTTGTAACATCAGGAGCTTGATGAGGAGGTTTTGGGGGCTGGTGGGGAGCAGTGGGGCCATGCTGAAAGGTTGCTGCAAGCACCAGAATGGATGGTTGGAGGCAGATCTTTTTTGTGCATCATGGCTGGAAGTCTAAAGCCAGTATGAATATTCCCAACGACCGTTGCCCATTCTGCATTAGAAGGCTGATAGTCATAAAAATGTGACCACGTCTCTCTGAAGGTATCTGAGAAAGGGCTGTTGTCATGCAGGCAGGGATAAGGGCTCCCTCTAGATTCTTCTTCCAGTTGTTCAAGCTATCTAGGCTACCAGAAATAAAGAACTGAATGGAAATTTTAGTTCTGGCTGTGAAAAGAAGCTTTTGAATGAATTCTACATCAAATAATCAATGTCTTCTTTCCTCCTCCTCTCCACCTACCTTGTTCCTAAACATTAACATTTCATGTCACTTGAGCTAAGTTCAGTGTCAGACTCACAGGATTCTGCTGAAAAATACACCCCTTTTTTGTGCCAAGCCAAAGAAGATGAGAGGCTTGTGGTATTTTTCCTTCTCAATCTCTGCTCTGCAGGGAAAAGCAGTTAAGGCTGTGTGAAGCTGTCTTCTTCCCACTCTCCTAAACTTCACTCCTAAAAATGCTGCTCCTTCAACGGCTTTACTGCTTCTCTGAAGGAGGCATGGCTTGGCCCACTTAGTGCCATCACTTGCCAGGGAATGTTTTCTCAGATGGTGGTGACTTTCATCATGATAGGAGGCTGAAGAAGATTGCTGTGGAACAAATCATGGGCATTGCTAGCTGTGCCATTTGAAAATGGTTACTTAAGCATGAAAAAGAAGAAAAAGATCTGGAATTATGAGATTTAAACCCTGTCTGAAGCTCCAAACCTCCAAATAATTTCTGCCATTTCTGTTTCCTCTTTTCTAAACACTTAGACTGTATGTGTGTTGTATTTTTAAACTTTTCTCTAGAACCACCAACGTGAGAAACATTCTTTCTCTGAAACGGGTTGTTTTGTGGGCAGCAGTACAAGTATGTGTTGTCTGTGGCCCTTTTCCCCCCAGGAATTCTCACCCACCTCATGTATGTTGCTGCCAGCAGGCAGGTGGCTTCAGGCTGCCCGTCGGGGCTGAGGCTCGCGCCCTGGCTCGCCGCTAAAGTGACCGTGCAACACCCAAGGGCTGAGCTTGGAACATCAGTCTGCATTTCCTCCTCAGAGCCAGCTGCCAATTTTCTCCAGATTTTTAGAATGTCCTTAATGAAATGCAGGGAGAAGATAACAAATGTCTGCAGAGGTGGAGAAATGTGCATTCAAAATAGCGGGTTTGTTGTGCAAGAAGCGGAATGGTTCTCTGGGCAGTTGTGTCTGAGATACTCTGCAGTATGTGGTAGTATTTCATGGTAAAAGCATGGGGACATGAGCTTATCTGGAGACCCTAATAATTTTCCCTGCTATAGAGAAAGCAAGTGGTAAAGAGGCACAAGAAGGAAATGTTGGTGAAAACAGACCTTTTGACAGTGATTAGTGTCTTGCTGCTTTTGGTGGAGTAGGGGCATTCCTGTATCTCACTGTAGTGATGCAGAGATGTGCTGATACTTGCTTATTTTGATCAGTGCTGAAAAGCAGAAGCAAAAAATCACATGTGGCTTTGGGGTGCTGTAATACACCTGAAATCAAAGCCAGCTTGGAAATTATGATGTCTGATGTTTGTGTAACCCAAAATCTCTCAACCTGTACCTAAACTTACTTCTCAGATGTTAGAGAAAAATCACCCTTCCCACAATGCCGTGTCAACAGGACAGCCATTGCTGCACGACAGGTTTTTTCCCTTCTCTCACCTTAGTGTCCAGTCCAGCAATTAGGAATCAAATTTAACCTTCAGTGTTTGTTTCAGTATCTGTGAGTCTTTAATTCTTTTCCAGCAGCAAAACAATTATTTTGGGTAGGCATACTAGTTGTTTGTTAATTTGTTTATAATCAGTTTTCTAAGAGCTTGCTTTGATGTGGGAGGAACTGAGTTCTTTGGGTGCAAATATTTGCTGTTGACTCTTTTAGTCATTAAGAGATGTTTTCCACATTAAGGTGCCTTTACTTTTAAGGGAAAATGTCAAGCATCTTCTGATACCAGATACATGAAATGTGTGGTTGCCTGAAGAGGGACCATTTGTTGACAGCTGCAAGACAGGAGGGCAGGAGGGACAGAGACCAGCCTAAGCCTTTGCCAGCCTACTGGGGAGAGGCTGAACAGCCTCCCAGTCCCTCTGGCTGCCCCAGGACCTGAGGCCCCACAGATGCTGGTTTCGGCTATTGACCTACATCCCTGCTGATATGCCTCTACACTAAAAGATGTCACTGTTCCAACTGCAGCTCTTTTAAGGCTCCCTGCCTCTGCAGTTCTTGTCTTTGTATAGGTTATTTTTGGAAACTGGGGAACCAGGAGGAGGGATGAAATTTAGGGGAGTTAACTGCAGTAGAAAAGTCTTTACCTTGGTGTGCTCTTTCTTCTCTATCTTTTCTTCTCAATCTTTTCTTCTCATGACCTCTGTGGTCTGATCCTCACTGCATCACTCATTCCCGGGCAAGCCATGGCCGACCCTCTGTGTTCCCAATGAGTGACTCCTTCCCATGAGGTGGTGTGCCGGTTTGCAAGCTGTGCTTGCCTCTTCCTCCCTGCAGCAGCTACCACTTTTGCTTTTCTGGGTCAGCCAGTTGGCCAAAAGGTGGTAGGTGGTCGAGCAGAGTTTTGGGAGCTGTGAAACACTGGTAGCACCTGGGGAGGTTATGTGCCTTAGGGTAAATTGTATGCAGAGAAGAACGTCTTTCCTTTGTTCTTTCCTCAGTGGAGCAGCCCCATTGAAGTTGTTGGCTTATTCTTGAAATATCAGTGTGCTTTTTGCATTAGAAGTGTTACGTGCTGGCTGCCAAACTTAGCGAGATAAAACAAATTCATCAAAAGACTGGGGAATAGCAACTGAAACCTGACCTGGCAGGGAGATGAGGAGCTCACCTTTTGGCTCTGATGCATGGGGTAGGCAGTGGTGAGCACAGACCCCCAAACTGCCAGAGCTCTTCTGAACAGGCAATTACTTCTCATCTTTCATTTTTAATGCAAAAATGTAAGGAGAAATTTTCTATGCAGGAGCACCCAAGGACTTTCTTTTTCCTGTCTAGGTTTTCTAAAATCACTAGCGCATAGAAAGACATTGACCATACAGTAAGTCAGGCTGCCCTTTTGCTAACTGAGACAGTATTCAGATAATTTAGATGCCTGTGATTGCCTGTGAAAATCTGCTGATGTTTACACTGCTGTCAGGTATTGAAGTCATACCATAATATTTATTGTGGGATCTTGCAATAGATTTCAAAATAGATTGACATCGCAACACAAAGTGGAAATTTTATTAATTTTTTCTGCAGTTATGAAAATGCTTAAATAGCAGTGTAGTGCAGTAAATGTTAAACATTAAAAGCTGGCTTTATGTGTACTGGTAAGAGGAGGTTGGTAGAGGAGGAAGTAGCTTGAGTTTGATAGGAGTATGGGGGAAATCAAAGTAGGGAATGATTGTAGACTCAGCACAATAACATGCCATCTTTAAAGGATGGATTTGGATCAGCAACATAAGAAGAGGTGATATTGAGGAAGACTTTAACCCTAAAGAAATAAATTTTTAAAAAGGTGATTCTATACAAGAAGCTGCACAATTGTTGCAAAAAGCCAGCCAAATATGGGGAGAATGAAATCAAAAGAATATGAAGTACTGTCTTAAAATATGTAGAAATGGAGGGAGTTTTACTACCATGCTATGGCAGAGATCAACTAAACTGTGCAGAATGGTTATGCAAAGTGTTCACTGTAGGAAAATAGCCGTTTTCCGTAGATTCTAGGAAGGAGTACTGGCATGCCGCTGGCAGTGATTTATTTTCACCCAGCCTTCATGCTTGTGTCTGGCATTCAATGAAATCTTCCAGGGTAAATTATTTATTTAATTAAGAATGGCCACAGTTGTTCTGAGAGACTGGCAGCACAGCAGCAGGAAATCTGTTAGAGATTGCATCTGACTTCTTACAGATAAGCTGCTTATATATATATATATTAAATAAAATTATAAATAAGTGTATGTTGGCATTTTTGTTTATTAGCAACAGTTCATAATAATGAATCCAGTGAATGTACTACCATGCATTGTAGATATCTAATTTGTTGATTAAATAACATGGAGGCTTATGCAGCAAGCTAAGACATTAGGCTCCTGCTAACTGAACTTTTGAACTTTTCATAGGAAAAGGAGATGTCAGTAAGAGAAGAATCAAATTTATGAATGCGTAAGCTTGAGCAACCCAAAACCTTTCATTTCAGTAGGCATTCCCATAAGAGCAAAGAGAGAAATCCCCCTCTTCCTATGCCAAGTTGGCAAAAGAATGCTTTTTTCTTAGTTTGACATATTCCAGAGATAAGAGATAGAGCTGGTGGTTTGAGGGAGTCCAGGAAGAGAGGAATTTGAGTATAACTAACAAGAGAAACTGTCATTTGAGGACAAATCCGTGAAGAGTCTCTACAAGATTTCATATTTTTATCTGTGTTGTTTGAAAAAATAAAGATGAAGCAATGTGATTTGGTAATTGTACTTCAATAAATTTGATTTTTAAGAATACTTTTTGAGTTTGATCCTTGCTTTCTCTGCTTGCTTGTTGAGCAATATGAAAAAAACCTTGCAAGAGGAAAAGAAGCCACCTCTTTTGGAGGAAATTACTTATGGATTTAAGCTGCATATTTTGGCATGAAGGGAAAAAAATGGACAGAAGTTTTGAAAAATATCACAAATGGGCATTTCTGAAACATCAGACATATTTGGTTTTTGACAGGCCTAATAAGCAAATCAACATAGAGCTAAATACACCTTCCAAGGTGATCTGCCCTTTTGGTAGGCACTGGTGGTGGGGGCCAGCTGGCAGGCTGCTCACAGCCAAGGTGAGGCACTCTCCTTTGCATAGGGTGGTTTGGACTTTCCCCTCTCCTCCCCCTTCACTTCCTCCAGGGCCCTGCTGGCTCTCTGATGGTCCTTGCTGAAGCTGTCGGCATCAGTGTCTGAAGCACCTCTCAATTTTGAGAGGTCAGCTTTTGTTTTCCTTGACCTGGATTCTCTAGTGCTGCCAAAGCTTGAAGCAAGTGGGCAGGTGGTTGGGGTTTGAGGAAGGGTCCCCCACTGTCCTGGCTGTGGTTTCCTGTCCCAGAGGGGCTACTCCTACTACTTATCCTCTGCAGCCACTTTCCTGAGCCCACACTGGGCTGGTTTGGGCAGCTGGGCAGGCAGTGAGCTGTTGGGCAGCCAGGGCTTTCTGGTGGGTGAGCTCCTTGGATGGGCGCAGTTACACTAGAGCTGGCAGGATCACAAGGCTGGCGTTGCGAGGAAGAAGCAAAGTGACATCTTCCCCTCTTGGGTGGCAGCTCGCCACTGGACTGACCTCACTGAAGCATGAAACTTCATCCTCAGCATGGAGATCATGCACCTGTGAGGTTGTTAACACTTAAATACAATGTTAAGTTATCACAGGAATTGAGAAGGTGAATACAGCGGAGTTTCCTATGCTCCCCTTTTTCACTCCACAATTTTTGGTGACCCCAAGTCACTCTCTGTGTGTTTCTCTTTCCAGATGGAGTTAGAAATGGGTACACGTTCTGAATTAGTTTTTTTTTTTTTTTTGGTAGTACCTGTGAGTGATCGAAGATTGCTTTTGCAGATTTGCAGTCAAGCATCAAACTGAAATGAATGTCATTTCAGAACAGTCTGTTTGCAGTCAGTTTTTATTTTTGCTTTACAGTATCTCCGAAGTACTCCTAGTTGTGTTCACTGGAATTACAGAGTCATAGAATTATTTGGGTTGCAAGGACCTTTAAAGACCATCTAGTTCCAACCCCCCTTCCACTAAAGCAGGTTGCTCAACGCCCCATCCAACCTTGCCTAGAACGCTTCCAGGGATGGGGCATCCACAGCTTTTCTAGGCAACCTGTTCCCCTACCTCAACACCCTCACAGAAATTTCTTTCTTATATCCAGTCTAAGCCTGCTCTCTTTCAGTTCAAAACTGCTGCCCCTGCTCATGTCACTACAGGCCCTGGTAAAAAGTCCCTCTCCAGCTCTCCTGTAAGTCCCCTTTAGGTACTGGAAGGTGCCTTTAAGGCCTCCCCAGAGCCATCTCTTTTTCTCGAGCCTGAACAACCCCAAGTCTCTCAGCCTGTCTTCATAGCAGAGAGGCTCCAGCACTCTGACAATTTTTGTGGCCCTCCTCCAGACCCACTCCAACTCATCTATGTTTGACTTGCAATTGTCACCAGACCTGGATATGGTATCCAGGTTCAGTCTCACAGGGAGTCCAGTAGAGGGGCAATACCACCTCCCTCAACATGCTGGCCACACTCCTTTTGATGCAGCCCAGTCATAGCCAATTTTTCATCTGTCAATATGTATTGGGTTTGTGTAGCAAGGTTTTGGTAGTGGGGGGGCTACAGAAGTGGCTTCTGTGAGAAGCTACTAGAAACTTACCCCATGTCCAATAAAGCCCTTGCCAGATGGCTCCAAGATGGACCCAGTGCTGGCCAAGGCTAAGCCCATCAGCAACAGCGATAGCACCTATGGGATAACAGATTTAAGAAGGAAAAAAAGTTGCTACACAACAGCAATTGCAGACAGAAGGGAGGAGTGAGAATATGTGAGAGCGATGACTCCACAGACACCAAGGTCAGTGAAGGAGGAGTAGTAGGCTGCTCCAGGCACGGGCATAGATTCCCCTGCAGCCCATGGTGCAGCCCATGGCAAGGCATGGTAAGCCCATGGAGGTCCGCAGTGGATCAGATATCCACCTGCAGCCTGTACAGGACCCCATGCTGGAGCATATGGATGCCTGAAAGAGGCTGTGACCCCATGGGAAGCCTGTGCTGTCTCCCATGGGGGTGACTGTGCACTGGAACAGGGAAAGGAGTGTGGGGAGTCATCCCCCTGAGGCCCCCTGAGGAGGAAGATGTGGCAGACATAACCTGTCCGAACATAACCCCTTTCCTCGTCCTGCAAACTTGCCGAGGTTGCACTCAATTCCACTATGTCATTAATTAAGATATTGAACGGAATCAGTCCCAGCAAGGATCCCTGAGGAACACCACTTGATATGGATCCATTTGGACATAGAGACGTTGACTGCAGCTCTCTGGGTATGGCCATCCAGCCAATTCCTTATCCATTGAATGGTCCATCCATCAAGTCTTTGTCTCTCCAATGTAGAGAGACAGAGATGTTGTGTGAGACTACACAGAAGTCAAGATAGATGACATCAGTTTCTCTTTCCTTATCCACCAACACAGGTGCTGTAGAATAATACATAGAATAAAACTGTCATGTTTTGATTGCCAACTTTATTTGGTCCCTTCAAGTCAAGTGGCATACATATGATATGAACAAACCACTGAGACTGTACCCATTCTGTGCAAGGGTTTGCTGGGTTCCTTTATATTTCAATAAACCAGGCTTTAGAAAAGTCTGTTGGCTTCCAGAAAAAGAGTTGCACAAACCAGCCTTGTTCTAGGTCTCCTGTATGAGAACTGACAGAACCGACAGCTGGTTGTGGGGGGGAAAAAAAAAAAGGCAAAAAAAAGCACAAGCAGAAAAATGAACTGTGCCAAAAAATTTCTCTTTCCAAATGGAGTAAAATGCCTGTTTTGTGTGAACAAAGGATTTTGACTATTCCTTGTTCAAATAGGCCCTTCATCTTTAATTGATGTGGAGATTTGGATTGCAACCCCTTAATGAGTATTGACTTAGTCTGTGGCATCCTTTTCCTGGAGGTGTGTATGAAAGGAACATTAGCTGTAATGTTGTAGTAAGGTGCTAGAGAAATGGAGCCCTAACACCCTTACAAAATGCCTGGCCACTGTAATTAACCCATTCTGTCTTTCAAGAGGCAGATGGCACATGGCAAGTTAACTTTTCAAAGACAGCCAGGTGTTGCAGGATCAATCTGATGCTTCTCAAACATTTGAGCACTTTCTGCTTTACAACTGCTGTTCGAGCACAGAAATAAGAGAGTATATGCTCTTTCCCAATCAAGGATTAAACAGACCTTTTGAGGATTATGAATGCAACCCTAAAATTTAGCCTGTCTTGCAGTAATTATGTTGAGCTTCAGATCCTGATCTTTCTATGTTTAATTTGATTAATGGTTGATACGGCCATCTAGAGATGTCCCTATGTTTATGGCTTTAAATGCACAGAGACAGTCAGCTCCAGCCAGTCTCTACTTCAGCGTCCTGGACAAGGAGGAAGAAAACAGAGCTTTATCCCTGGTTTCCACACAGCCTTCCCTTCTCTTGCATCCTTTGAGTAGCCAGTAGCTGCTGGTGTGGCTTAGAGCAGATGCACTCACTGGTAAAGGTGCCAAAGAGCTGTTCTGGCAGCTGGCTGGCAGCTGTCTGCCACCACAGACACAGCATTTCCTGGGCCAGCTCTTCCTCAGCAGGGATTTTCCTCCAGCCCAGAGATCTCCTGTTTGGGGCTTGGGCACTATTTCGTTGACCTTACCTGTCACACTAGTGATGGTGTCCAAAGTCTGTGTTAGCATCCCTGGCTCATGGCTTTCATGGATTTTAAGGTGTTGCAATGCTCCAGGTATGTCCCTGCTATAGCCATGCAGTGGGGAGGTGATGTGGCCTGTACCTCAGTGGTACCTGATACAGCAAGCTCTCCCTGCTCTCTCGGGCTTGTGTGATGGCAAAAGGGAAGTCCTGATTGCTGAGTTGCGAAACTGATCCATCACTGACTAATGTTACCTGAACTTCAGGATGTGTGGCAGAACATAAGATATGGCTTATAAGCTTTTTTAAAGGCTCGTGATGAAGGGGGGATTATAATACTTCTGAACAAGTGAGGGGCTTCCTGTGTTTCATGTGAAATTGCAGGTTGTGTTTTCCCATGGAATTGGCAGACTTGCTGTAAAGTATATTTAGGTGCTTCACTGGTTCTTGGTAAGGTGGTACCATACACAGTTAATAAATATAAATATACTATTGTAAAAGCTCCTAGAGTGGAGACCACTAAGGGATTTGAATGTTTTGATTCCTGCATCTTCTGTAAAAAGTGAATTATTTTATTCCAGTGCATTGCATTGTGTGGGCACCAGTGAAAGACCTGGGAATGTCAGGAGAGAAAAGAGACTGGTGCTAGGTGTCTGCAGGAAATTGGTGAGGATAATCAGCTAGAGGGCACCAATATTTCTTCTAAGGGCTGTTAAATGAGGCCATGTGGACTGCCAGTATATGGATGCATGAGAGAAACATGAGGCCTTTGCGAAACAGTTGTGCTAAAAATAATTTTTGGTGTTATTTTTAATGTTATCACAGATGAAGAAAGTGAGGTAGAAGTTCATAGCCTGGGACATTTCTTTCTCCTGCTTTACAGGGTAAACACTATAAATCCTAGAGTGTTTGTTTGGCTGGGTAATGTTTCCAGAAGTATGTCAATGAAGTAGGAATCAGAGCCATAAAATACTTCCCTATATTTAGGTTTTAAATATGGGGAAAAAAGTCATTAAATTTTAGACTCCTAAGCACCAAAATTGCTTCTGAAAAGGGGGCATGGATGTTAAAATCAGTTATTTTAAAAAAATGAAGTTTTTAATATTGCCAAAAATGCACAGTCAGTGTTTTGTAATCAGCAGTGTTAGTAGGCTCAGCTATATCCTAGTAAGTTTTATTGCTGTGAAGGCATAAGAAGGATCCTGAAACTGTTGAAGGGGGCAGGAGTATTGTAGGATTACCATTTGATTGGTTAATTTAGAGGATTATGTTTTTAATGCCAAAAAATCCAGTTGCAGAATTGCAGAGTAATTTAGGCTAGAAGGGATTTCTGGGGATTCTCTTTCTAGTCTCTGCTCAAAGCAGGTGCATGGTACATGGTTTTGCATGTTGTCATTAGCTTACCTTTACATTGTTTTGATTTGTGCAAGAAAGATTAACTATTTAGAAATTTTTCTTTGTGTATAATACAGGGGCAAATAGCAAAGAAGGCTAAAAATTAAGGCAAAAATTGATCCAGATAGCATTGAAGCATCACCAAAATATCCCACGCCATTTCACAAATATAGGGGAGTCTTTTGAGAAAAAAAAAATTACTTTAGGGTAGCACAAAGGACTTAGTTTAAGCATCTGTGAATTAGTTTTAAATTATTCTTTTTATTGCTGGCCAATATGCAGGAGGAATTGATAAATAGTAAGAGCAAAAGCTATACAGCATGTTTTAGCCAGTGGTTCTGTTTAGACTTAATCGCTATAATGCAGTGTTAAAATTTACAAAACAGCTTGTAATTGCAGTAGCTTATTTAAACCAGCTATTTGTGGTTATGTCTGCTGAGGAAACTTAAACTTCAATGTTCCCCAGCCATCTAATAGCAGCAAATTGACTGCGGGTCTCTTGAAGGAATATCTAAATGTAGGCTGTTGAATAATCCCTTTGGGGGCCCTGTAACTATTTTTGTGCCTGGATATGCGTCATCAGTGGGTATTTTCTCTGGTGACTAGCTTACATCAGTAGGTCTCCTACCATACGCTCTATCAGCGAGTGACTTATGATTGATGGGAGTCACGGCTGCTGTTTAGCTTTTATCTGTGACCTCAAATAATGGACAACAGGAATTTCCAGGCTGTTAAATTCCTTGAATGACTGAAGACACGGGATGGCTCTACCGATAAACGCAGGTAGTGCCCAGCTGCTGGGTGTTCACCGGGGGCCGAGGCGGGGAGGAAGGAGAGGGGGGTTCCTCGGCTGCCAGGCGGTGAATCCGGCGCGGACGCGGAGCCTCAAAGGTGCACTTCCCGCACGCCGGGGACGCGGCCGGGATGCTCCGGCTCTCCCGAGCTCTCCAGCCGCCCGCGCCCGCCGGTGGCAGCGGCGGCTCCGTGTGCTTACCCGGCCGATCTTTGGGGCACTCTGTCGCTACATTTTTATCCCGGGGAGACACGCTGTTTTGCAGCTCTGTGGAAGGGAAATGCCGTGGAATTTTCAGCTGCAGTCTGTTTGGTTTTTTAACCCTTTCTGCTACCGACCATCAGCGGCGAGTGGATTTATTGGACTGCTTCACCCGGGTGCTTCCTGGGCTAATTCTGAAGGTGCAGTAGGCTAGGTGGTCTTAAGGTTAAGTTACACCTGCCACAATGACCCACTGAGCATGCAGTCGTAGTTAATTTCCTCGTGTTCGGTACTTCATATTAAGAAAATAAGGGCTGGAGACACTGAGTTTTCCCCTCTTTCTCTGTCCACTTTGCCTTTCTGTCAGAAGCTGACAGGCGAAATGAGGCTGCAAGACAGCTACAAGATTTTTTGTGAGTGTTACCTGTGATGAATTTAGCAGCTTGAGTCAACCCTATGGCAAGGCACTTTGTCATTTCTTCTTTTTTCCCCCTTTGTTCCTCCTGTCTCAATTCCTTTGATACAGTTGTGATAGGAAACAGGAGATCAGCCCTCTGTGAACTCATGCTCAGAAGTCTCTCAAGCCTTTCTCCTGGCAACCAGGGAGTAAAAAATGGCAGACATGGATGCTTTCAGTGTGATTGATGATTAAAAAAAGAGAAATCCTTAATGCTGTTTATCGTGCGGCATTGTTTGGCTGAGGGAGGATAGCAGCTGAATCCAAATTCCTCCTCACCACTTCCTGTTGGCAGGTGGCCTTCCGGACAGGCTGGGCTTGCGAACTCCCATGCGGGTCTCACTTATTTGAGTGCCTACTATTGTTTTTCATTGAGGTGACAGCAGACTGGGCTTTGTGCAAGATTTTGAGACTTGAAAAGCTTCAGAGAGAAAACAGGAGCTTTGTTTTAACTCGCCTGTATGTCTCCTCCTCTGCACGTACTAGCCCAGAGGTCGTAGTTAATGAATGAAACCAGGCTTCCTGCAGGAGCCAGTTAACCCGTGGCTGTGCCTTTGTTGACACGGTGCTTACAGGTGTGTGTTGTCATAGTGTGGATGGCCTTGCTCCAAGCCATACAGGTGGTGTATACTTTTCTGGTGCTTTCAGAGAGGTCCAACACACGTGCTGGCTCTGAAGTGAGTTTCCTCATCAGATCTGCACAATTGAGTGCTGGTTAAGAACTGCATTTGGCAGAAGTAGTAGGAAGAGAAGCAGTGATTTAAAAGAGGTATGGAAGATCAAGGGAGCAGAGGGAATGCAAAGGTTTTCACTGAACTGTGATTTACTTTATTTCTATAATTCCTTATAGAATTCCTATATATTTCCTTTATATTTTTTTTAGTTACTTCAGTAAGACTTTGTGATTCATGACAAGCTGGTTATATAACTCAAAACCTGTAAAAGGTTAAGCACAAAAATGTTTGACAAATCTTGAGTCATTTGTATTAAAAATCAGTGAATTTTCCTGGGCTGTGCTTTGAAAATGTAAAGTTTGCTAACTGGTTGATGCTGCTATGTGTATTATCTACCTCAGCTTTCTAGGAATCATTATGCCTGGCTACACAGTAGTATCTTTTGGCTAATAATGACCTCATTTTCCCCCATTTTTAGGGGTATTATGTTTTAGCGTAGTGATAGTATATTAGGGTAGCTTTCATTTACGGTGGTTGTGCAAAAGCTCAGCATTATTACCTTTCCAGAAAGACTCTGCAGGCCTTCAAAACATTTCCAGAAAGGGTCGTCGTTTTCTAAGGAAAAGTGTTGGCAAGTTGCCTGCTGTTTCCTGATGCTTGGCGCTGAGGCCAAGGAAGAGGGATGAAATCCAAACTGACATGTGGCACTGTGTGTAGGTACCTCCCTGCGTGCTCTGACAGAGGTGTCACATTGGGGACAAACTTAATTTAGGTGCTCACCCTGCAGTGAAGGCACGCCCTGTGGATGCCTGGATCCATATTGCCTACACCCTGTTGCCTTCAGTGACTAAGTGCAGGCACCAAGTTCTGCTGGCACAGCTTGAATCAAGGAACAATGACAGCAGTGGCTAAAGCCTTGTTTTTTCAGAAGAGCCTTCACCTATTCAACGGCCGCCTTTAAAATCTTGAAAGTCACCCTGCACACAGACTAAGCAGATATCTCATCTGTTTGTTGAAATAATTAGGTGTTGTGAGCAAGGGATACTGTGCATTCACTGAAAGTCAAAGTATTCACTGCTGCATCTTGTAGTAAGTCCATTGGCAAACCTCTCCCTCCTCCAGTGCAGTGTGTTGGTGTTTCAGTGTGCAAGTAGTTCCCAGTGGGCACAGAACTGTAATTACCATACTTGAGAGGTGAAAGCAGAGACTGAACTGACACGGGAATATCAGGGGCTTTGTTTTGAAATTTTTAAAAAAGATTAAATAAAATTAATTTCTCTCCCACCTGTTCAATCTATGACTACACGTTCTGTACACCTGCTGTAGTGGTGAATATTTGTTGAGGTTCATAAAAATGAATGGGTATTGAATAGTTTTGTATCATTCTGAAAAAGTACTCTCAGTGCTTAAATACTCATGAGAGTAAAGAGGCCCTGGGATGGAAAGAACAGCAAAAAAAATAGCAAGCTCACCTTGCCATGGTCCACCCTTTTCACAGCACTGTTTTGTTTGAAGTGTGACTGTATGGAACAGGCAGTGCTGCTCAGTCATTAATGAAATCATAAACACAAGTAGATATATGTTGCTACTGTGAGCCGGCTATACATTGTAAAAATATTCTGATATATGAGGCAAAGTAGTGATTTCACATCTTCAAGGCATATGATATCTTTTGTTTGTTTAAGTTCAGAATCATCTTATTATAGTCAGAAATACTTGATCTCTCATGATGATCTTTATGTTTCCATGACCTCCCATTGAAATCATTGAACCGCTTGCTAAGCACCTGGAAACTGCAATTTTGGTCAGCTTGTGTGAGGAAGAGCTTGGATAGTTTCATTGGTTTGGTTTGGGTTTTGTTCCTTCAGGTATTGTGGAGGAAATAAGGATCAGCTCTCACTTCATTTAGGCACTACTTTTCTGTAGGGAAAAAATAAGGAGTTACTCCTAAACGATGCTGGTGTTTGTAGTGAGCAGAGTAACAAAGAGCAAAGAGGAGGAAAAGTAATGCATGAAAGTACGGCGTAAAGAAAAGTTGGAACAGTGAAAAAAGGTATTGTTATTTCATTTTTGTGGTATATTATTTTTTAAATCCAATTTATACGATGAATGAAGAGCTTTCCATCTTTTTGATGTTACTGTGTATAGTAATGTGAATGAATGAAATCACACAGCACGTAAGCTCTTTCTGTACATTCTGTGCTTCATGACCTTAGTCCTGAGACCTTTAGTCATCAGCTGAGTCCTTCCTGCAAGCAGCCAGAGACTTTCATAAGACTGTTGAGATCCAGGCCCAGGTTGTCAGTAAGTTCATAGGTTTGTAAACCTGACACCAAGTTAGTTTTGAAAGGAATCCACCCCTTTGTTTGCATGTGGGGAAGAAGAAACAAGGAACGTACTGCAAAGAGAAGCCTGTGTACTGTGGCAAATGGGAAGGTACCTCCTTTATGTCAGTAGTCTGGCACGAACTCCTGTAAACTGTGGCAAAGTCTTTTCTTCATCTCCTGTTTTGTTTCCTGTTACAGCGTAGTAATTCTTGTAGCGATTTTGCTCTTGGTAATATTTCTCTTTAGTGCCACAAAGTGAGCATTTTTCCTGCAGGACCTCAAACAGCTCAACAAGTGGTGTGCTGCCAGTGACTCAGCTCAGCGTCCCTGTCCATCTGCTTGCAGCCACCAGCACTCTCTCCCAGCCGCCTGTTTTCAGATGCAAAGCCATACATGAATCTTGAGACAGGAGCAGGCAAGAGACAGGGTTATCCTGGGTAAAGAGGTCCTGTGTTCCAAGGAGACAGCAAGGGAAGAAGCACCCTTCCAACCCAAGCTAAATTTTTCCTGAGGCAAATCCTGGCCTTTTGCATGATGTTCAGACTGGCTTGGAAACTTGCAGTAAAGGAGCAAAAAACAAATGCCACACACTGACATCGCCAGGAGCCTTGATAATGTCAGGACACCTGACAGTACAGCAGTACTTCAAAAATGGCACTGTCCTGAAGGATTTACATGATACTGCAATAACTAATAACATGGGTGCAGTACAAGGCACTAATTCAAGATTGCTGAGAAGTTTGCCAAGTGTCTGTAGTATCATGACATGACTTTGTCCCTCTGCAGACAGACCTTTAGCATTGGGGAGTTCTCCTGAAACTCGTCCCGCCTTTCTTTTTATCAAGTACAATTGTCTGTTGCTACCCTGATAGTTAGAAAAAATAGCAACGAAGTTAAGAAATTAAATTCCTTGTCAAGTAGTCATTTTGTTTTCACAAACTTGCCAACATCCTCAAGGATGGACTCTCTGCAGCTTTCCTTTTTGTACACTTATTTATCCTTTTAGACTGTGAAGTGAATGTATGTTTGGGGATTGCTCTGTGTGCTACTTATGACCATCTTTGTTCAGGGACAGAGGAGATAAAAAATCTATCCGTGAGGTCATGACATCTGCTGTCCCTTGCTTGGGAGGTAGGATATCAATCTACAGTGTGAAACTCCTTCCTCTCCTCCAGGGAATTCTACTTCTGTATACAAAGGGCAGCCAGAAATCCTCATCTGGAAGTCTGTAATTTGGGAATGAAAAAAAATTGGGGTTATTACAACTAGGAGGCAGAAAACTCAATAAACCCCCTTCCACTAACATGCAGGGAAAAGTAATAGTAAGCAAATTTTCTCAATCTAACCAAATCACAGAGCATCACATTGAGTAAAGAGAATAGGAACCTTTCAAGCTGCTTTGCTAGTAGATCTCCATCCTTCATAAAGCTCAGGGTCATGCACTGATGAAATACAGCCTGTCTTTGAATGCAAGGTGGTGATTTTTCACCCTCCTGACTCTTGACCAGGAGCTCAGGTCTTACTCCACCAGAAGCTTGCCCCTGGTTACAGAGGAAGCAAGGCTGCAGATCAGGTCAGTTGCTTTTTTAGTTTAGCATTTTATACTTTGATTGCTATTAAATTATATATCACAGTGGTAGAAGCATCGGAGCCAAGATCACCCAGAAGGGAATAGCTGTCTCAAAAAGGTACGATGTAGTCAAATGGTGCAAATGAGCAAAAGGAGTATTAGTTTAACTACCAGGAAAAAAAATTGTTAGCGTGAAGCTCTGCTCTCCTCATGGAAACTAGAGGAGCTGATGAGTTTGAGCAATTATAAAGTGACCTGGACAAAACACTGTAAAATATACTATATAGATTTTTCTTCCTTGGATAGGAGATGATTTAATAGACTAGTCATTTCCTTTTTGATCTAATTTCTAGAATTCTAAGATCACTTTTAAAAAATGGTCATTTTCTTGCCTATCCCACGGCAAATGTTCTTCATGAAAATTTTTAGCCCTTTTTCCACAAATGAAGGCATTTGCAATAATCCAACATGGTGACATTTTGAAGACTCCAAACAGGTTCTCATGGCCATATCTTGCTGTTGCTCCAATGTAAAATTCTCAGAGTACTTGATGGGAGTTTTGCATTAAAATTGTAAGGTATTTGTATCTAGCTGCTCTTTAGAGGCCCTAGTCATATCCATGCTCTATTCCCAGGGTAGCCTTCTTTGAGTTCTTTAAAACTACAGTTTGGCTTTACAGGAAATAATAATCATGCCTGCCATACTGTAACTAAAATATTCAGACACATGAATCTTTTTCTTGACTTCCTATAAAAATGTCATTTGCTGCTCTGTTTTGTTTGTTCTGGTTTGATTATAGTATAAACAAGAATTTATTAAAACATTAGCTCTAAGTTGCAGTTCTTTCTTGAGACTGTAAGGTCTTGCAAAAAAGATTACTGAAACTGCAGGACAAAACCACATATTAACAGAAAAATGAATAATGAGTCTGTTTTCATATGGATTTTTAAAAAAGTACAGCTTGTAGTTGAACTAAATGTACTATTTCTTCCACTGCAGTCAGGAAGCCCTCATAGACTTTTGACAGTGCCGCCAAAAAATTAATGCTTCAGCTGTTTAAAAGATATCAAAAGCTAGTTTGACAATTGTAATCTCTTCCAGGAATTCCCTTTCCCATTTTCCCTCCCTATAAAAACAGATAACAAGATGCTTATATAGTAGAAATGGAAAGTCAGAGCTATTTTATGAAGCACTGTGCATTCCTTCCAGCCTTAGGAGATGAGGCATGACATCTCCACGACGGGCTAGGAAACGCAGGCACTCTGTTGTGTAAGTAGCATTTGCTTCAAGGATTAGCTGCTTGCCAAGATAGCGCAGATTTAAATGTTTCCTAAGCCATTTCTGAGTTTTTATGTAACATGGCATCCACAGGAGAGCTGTGGAGATGGCTGGGTAGGAACTCAAAATGGTGACCAAGGAAAGACAAAACCAAAGGAAGCAGAGAAATATGCTGCATGTGCCAGTATCAGCTGACACAGCAGAACTGAATGCAAGAGAAAGCAGCACCAGCTTAGCTTCTCTTGAATTTCTGTCCTCACTTTTACATGCAACAAGATGAGACAAACTGAAAGGAGACGCTGCTTGAACTTTTGTTCTGAAGCATCTCGAAAAGGCACTGGAACATGGACTCAAAGGTCAGAAGCATTCCCTTTTCTGGAACAAATTCCCAGGACAGCTGTTAATACTACTCTGCCTTTTAAGGCTAATCTTTAATAGTATTCTGATACGTAATAAAAAATATATAGGATTACTGTGACTGTGGTGAGGAGTGGTTTGTTTGTTCTTCTCTAATGACAGAAAGGAGATTCTGTGTTAGGAAGAATGAAATAATTGAAGGGGTTGCCAATAAAAAAGCCACTGTATTTGCGGAGGGTGCCCTTGTGTTCAGCAAATGCCAATTAGTGAAATGTCACTTTATATGTACGGTGGGTTATTACTGCACAAACACTTGTACAATTACACTCTGGGTCAGAAGCGCAAGTTACCTTCACCTCACAGCCATTTTTTTAAAGCAAACACAACTATCAGGCACACAAACATAAAGTGTTGTGGCAAGGGAACAATAAAGTAATGAGTGTTTGAAAATGCAGGCTAAAGAAAAAAGAGTCCATGTAACAAGCCTTGGTATTGCTGGAGGTAATTTTTACCATGTCTGCATTATGTGTATTAGAGGCATCTTCAACCACTTAAATACAGTTTATATACTGTTACGTTGTTCTGGTGCTGGGAAATGCAAGGAGAATATACATTTCTTTGAGAGAATATACCTTCTTTGATACTGAAACCTAGTCCATTGTAAATAAGTTTGTGCTCTTCCTTCTGTTGTTCTACAAATGGTCTGGTGTCACCATCCTCTGATGCACCCTGATCTCAGTTCTTGTGTGGGTCTGACGGACTGTAGTAAATGGAATAAAGGGCAGTTCTGCAAGTGAACTTATGCAAGAGATGTCCTTGGGTGTTACCTGCACCTGTTTTTAGGTATGGTACTTGGTAGTTTATTTTGCATTTTTTGCCTGAGGCTTCATTGGATTCAAGTCTAAAGAGGTGAAAATCTCTGGTGATGCTGTGGACATCTTGGGTGCATACATCATAGCTGTCCTGCACGTGGATTCATAAGTTTTTCTCTAATGCTACAGGTTTGTCTTCTTTCCTAATGTGGTTGCCATCTGTGCTTGTTCCGGCTTCTCTCTGGGCCGTAAGAAAGAACACACTTCAGCAGGGATTGTGTTACCGTCAGTGGCCTGAACCTTTGTGCTTGCTTGACCTCATACCTCTAGGAAGCTCAGCTGGCAAACATAGCACAGACCTTTGTGGCAACACCCTCTGGGAGCGTGGGCAGCCGCTAAGGTTATCCTGCTTCCATATATGCTGAGGTATTTTCATTGACATGCTCTTTTCACAGGTTTGAAATCACTGCGGCTTTAAAGTCCCAGCTTTCCCTGTTGCAGAAGCACTGCACTCACCCGAGGACCTGCTCAAACCCAGTATCTGCTGGGGCAGGACGGAGTGGCAGAAGTTAAATGGAGAGCGTTAGTTTGAAAAATTTTATGAGGTCACCATCCTTTTAAATTGGTTTACACAGATGGCTGTCTGGTTTGTTGCTTTGTCCTTGCTTAATAGTAACTGTTTATGGAAAAACGAATTGCTTTGCAGAAGGAGGTCCAAAAGCTCATGCTGTTGTTTCCCTCACTGGAGATCTTCGTGTTATTACGGGCATACAAATATTTGGCCTGAAATGGAGATTAATTAGGAAGCATAGTGAATAATTAACTGTTTGACTTGTTCCTAACCTTTGTAGTCACCGGGTTAGAAATCATTTCCCGAACTGCAGGAGATAAGAGAAGGTTATTCCTGGTTTCACAATGTCCGCATTGTTAGGGCTTTGTGCTGTGTGTATTCTGACATCAGCTGATACCTACGCAAGTCAGGTCCAGCTTCTCATCCAAACCACTTCCCGGGGTTTTCTCGGGTAATGGCAGTGATTCAGAAGACAACACAGTGTCTCAGAAAGCCATTTCCTTACATGTTGCACCCAGACTGTGTGACTGGGAAGAAACAAGGTTTTTAGGAAAAAGTTTTGTTCTCAAAAATACTCACTTTTTTGTTTGTTCTGCATTCAGATTTGGGTGTGCATTGCTTGCCTTGTGTACTACTGACCTGTTCATAGACTCATGGTATGTATTGTGGAAGATGTAGAAGTATGACATACATATAGGCACGAGGCAGAAGGCTGAGACCAGTCTCCAGGCAGAGACTCTGATTTTGCATCCACACTTGTTCCTACCTGGAAAATAAAATTAAAAAACCCAACCAAATAATAGACAGGAAGACAAGATTAATTTTTTTTAATGGAAATCAAATCTAAATAATGGTACTCTGCACTTTTGCAGGACTGTCTACTTAAGAAGCTGAGAGTGAGTTAAAAACATTGATGAAGCCTCTATTCTGTGAGGTGGGTATGTGTTTTTTATTACGATTTTGAAAAAGCATAGAAAATTCAAACCATTTGCTTGAGTCCATGCACGGAGCTATTTAAGAGCCGTGAATAGAGTCCGGAAATTTTCTGCCATGGCACGTGTTCTGATCAACAATTACAAATAAGGTCTTTTGCCCTTCTGTGGATGGAAGTGATGAGTTTGTGCATTCTGTTAGTGTTTCAAGTGGCTCCTTTGATTTTTGATTTCTGACTAATGGAATAAGTGACTCTCAAAGATACTTTTGCTCTGTTGTCCTCCTGCTCTTGTGGTAGCCTTAGATCACAGTCTGGGGAGATAACAGTTTGTAATAGGGAAGCCAGTGGAAATCAGCCATGCCCTGGATCCAGACCAAACATAATCTGGGGTTCAGAAATGTTCAGTGTGTTTCATTACTTTTTTATTTTTTAGCACTTGGTCATGGTCAGATGCACCAGCAGTCTTTTAATAAATCCCCTTTCACATTCAGACTTGCAGCTCAGGTTTGCAGGCCCATGGGGCCTGGATTATTTGAATAAGCGAATAATGAGAAGTGAAACTGAGCATTTGTAGATGCAACAATTACAGGCAGCCATTCTAGTGAATCTTGTTATTTTGATAACCTTCGTTGTTACAAGATGCTGCATGCAAAACCCTCAGCTCTGCTTGCCCTCTGGATGAGCAGCTTGGACATGGACCCTCAACGCATCCGTGTGCCAGGCTAGTTGCCCACCCCTGCTCGAGTGGCCTTGCTCCTGAGGGCCTTGTTTTGAGTTTGTGGTTATTTGCACTTGTTTCCCTTTTGGCTTTGGGAGATAAACCCAGTGAGTGGGCTCCTGCTTCATGCCATCAGGATCCTGGATTTGTTGTGGCAAGAAATAAGTCAGGATTGGAATTTTCTTTAAACTGGTGTTTGCCTTTTAAAGCCTTTTTTTGGAATAAATTACTCTGACAGTAAGTACCAAAATAGGTATCCATAAAATATGAATTTATGCATGCCAGCATTTATCTCTTTTGTATCTATTCACAAATACATACCAAAAATTGACTCTTAGCTCCATATGGCTCCCAATCTCTTCCCTCCCCCAGCTGTCAGCTTCTCCTCACCTGGATGAATAAAAGGGAGCAGAGTGTTGGGCCATGAACTAAAGGTGGGTGTAGCAGAAAAGTTATATTGAATATGTTTTTCTCTGGAACATCGCTGTAGGTCCTCAAGTGCCTTTCAGTTTGGATGGAAAACATATTAAAAAGGGGATGCAGTTTGGTGTGAATCTTAGGTTAACCCTCTGAAAAAGGAATGAAAATATTCACAGGGTGAGTTACATGCTGGTTTGCCTTCTGGGTCCCAGCAGTTCTGTAAAAGCTATTATTGCTCTAGAAGCTTGTCAGTAGACATGGCTATCAATTAAAATCACTTAATTTTTAATCTGAAATTTACACTTGATTGAAGTAGAGATGACAGGCCTGCTTGTAATCTGTTCAGTAGGGCTATAAAGAAAGCTGAGATAACCTCCACCTCAAGACCTTCCATTTCCTGACCATAAGCACCATTATTTTGCTCAGTTCTGAAGTGTTTAAGTTCAAAATCTATGGTGAGATTTGTAATACATGATTTGATTGAAATAATGCAAATCCATTGCTGTAGTGTAAAATAATGTAAGATCTTTGGAAGGGAAACCACCCATTTCTCCTGCTCTGACATATCTGGAGGCAAAAGGTGCAGGTTTCCCATGTCACTAATGCAAGATGGGTGGTGGGATGGCACAGCTTGCTGCCTCACTGCCCACATGGCACTGCTGGAAAACCTTCACTGGTCACTTCAACATTTTGATATTAACCAAATCCTCAAAGTCTCCAAAATGGGAAAGTTATGATCCAGTATTAAGTGGCATTGTCATTGAAAAAATGATTCCAAAATTACAGGTTACCTCAGCTTCTGGTGCTGAGTGGGTGAGTGGGCACCTAAGTGGTCTTCTTCTGTTGCTGATGCTTTGGTCAGCTGGTAAAGGAGCTGTAATGGTCACAGATGATTTGGAGGGTTTTTTGGAGCCCACGGTTTTCTGTCCTGTTAGAGCATTAAGTTATGTTGTCAAATTCAGAGCAGCTTTAAAGGTATCTAGAGAAATAAACAGACAGAGAAGTGGCTAAGGAGGAACAGAAGACAAAACTGGTTGGAAGACAATTTAAATGGCAAAAGGTTCTGAAATACTTTACCTCTTCTCTAAACTAAGACAACCACTTGGCAACTTTTAGGCAATACAACATTTTACTCAGAACATTTTAAATGTTGCTTCAGTTTTATTTTGTGTAAAGGTATTTTGATGTCATGAATGTATTCCAGCTCATCTTGTATGTCTTGTTAAATTGTAATTCAGTGGGTAGCACAATACTGTCAAACTGTTAGTATTGAAGTATCCTGTTATATCACAAGGCTTATTACTTTCATTAATTTTCATTTAAACCAGGGACAAAATTTCTACTTTTCATCTTTATCAAGTCAGTAAGTTTTTCTTTCAGAGGACCCCAGTATGAAAAGTTTGGATGAGTTACAGAGTTTTACAATTCTTACCATGCAGTTTCACTTTTTCAAACGAGTGAACTGTGCCCTCTTATTGTCTATAAACCCCATAAATCCCTAGAACTACATATTTATGAAAGCATAGGATTTCAGCACAGATAGGGCTGACTTTTCATTTCTGTGAGAATGTTTACAGTTGAGTGGTCTCAGGAATAAACCCACAGCTTTTTTACATGTATGTTTTGTGAATATAGGACCTGCACACGCTCTGAGCTGTGAACCAAAAGATTGAGCCAGCAGAGAGGAAGGAATTTGTCTGCTATACAGCAAAAGGAAGTATTTGCTGTAGTATTGAAGCACGTGGCCTTTTGCCATCTCTGATACAGTATTTAAGGGTTGTGCACCCAAAGTCTGCTGCCCTCTTGACCCATCATTCATCACTGGCTGTAGATGAGGTAGATGAGATGCAGCTCCATAGGAGAGCCATTGTTTCAGCCCTGTACAGCTCCTCAGAGAACAGAAGCTGCAGACAAAGTGGCTCCCTGTGATTCACCGCGCTGCTCAACCTCCTGGTGTTTTCTCTTTCACCTGTACCTTTCCTGGCCCCACTCTGTTCTGGCCAAGGTGGACAGACATATGAAGAAACTATGGGATTGATCTGCTTTCCACTCAGCTTCACTGGGAGTGAATCAGATGAGCATCTGGGATTATTTCTTTTCCATATTAAAAAGGAAAACCAGATACTATTTTCACAGCCTTTGCCTTGGTGATATATTTAAATTTATTTCCCTTTTGACTATTCAACATTGTTGATAGATGATGCTTAAAACACTGAATTGCCCATAATTTTTCTAGCACACTGTGAATTGCCCAGTCTTTTTTTTTCCCCTCTCTGTAAGCAGTTCTGGTTTCAGAGGTGCCAGTGTCCCCAGTAAATATGCTAAGAATGTAGAGTTATACTTTATACTGCTAAATTAACAGACAGGAATAGTCACACCATACCAGATTCAGCTCCCAGATGGGAAAGTGTCTCCTCTAGCCCAAATTTTAATGACTTTTTAACATGAGAAATTTTCACCAATGTAGCATACAGTGTGATTTAAAACAAATGCTGTCATCTCTCTCTGTTTATGACAGATAACTTGTAGAAAATAGAGATGATTTCTTTGTTTTCAATGTCAGGGGTTGGAAATGTCTGGTCATTTAGGTATGTTAACTAGGTAGGTTAACTCTTATTTTACTGTCCTAAGCTATTTAAATTTAAAAAGATAATTTTTAATTTAGCCAATGTACTTTTTTGAGCACTGGTTTGAAGTGAAAACCAGGGTCTGATTCATATTCAGTTTGTTATACATGCAATTCTCTTAGCTCTTACATTCCTGTAAGTTACAGGGGAATGAGTCCTGGGTGGCATAACAACAATATCAGAAGAGTTAACTTGGATTGTTAATTGTGGTGCTGATGGTGCGAAATATTCTCAGACATTTCGGTGTCCTGACTAGGAAGGGTCTGTTCATGAGATGATGAAATCCACAGTCTTTGGTGGTTTGCCTGTGCCAGCTGTAATATTGAAGGGGACTTTGACCCCCTGCAAATTTTAATCATGACTGTGTTATGATGAAATGATGCAGAAGTTTTATGGTTTGTTTAAAAGAAGAGAAAGGGTTTTCCACTTTTTGTGAACACTTTACCTAAGAGGCGCTGAAGTCCATAGCTCAACTTTTCCTTGGAATGTTTTTTTGTTCCTGCCATGAAGCCAAGTGAGATACACAAATGCTGGAAGAAAAAATAGAGGTGTACACAAGCATTCAGATGGAAATACAAAATTCTCTGTGGTTGTACCAAACACTTTAAATACTCTATCTCCCAGTCATTGCAGTTGCTCAGATACTGAGGGGATACTTTAGATGGCATTACTTTGTGCTCTTCTCCAGTTCATGGTATTTCTAATTTTCAGTGCACTGTAGTACTCTATTCCTGTTTATAAATATTTTAAGTGTGCACATTAAAAAAGTAATTAAATTGTCATTATAATTTATAGTATGCCTGAAGTCAATCACCTAATTAAATGGAAAGAGCAGAGAGGTAGCAGGTTTATAAGCATTTATTAAGTACTGCAGTATTAATTATGCAGAACTTTTGAATCAAGCAAAAGAGTAAGGAATGCAAGCACCAATCTAAAAAGGCTTTCCATTGCTGCCCTTCTCAGTTTAATAATGTGAGACACCCCCAGCCCCCTGTTGGGAGGACAACACTAATGCTTTATTTTTGTTAATTTTTAATGAAAATATGATGGAGGTTTTTTATGACAATCACTTGAAGCATTTTCCTGTAATATTTTTGAAAGTATACTTTGTTCCCATGCAGGGGCCTATAAATACATGAGTAGAATTGGAAGATACATTTAGAGTTATGGTTTGGGGTGGATCATGCAGCAGCAGACGCTTGGTTGTCACTCTTCAGTGTCTCAGGCAGGGAGTAGAGCCTGTGCTGGTACCAGAAAAAGGGCTTGGGGGCCAGTGGAGGTAGAACCCAAAAAGGGAGCCCAAAAGGGGAGGCTGTGTGTGGCTCTAGGAGAACAGCAGGGATATGTAGGAACAGTGTGGGCATGGGAAAAGTTTGCTCTTTCCTTGCAACTGTTCTCCCAGCTCCAGCTGCAAATCCATGTCACTTGTCTGACAGTGGAGGGTACGAAATGGTGGCTCACCCTGCAGGACTAGGCTCAGGAGGAGGCTCTGCAATGTGGCAGGCTGTGAGCTGCAGCCTAAGAATTGGTGGTGCATTATATTAGTGAGCTTGTGAAACAGGGCTATCTCATTATGTCTGGTTTATATTTTATTGAATTAGATGAACTGCCTGGAGCAGGCAGATGAACTGGATGGAGCAGAAGCCCTAAAGTTAGAATTTCTTCTCTTATCCTGGTTTGTTGAAAAATTAAAAGCTCTAATAACACACATTGAAATAGACTTGCCTGCATTCCATGTTGTTTCTGGGATTTTCATTTCAGCCTCAATGACCTTTACACTTGGAACATTAGTCATCAAAACCTCTCTTTTAGATAGCAGGGAGATCTGATCCATCAGCCTGGGCCCTGAGCCGTGGCTGCACTGAGGTAGCCCACAGGCTTTAGGGGAGGGAGAGACTTAGCTGGTAAAGAGGCAGCTGCTGGGAGCACTGCACAGGTTCCTGATCTCCTACTGAACCATCAACCTGCAGTGACCATGGCCTGGCTTGGGTTTGGGAATACAAATGCAGGCAAACATCAGTAACAAATCAGGACAAACACCAGTAAGGTTTTTGAGCAGAATCCAGTGTATACTTTGCAACTCAATTGAATATTGGCAGTAAGGGATAAAGTGAAATCCTGGGAAAGAGATGCCTATGCTTTTTTCCTACAAGAACTTGTAGCAACAAAAGCCATTCTGCTGGTTCATTAGAGGTGAGGCCTTTAAAAGACCTTTAGATCAGAGGTGTTTAAGAAAAGATGCAAAAACCCCCCTGCTATATAAGTGGACAGGAAGAAGTTAGCTACTTACATACTTGCTCTATCATTATCAAATTGAGTTAATGTATTTGAAACATAACTGCACAGCTATCAGTATATCATGCAGTATATTAAATAGGAAGTCACTGGCAAAACATAATCACAATATAAGGGCAGCATCTGAAAGTTGGACCTGACATCTGAAAACTGGAGAACTGGTTCAATAGCTCTTTTTCTGGAAGAAATTGAGATTGTGTGATTGGAATATAAATCCCTGCTGAAGGCCATTTGTTTTCACAGTCTTTAATAGGCTGCACTGAATTGACAGCAAAAATGGCAAAAAAAGGAAAAGCTGGAGCAAACAATCAAGAAAATTTATGGTGTATAGGTATTATATGTTTTATACAGAAAACATTGAATCTATTTGGCCATGAGCAGTGCAGTATTGCGTACCATCTTCTTCAGTACAAGAATGAAGAGGACTGTACACTAAGGCCTCATCCAACAGCTGAGATTGCAGTATCCCTTTTCCCTGTCTTGCACACCCCCTGAGATACAGCCTTGTAGGCTTTGCTAGAGAGAGACCTGTGGTTACCACTCTTAATCTGTTTATTACTGTAATTAATGTTTCAAACAGATATTACTGGGATTCCCTTTGCAACAAAGATGATGTTTTACCTTATATGGAGAAAATGAAATTATTGACAGCTCTTCATCCCAGAACTCATAATAACTCTGTAATGAGCACAGTCATTATGCTTCAGGTTAGCACTGCAGCAGCATTATATAATGAATATAACTGACAGTTATCTGGGGAAAAAATTATATATATATATAAACGGTAGTGGTGTAACCAAGGTCTTAGATGATATCTTACAAGTTGGATTACATAATGTATTTTATGGTCAATAAGCTTGTCTTCTGAGCTGCATGTTGGAAAACTTAATGCTTGTCTGTTTTTATCAGACCTTGCAGCTCTCTCTTTAATACAGAAATTGCTCATGCCATGCTATTGTAATCTGTGTTTTCAGCTTCTCATACTGACACAAGGCAATGGCAGTCCCAGCAGCAGTGTCCTCTCTTTGTTGAAACAGTGAAAAACTAGGAAACCCAAACCTTCCTTGTATTGATTCTGAAAACTAGTTGGATGAGTATGAAATTGCGGCTATTTGAAGTAACAGTGGAGTGAGCCATTCAGATATTCTCTCCCAATCTTTTTGTCAAAACAGAGGAAAATAAGTCTCCTCTTCCCATGTGAGAGACTTGGGAAAATGGACTTGTTTTATGTTATGAGCAAATAATTGGTTTTAAGTCCCAGATATCATTATGATATGATGGTACACCAAATGAATACTGTATTTTAAACCACAACTGTGGAAATATTTGCCCATTCTCAGATACTGAAACTGGCATGGGTGTTCTGTCACAGATGGAGAACTTGATCACCCCAGTCTGTGTTTATGGGTTGCTCAGACATCAGTCAGAGGGGCCTGTGTTAGGCACTGGCAGAGCTAGGACAGGTGGGTGTTTGGTGGCACATGCCTTGCACACTCAGTGTGTGACTCCAGGGTACTCGGTCTGTAAGCATGAGGAGGCCACCAGCTTCTCCTGTGCTCCTGGACCTTGTCTGTGTTGGGCGCATAGGTGTGTCACATTTATCAGAGAAAGGGTGTTACTTAAAAATCAAAGTATATGGGCCATGATTGCAAACCAGGCATATCAGAAGTAGCTTTTAAGTTCCTGCTACTTAATATGGCCTCTACAGCCTCCAGATGCTCTGTGTAAATGCTCAAGTAATCTTGGTGCTAATGTGGCTTCACTCTGAGAAATGCCTAATGGGAGGGCAATACGTTTATACAGGAGGTAACACTCTTTGTTCATGTTTGTGTGGAAGTTCTCTGGAATTACAGAGCACATCCTGATGAACAGTAGTAGTAAATTCAGGTATGTCATTAATGTGAATATTGATCTTGTATGTGGGATTTTCTTGAGGTGTTTCTTGGGAGAACAATATTAAATTTGAAAGAACAAATGCCACTCTACAGCAGGGAGACCTACAATGACCTATTGGTAGTTTCAAGCCTCATAAGTTAAATTCCTAACTAGACTTGGTGCAAACATTTCAAGTCCTCTTCAGTCTTCAAAATCAAAGAGCCAAAAGGTAACCTCCATTCACAGGACTCTTCAGGTAGATGGAAAAGTCCAAAGTCAAGATGAAAAAGTATTTGAGAGAAGAAATCTAGGTACATTGAGTCTGGAGAGAGCCTGAGAGCTTTAGATGAACATATATATGCAAAAGGGTTGGAATGAATACAGCAAGGTATTTTCATATGTTACTGAAGAGAAAAGGGGGGAAAATACTATGGTTAGTCTGCAGCAGGGAATACTTTGCTAGACCATTTGATATTGGAAAGGGGTTACTACTATGCAACATTTAGGTCAGTGGAGCAAACTGCCATGGGAGGATGTGGAGTCGGTCATGGCTAGACAAGTGACTATTATAGATAACCTAGGATGACCCATTTAGAGATGGCTTCCAACCCAAATGTTTCTGTGATTTTTGTTCTCTTCAGTTACAGCTCTTGCCAGGTTGACTTGTTCTTCCAGTTAGTATGTGAATTATTACAGCTCCACTGATTAAAAAGCCCTCTGTGCTAAGACCAGCATGTAAGCTAGAAATACTACCAGTATTGCTTTGCATGTTATAGCAGATGTAAAATACCAAATAATTACTACATAAATTCAATAGCGTGTTTGTGTTTATGAATAATCTCTTGAAATTGGTGTTAGAATTAAAATATCTTATAAATATTAAGCCTATTCCTAAAACATTTTGTTTTCTTCCTTAGAATAAAACCTTTTTTTTTTTTTTTTTGACAGAAATACCTCCATGTTTTAAAGTTAGGAAATGTATAAAATTTTAGAGCATAATATTATAGAAAAGTTGAGATACAACCTGTGTCGCCATGACCACATGAACTACATCTCTCTTCCTACACATGTCTGTCACAGTGCTGATTCCCAGGGAAGGGTTTAGAGGACCTACAGCTCAGTAAGCCAAAGCATGTGTGTGTACATACGTATGTGCATACCTTTAGGTAATAGTGTGATAGTCTTATTCAATAGTGACTGTAGTCAGTGGAATTTTTAATTGATCCCAGGGCACAGAAGACATGTTTTCTCTATTCCAGGTTATGTTTTATTTTAAGACACTATATTGTTCAAAAGTAGGCTCTATTGTTAAGTAGTTGAAATTGATGCATGGGCAAAGATTCACTTTTATTAACAGAAGCAACATAATGTATAACTAATCACCCACAGCAACGAAAATCATTTCTCTTTGGGCTCAGTCCAGGTTCCATTGACTTTTAATATATTTGGATCAAGTTTTCTAATCATGTTTCTGTGATGATCTGCAAACCCAGTGGGGATTTCATTGTTCATTGCCAGGATTAGTCATAATGAAATGGTGTTAAGGACATTGGAACATAGGTGCCAAACCCCACATCTGCAGTTCAAGTTAAGGAGTTCTTTGACTTATCAGAATAAAAGAAATTAAATAGCCCCAGCAAAGTTAATTCTGACTCCCTTTGCTTATCCTCTTTAAATCACATTGGAAACTACTGTAAGACTGATGTACCAGTAAGCAATCCTTAGAGAAGCAGTGATAAGAGCTTTATCTGTCCTAAGGGTGTGTGAGGTTGATCAGGTATAATGAGTCTGCCTGGAGCCTCTTCCTGGGGTCTTCTCGTTCTGCTTGTCTCCCATGAAGTTGTCCTGAGAGAAAAAAAAGAGCTTCTTTTCTTGAGTTCTTGCTCTTTTATCATATAAGGGGTTTCTGGTGGTCACAAATGTTCTAGAATAGTGCAATTACAGTTTGGGATATAATTGACTGCATTTTAATATATCTGTTTTAACTTCCTGAATCAGAATTGGTGGTACTAATCTCTGGAAACATTCAAGTAGGAATTTGAATAACTCTTTGGAGATGTAGAATTCAGTGGGAATCTGTTTTGGTTTTTTTTTACTACCTTATCACCTTTCTTAATAATTCTTTGGATCTGAGTTTCTGAGTGATTACTATGGTTTGTAGTGTCTTTTATTCTTCATAAAAAGCCTTGATTTCTTACGTTACTTAGCAGTGGCATTATGTTTTCCTGGTAGAAGCATTTTTGGGGTCTAATGTGTTGAGTCTGTTATCTGAAAGCAATTTGAAGTCCCATGCACTTTTTTTGGCTCCTTTCCTAGGGCAGATTTTTCTTGGTTGGAGCTTCTACAGTCAGTGTGGCCTCTACCCATTTTCCTGTTTTTACTAATTTTTGAGCAGAAGTCCTAACACAGAATGAAACCTTGATGGTTTAAGGGGACAAGTCTCAGTGAAATTGCCACATTGTAGTCCTTAGTCTTTTTGTTGCAGCTGCATCAAAGCCCAGCCGAACACAGCAGAGAAAGCAAAGGCAACTTAAAAACCAGGTTTTCCATTTGTCTGGTTCCTGGGGCAACCAGGCCTTGACCATACCCTACGTTAATATGAAATAACCTCAGAAACCAGGTTTAGGTAATCCCTTACAGTCTCTTTAAGTCAGCCAGTCTCTTTCTGCCATTTAGCGGTGTGATACCTGTCTGACCTGGCACCTGGCTTTTTGGACACAGGCATCAACAAATTTAGGGAAGGCTCTGTTCACCTGCATTGTCGTGTGTGTTTCAAAGGTCAATAATTTTCTTCTTTAAAATATATTGCTTTTTAATGAGTTTTCTGGGGATAGTAAATGAAGGTAGTTGAGAGAGGGTTTAGTAACTGTTTGGAGTCTTTAGTCATGGCTATCACTAAAGGATATTCAGGGTGGTACTTTGTCTACAACAACACTCACAAATGCTGAAAATTCAGGATAAAACCTGTGTGTCTGCTCTGAATTAATGAGTCTTCTGTCAAGTACCACATCATGGATAATTGTTACTTAAGGCTTTAGGTTCAGTAGCATTGCTGCTAAGCTTATTTCTTCAGCTAGTACTGTAGTGATACAGCAAATTAAACTTTCCATCTTGCCTTTTCTGTAACTCTTCCTCTGTGCTTCAGATCTCAGTGGACAGGAGTTGCCTCTGCAAGGGGCTGCAAAGGGTAAAGATGAACCTCTGCCCATGGATAGCTGGAAATTACTGCCCCACCACACTATTTGTTGAAAGAGCTGTGGAAGTGCTCTGTTTCTTCCTTCAGGCAAAGCCATCTGGGTTGGCTTTGGTTGAAGGTCAGTGGAGGGCTCACACTGAATGAGGTAGGAAATGTGAGCCTTCAGCCAGTGTGGAACAAGTGGGGCAGAAGCACCTTCAGCTTCCATAGCTAGAGGAAGAAGAGCTGTCATAGCTCTTAGCCAACAACAATTTTCCTTTATATGAGACACGCTGGGGTACCTTGGATAGCTACAAGCTTTTGCATTGTGGGTTTCCCTACGTGATGCTGAGGAGAAATGTTTGAAACCTGTCTTGTAACTGTCCTTGCAGAAGCTTTCCACTGGCCTCCAAAACCTAGCCTTTTATCTGAGATTATTCTCCAGGCTGTTGATTACATTTTTCAGAGCTGCAGTGTTCTCAGTGATGATTACGTCAGAACTATCAGTTGTTATTTCCAGGTCCTCAATTTTCTTTTCAACCTCCCACTGTTTTAATGCCAAACCTTCAAGCTTCCTGTCCGTGGAAACCATAGTAGCCTGGATTAGGTTCAGCCTTCCAGAAATAGGTACTGCATGTCTTGTAAAAAAATTAGATAATACTGGGTGACCAATGATCATGGCTGTAGACATTGCCAAACCAAAGGCAGGTAAGCAGGTAAGGCCTTTTAACAAGCTGAAAACTGTGTATGAATATGCTGCCAGATCCTTTGCTGATCTTAATTTCTTCAAGAGCGTGTTAAAATCACTGCCCATTCTCTTATAAAAATCACAGGCAACAGTCTTAAATCACTTGGGTGATTGTGACCAGTAGGTTATATAGCACACCTGGAAAATATCTTTTCACTCAGCTTCTGAAAGTTTTTTTTAAAGCTTTAAAATTATTTTTAAAATACATCTTAAATCAGTTGTGCTTTTCATCATCTTGGTGATTTTGGTTGTTTTCTTAAACTGCCCACATAGTCCCAGGCACTTGGTTTGGCATAATATTCCCCCATGTCACTGTACATCATGGTCCTTCCTTCCACATCCTGGGAGAAGGCGGTGCTTGCAGCAGGCAGCAGCACCATGCCCACTGTCTGCTTTCTGCTTCCCCCGTCCCATGGCTCTGGGAAGGGTGCTCAGGCTGGGCTGAGCCTGGCTGACATGAGCATGGCCAGGTGGATGAGCCTTCTACAAAAGAGGGATGGAGCAGGAGCTGGGATCAGCCATAGGCATGCTGGAGACCTCCTTTTGCTTGTGAAAATACCATTACCTTTCTGATCAGGGCACATGTGGTGAGACATTTTATCTCTGCATTTCTCCAGAAGTGCGTGAGAATGTCATATTCCCAACAGGCAGAAGCCAATGTTGAAGTCTTTACAAAGGACTTCTCACTCCAGTCAAAGGAAGAACATGCTTATTTTAGAGATCTTTGCGGTTACAACTGTCTTGCCAAAGATGTAAATGATCCTTGACTTGATCCCTGACTGACACACACAAAAACTCTCGCTGTGGATACACTTAGGACAAACCTTTACTTTTACTGAAACACTTCTAGCTTGTTGGATGAGGGAAGAAGGACCTCAGGAAAAAGCTGTGCCAGTAAATAACATGATTTTGCTGGTACGAAGGAAGGCTGTGCTGGGAACGCTGTCAGTACAGTTTGCTAGGACAGCTGCACTAGCAGACCTATCCTATTCTGGATACAGCCTTGTCTCCTGTTCCAGTTTGTCATGCATGATTTATCTTTCTGTCACCTCTTCAGGACCTAGGCACCTCTCGGCATAAAAAGAAATTAAAACACAATACATATGAGTCTGCTCTGTATTGGAGTCTTGACCTGTAATCTATCAGGTTTTCATATTGCAACTTTCCCAGCAAATAGCCTGTCCTACAAGAACAGAGGTGCTTTTGTGATCTGCCGAGGTCCTACTGTAGCCCTGCTTCAGTTTTATTTGCTTCCACCTACAAACTCTCAAGCTGCCTGAAATGCCTTTGAGAGGACATAAGGTTTTCAGATTGCCTGGGAGATCATAACTATCAACTCCAGTGGTCCAACGAGGAAAAAGAATTATCAAAAATCAGAGAAATGAGTCTGGCAACCTGAGTGTCAGAAGGATTGTTTAATGTTTGTCCTGTTATACCAGTTCAATTTTTATGTCTTTGGGGTTTATTTTTTCCCCCCTTAGAGTTCTCATTAGATTTTCCTTCCTTTTTTGAAGAAAATGTTTGCATCTTGCTCTGTGTCTGCATTTCTCACAAACAGATTGGTACATTGCTCTGATGGCAGGTTTGCAGTCAGATTCCTTGGATCAAAAAACTGTTTTAGTTGTTGAATATACCAGATCTGAATTTTAAAAATTCACGATCACACTTAAAGTGCCACAGAGGGCAAAACCTGATGTAAATTTTAAGAGGCATCTGAAGAATTGCTCTGTATTTCAATCATAAAGCTCTGCCAGCATTACCTTTTGACCACTGTTTGATTGGGTTTCGGTCTCGTGCTTTTCTCTGCAATTATTCATGGTGTTGGTGTTGTTTTTTTCCTCCGAGAGACAGACAACTATGTCTTTAGAGAAACAAAACAACTGTGTCAACAGATGGGAGAGAAAATACTGGGTCTGAAATAGTGCTAGGAATAAACCGTGTTAAAAATAGGTAGTCTTGCCACAACTGTTTCTTTGGCCAGTGTGGAAATCCTTCTTTCCCATACTTGCATGTTATCAAAACTGTATTAAAATGCTGCTAGAAAAGCTACGAAATTAATCTATAGAAACATTGCTACAACAATAACTACCCTTTTCCTGCCTAATTGTAACAGTAATGCTAGAAAGGAGAGAGGCCAAGGAAGTTGCACTGCCACGGGAGAGCTCTGAACAATGCCAGGGATTGACCCTGGCCAGCAGCAACTAAAACACAGCTCTTGCACTTGTGTATATAGATTTTAATGATGTGACCCTCCTCTCTTCTCCCAACAGTACTAGGACAACTAGGGCACTTTCTTAGAAATGTTTTTGCACTCATAGGTATGGAGAGAAATAATTTTCCTGTCCCACAAACTATCTGGGAATAACCCACAGCAGTTTGTCTAACAAGCTGGGTTTTTTTAAAAAGAAAACTCTTGTCCTCTACAACATTGGAAAGCAAACCAAACTACCCCTGAATGTGACTGTTACCAGCAGAATTAGAGCTGCAGTTTAGACACTGCATTTCTGCTTTCCATCTGTTCTCTCACTTATTTTTGCTTTCTGTCTTCTTGCTTTCAATTGTCTCTTCTGTGTCTCAGTTTATCCAATTTTCATGGCTGGCCAGCCGGTTCAGCATTATCACTGTTCTAATGGCTGTAAGGAGAGCAGAGAAGCTCTTCGCTAAATGAGTTTTTTCCCACAATGCCTCTGCCCTTTGTTTGGTCCATTTTTGTTTGTGCTTGGTGCCCCATGTTGTGTCATCTGGGAAGAGATGAAATGTTTGCATAATGTGTATTTTGCTGGAGTTGTTTAATTTCTGCAGACATTTATACTCTACAGCTGGCAGCGTATTTGGGGCAGGGACAGCTTGCAGCCTCAGAGTACAAGTCAGTGGGTTGACAGCAGCTGGAGGAGATGAAGAACATGTAGACCCTGACCCTCAGCACTCCCTTCCCCACATCCCCCACAGCCTTGTCCGGGGGGACCTGCTTGGGAGAAAGCAGCCCCGGGCAGCAGAGCATAACTTAGGACAGCCCCACAGTGTTTGTAATTGATTCCTGATCTCTGAGACAAGTGTAAAGGTAGATAAGGCTCCTTCATTTGGGGAGAAGGGCAGAGGCAGCTGAGTGGTGCAGCATGCTCCTGGGCATAAATTCCCTGTGACTGGTTCCAGCCCTCCTCTTTGCAAAGGCTTTTGCTTTCCCACTTGTCTGCAGTTGAGGAATGCTCCTGGTGATTCATGGTTGCCTGGAAGTTGTCTCTGTTAGATTAGTGTTGCTTGATAAAACTAAAGGAAATTTAAAGGAAAAGAAAAGGTTTCAGATTATGTTAGGGGCTGCCCAGTTACTTCAGTCCATCAAGGGAAGAGCCACATTCCTTATCAAAGCATTATGTTCACTATCCCCAAACTTTCCTCATTCCCATGTGAGGGAAATGTAAATGGAGGAATTGAAATGCCCATTATTTTTCACTCTTCTTCCAGTGGATAAGAGAAGCTCCCAATTCACTCTGTGAATAGCCTCAGCGAGGCTCATCAGCAATTCTGGATGTAAAGAATTTCCTGTGGTAGCTTCTCACCTCATCTTTTTTGTGTTATGTCTATCTGCCTCTGGTCCCTGCAGTGTCTATATCTGTCTGTCCACTCCAGGGATATATCCCATGGCTTTTTTTAAATTTGCTTTTACTTAACCAATCTGTGGATGAGTTAAAAATACTAGTACTTTGCATGCATGAGTGACAGTTTGATTAACAGCTGAATTCTACCTTCTTCCAGCCTGATGAGCTCTAAAGGAAGTCAAGGGAAGTTTTATGCAACATCTTCAGTCTGTGAAATACTGATATTCAGGAAGGTGCATGCCACCTATTCACTTTTGATTTGAGCACATGCTTTGGTTTGCTGAATTGACTTTACTAATTAGAGATGGAATTAAGCATATGCTTAAATGACTTGTTTAGCTGTGATTAAAGTTGCATAATTTGTCTGCTGGAGCTTTCCCCTCAAGTTCAGTGGGAGTAGGCTCAGGCCATACTAACAGAGAGGTGATGCAGTTGTAATGGGCAGGGTAATTACAATTAAGATTTATGCACTTTGTATTGTAAAATGAGGCTTTGCTTTTTCATTGATGCCAGTTTCAAATTATGATTGTGAATGGTGGTCAAGTCAATATGGTTTCATGGGGCAAGTATAGCAAAATTTTTGATTCAGCTGTAGGAATATATAGCTAACAGCTCTCCTGTAGCTGTGTCCAAGCTAACTGCTGTTGCACTACCTCATTTTTCAGGCTGTTTCATTCTTGTGTTAGACACCAAAATCATTCAAAAACATTCACTGGCAGATTTAATAGCATATATTTAGAATGTGAAATAAAGAAACCAAACATTGGTGATGCACCATAATCTACTAGTAATTTTTTAAACTCCGCTCCTCCACATGTGCAAGAGAATAAAATAGAAGTTACTGAAACAAAATAATAAAGATTTTTTTAGATTTTCACATTTATGATCATGTGAGGTTTTTTTCTTTAACACATCCGTTCGTTTTCGTTTTCTGAGAGTCAATGGTGATTTCAGAAGGTGAAAAACTGCAAACAAAACTAAGGAGAAGTCCAAGTTAGCTGTGGAGCCAAAAGTGTGATTCAGGAGCTGAAAATATCTCTGCACTTCATGCATCAAACTCAAACACTGTGCTTTGGCAATGCCTCCTGGATTAGAAGTGGAGTTTGAGGTCATTCCTCCTCCAGCCTGCCATGTATGGATAGGGCCCACGCTCATGACAAATTACTGACTTACTGAGCACACACCAAGAGCAGAGTGACATCAGTGCACAGGGATCTTGCCTCACTGAGGAGGACCAAAGGCTCCATTGCTGCCTTTCTTTTGTCAGTCTTAAGACCTTCAGGGCCAGTGTGGATGTTCTAGGAGGACATTTTAAACAATCCCTCTATAGGTGTGGCAATAACAAGGGATAGTGGGGTAGAGCACTCATCTCCTTGTAAAGAAGTCACATGGCATCCAGCAGAAGTGCTAAAAAATGTGTGTTCAGGAGTGCTTTGGTGGCCATTCAGATTTTCAAGACGAGTGATCAGCTGCTAGTGATGGTGTTTCATTGGGACTGCTGACCAGCAATAGTTGTGCAGTCCTGTGCTGTACAAGCTGTCTTTGCAAGCAGGAGCATACTGTCTGAGACTGATCTCAGCTTATCTGGTGTAAATCCAGAATGCCTTGAGTGAAGACTATACTCTGACTTAATACCAGACTCACTGAGCTCTTGTTTTTATTTTATAGATAGCCTTGATTTTGCAGGTAACAACAACCAGAACTCTGTAAACAGACCTCAAGTCCTTAGATTATTTTCCCTGCTGACAAACTTCTGTTACTCTCAGGCATCACACTTCTCTCCCGGTGTCCTGCCCGACTGACTAGTTGCCACTTCTCAGAGGAAAGTTAGCTTTCAGATTAGTTAGTAGATACTGCTGAGATTGTTCGGCACTACTGCCATCACTCTGCCATGGGCTTGAACTTTCAATGGTCTTCCCATGGAGATGGAGACAGTTTTGGCTGCTCAAATGATTGCCATGGTCTAGTGGGACATCTGCCATATTGCAGCCTGCCTGCTTAGTGGTCACAAGTGGACCTGCCTCAGTTTCTGTATTGTGCACCTGGTTGCACTGGTTTTTCCCAATGCATAGGTGTCATAGCAGGGTAGTCAAAGAGGAAAGGAAAGCCAAGGCAATCAGCATGGGAGGTTCCTCATGATGATTTTACTGAAGTCTGTTTGGATCGCGTAGAGCATGAGCTTTACCTAGAATCCTATCTCAGGCTTGGCTGAGATGTCATGTTTTTGCTTCCTCTACCCACTCTCGGAGGATCGCCAGATGTACTTCCATCTTGCTGCCAGCTGCCTGCACAAACAGCCCTCTTGGCAACAGCAGGCTAGGCAAATGGGTTGAGCAATGTGTGTATGAGGACACTGTGTCAGTTGTCAGCTTGACCATTGTCTAAAAGCATCAAGCTGGTTAGTGAGGGCAGTGGTCTCAGCTGGCAGTGTCTAAACTGTTATTTGCAGTGAGATTATGGACCTGTACTTAGGGAGATGTGCTCTTGCTAATTTAGCTCCTGGCTGAAGTGAAAAAAAGTAACCCAAAATCATAGTTCCAGTGGTGGCAGCAAAATAAGCCCCTGTGCAGAGTGAGCTCTGAGGATAGAGGAGATAACGTAGGGAGGCTCCCAAGAAGAAATTATGTGCTAGATTTTAATTAAATGAATCACCTATGTATAAAGTAAACAAAGTTTGTCAGTGATATTCCTTTTAGTTAAATTTTGTTGGGATTGCAGAGCCTGAGAGACAATAAAACCAGCTCCACTAACACACACATGTTAGTAAATATGACTATTTTTATTTATATAATATATATATATGCACACATGGATGAATATATTTATGTGTATGCACACATATGTATGTATCCAGATAAATTTATGCATGTATAAGTTTGAACAAATTGAAAATTTACAAATATTTCTTTGTGCTCTTTGCATCTAGATCCTGCATCATGGTGGTAGCATGCAGGATACCAAAATGAAGAAAAGCTGTCAATAAACCAAATATAAATGGGCTATCACACTCCTACTGAGAAAAATGTGGAAAACAAAAAAGCATAAATACTGAAAAATAAAGCAGGCTTCAAATGTCTTGCTGTTTTTGTAATGAAGACAAAAATGTTTACAGCATAGAGACATTTGATTAAAAAAATAAATTATATCCCTTTAAGTCTGGAGGTAGTTCAGGATTTGATCCATTAATTTCACCAAACTGTTTGTAGGAAAACATATTTCTGCAGTATCGAGAGCTGCCAGAATGACATGGAATTAAGAGGACAAAGGTAGAGTTGCTGTACTTCAACTCATCTATTCAAAGATGATTTGTGTGAACACATTAAGAACACCAGCAAAGTAATGGGAATAATTTTCTTCCACTTTTTCCAAATTCAATTGCATATGGTATGATTGCCTTTGATCAGGACATGAACATCATTTCACAGATGATTGTCTTCTGCCATTGATCATATGAAGTCAATTTAAAGTATGACATTGCTTTTACCTTCCTCATGTAGGAAGACTTTTTTGCTTCTAGTCTTAACTGCTGTAGCTATCAAATTGTGTGTATAATAAATTGTGTTTTGTTTAGAGAGTGATAAGTGTAAAATATTGCCCATTTGGACAAAAAGTACTGAGATTGAGATTCATGCCTGAAGCTTAATGCATCATAGCTGCAATCAAGCAAATTTTAGACTTCTTATTTCTCCCGTTACAGACTGTAATTCACAGAGTTCTTCTGACTTTCAGTATTTGAAAAGGAGAAAGGGAGCAAAAAGAGCATTAGAAAATTCACACAGTGTGGCTTCACAATCTCTACATATTACCATACAGAAGCTTTCATGGTCAATTCACTGCATTAAGTAAGAAAACATTTATAAAATGACATTTGAACTCCCGAGAGATGGTTTGGAGTGGGAGATTTGCATAGCCTCACTGCTTTGAGTTACCAGCCATAAGTTCAAGTTGTTTGGTGATGCACTACAGAAGTGCGCACATTATTCTACCCATGTTGTCTGGTTTTACTTTAGTCCAAATTATTCTATACAATCCTGGAATCTGGGTGCAATTTATTTGGTACCTGGCATTCTTACACACCTGGTCAAACTGAGGCTTTAGGTAAATTCCCAAACCATCGTAAGTTACAGTCTGTGCTGGAATGCTATCTGCTGCAAGCCAGTTAAGGAGTAACACAGGCATGGCTTTATTTGCCCTTTGTACTCGAGACAATTTCACCCATTTACTATACTATTTCAGAATCTTCAAATAATTAACAGTAAAATAAATATTACCTAGTTGCTTTCCTAAAATTTTAGGGGTTTTTTTTATTTTATTTTTTTAAAAATACACATGAGATTTCTGACTTTTTTTACCTTGGTGCACAGGGCTATCCCTGTCACCCCCTTACCCTCAACTGACCTTGCAGTGTCAGTGGAGCAGATACATAAGAAGTAATATAAAACAAAGCCCTTCTTGTTGGTCCATGAAATGAATTAATCCTTATGGTCAGATAATGCCAATGTCTGCTGTTACATTTTTGTCTCACCACTGATGGTGTAGTTTTACAACTAGAAAATAATTACAGAGGTTGCCAAGGCTGCTAGCAGTCTTTCAAAAGCAGATGGTGTAAGAGTCATTATCAGAGCACTTCTGTTTTCAGGTCCTGTGTAAAAGGCTATTCCCTGAGTGTCTGAGATACAAAGTTCAAATTGAAAAAAACCTCTTCCAAGCAGTAAGACATGCTGTGATTTTCATACTCTCATTTCCTTTCTGATGAGCTTGTTTATTCATAGCCCCAGCGGCTGGCAAACAACTGCAGCAGATTAGGAAAGTCATGACCAGATATGAACAAATAGAATCACAGAGTCATTTAGGTTGGAAGTCCAATGTTAACCCAGCACTGCCAAGTCCACGACTAAGCCATGTCCCCAGGTGCCACATCTACATGACTTTTAAATACCTCCAGGGATGGTGACTCAACCATTTCCCTGGGCAGCCTGTTCCAGCCCTTGACAACCCTTTCCATAAAGCAATTTTTCCTAATATCCAATCTAAAGCTCCTCTGACACAACTTGAGGTAATTTCCTCTTGTCCTGACACTTTTTAGTTGGGAGAAGAGACACAGCAATCCTTGAAGTATTGGTAAATGCTCATCAGTGGTGGTTACGTTTCTGTCTGTCTTTGGTGGGCAGGCGCTGAAGGCACGCTCATTTACTTATCTTGCAAATAACAAAGTATTGCTCAAATTTTTACTGATGAGGTGATAAATACAAATTAAAAGTTCCCGATTTTACTATCAGAACAGTGCCTCTGGGAGCTTTAATTTGGCAGCAAAGTCGTGTTTGATGACACACGTGTTTTCTGGTGTTGTTAGAGACTCCACAGGTTGGCTGTTCCCTCAGACCATGTCCTGTTGCTAGAACCAGGGCTGCTGAGATGGTAGGTTAGTAAGGAGATGCACTGGTACTGACAGGACAAAATCTTACTATCCTTAACCAGATCCTGCTTTGGATAATATTTTGCCCATTTGTAAGTAATGATTAAGCTTCCTAAAGACTCAAAAGCTGATCCAGCCTTCACTGATCACTTGAATCAGATGTTAGTGCATCCTTTGAAGAACACCATTGAAGACAGGTTTTCACAGCAAAAGGGAAGACATTTGCTTCCATCAGTTAGGAGACAAAAAAGAAATTAGGGAAAATGGAATATAGTGTTCCTCATGGATTTCAATTTAAACATTCTTTATAAAGCTGAAGCAGCAGTAGCATGATTTTGTTCTATAAATGACATCTTTCACTTACGGCTTTATTATTTTTTCATGATAGTCCCCTCTGCTCCTTTCAGGGAGTTTAGTGTTTAGGTTGCAGATTAGATAAACCAGCTCACAATCCACATTAATTAAAAATAACTGTGTGCCAGTGTAGCCAGGATCACTAAAACCAGTTAGGTCTATGGAAGCACAGGGTGATCTGATTTAGGGCTGGAAGGTAACCATGACACACCAGGGAGAGGTTGCTAAAATCCAGAGCACCCCTAGCTCCTACTGAAGGATGGGAGAATAAAGACTCATGACTTCTTTATTGCCTTGCTTTGGTTTTTTGGTTGGATCTTTTTTCAGGTCAATTGTAAAAGTAGTAACTGAAATACTGACCCTGGTAAATACAGAGTTTTGCCCTTGCGTAGAGCTGTGCCAAGGTTTTACCCACAGATTAAAACCGTATTGGGCCCTGTTTGTTCAAAGGTTCAAAAGTGGTTCCTGGCTTCACACACAGATAATTTCCTAGAAAGCTGTAGATTAGTGTGATAAAGCATCAGGGCCTGCAACCAGAGCATGTTCTTTTATATATTCAGATGCCTGTATAGACCACTGTTGACGTTGCTGGTCAATAACTCATTATCATGGATATTTGTTTTTATTGCTGATAACAAACATTACAGGGGAAAAAAGCATTGGCGTTTCCCTTTTACTGCCAACCAGTTCCAGGCCTGCTTTATCGTTCAGCTTTTGGCAGCCTGTTTTCACCAGCTCACATGTGTGCTCTGCTAGCAGTGGAAGTGCCATGTATCACCCACGCCGCGGAGGACAGGCTTTGCCCTGTGTATGGGGCAGTGTGGGCAGCACTCACACTTGCTGGCAGCAGAGGGAAGTTTGTTGTTGGCTTCAGTGCCCATATGGCCAGGCCACAGGCAAAAATCTGCAAGTTTGGTGTGCTGTGTTTGAGATTTTCCTGTCCAAGTCCTCTGGCATGCTCCTCTGCGATGACTTGTAAGCCCTTGAGAGGCACGCTCATTCTCCTGCTGTAGTGACCTGATCACCCAAGACAGTGGCCAGCCAGGGCTCAGTGACACAGCCAGGGCAAAAAAGCAGGAGGAGGGACAACATGAGCTGCACTTCTTGCTGGGGCCCTGTGCTCCCTTGGGATGCTGCCCTGTCCAGGAGCACATCCAATCTGGGATGCCCACACTCGTTGCCTATCCCTGTCACATCACCTGGCATTTCATATGTGGGCATTCAAGGACATGGGGAAGCCTGAAAGAAAGTGCCCTGGGCAAAACACTCGCTGTGATTGTCTGTGTGTTCACACGGGTCTTCACAAAATCAGAACAGCCAGGCCCACTGGAGCATGTTGTCACTAGAAGATCACTGAAGGTCTGTTGCCTCAGTATTCATGAGGAGGGTGTTTCACTCAGCTCTGTTGTGTGCCAGTTAGATATGAGTCTCCAGTTCCTGGTGCATTGTCTGTATACCCTGATCAAGGGGAGTTTCCATGTGTTCCATAACCCACTCCCTGCAGGTGTAAGCTGGGCAGCCTGTAGCTGTCCAATGCCTCTACCTCTAACATATCTCCTGGTGCTCTGTGCCTCCGATGCACAGACATACACACCTGCATAACTGCCTATAGCAGGTCTTTTTGTGTACAGGAAGTATTTTTTTTGTGGTCTTTCCCAGAGATGTAAGGTTTATGACTGATTTTCACAGTGTACACTAATAACTTACTTTATTAAACAGATAGCATCATATGGGAAAAGGGAATTTCTAGACATGATCTCACATTTAAAGCACAGTGCTAAATGGGAAAGAAGCAGAATGAAAAACAGTCACACTGCTCCAGTTTAATAACAGGAAAGTATTTGCATTTATTAAAAATATGTGCTCTAAAATTCTGATTTGGGCATGATCTTTTCAAAATTAAGTAGAATGTAGGCATAACACTTGGAACTGTAAGGCCTAAAAGTAAACAGACTACAAAGGCACTTCATGCTTTGTGTGTTTACCCTGCTCGTTGTATACATTGTTTGAAAATACAGAATTGTATGCACCTGTTGGTCTTGTATGTCTATTGCTTTCACTTTGGCATATATTAGTTGATGTGTATTCTATCCCACAGCAAGTTGGAAACCACAGGAGAGCTCCTGGTTGCTTGTGCCACATTTCTCTGAAGGTAGCAAGAAGGACTGTGACTGAATCTTTGAAGTTCTTATATGTTTTGATGTAGCCAGTGCCATAATGTCATTTAGGTTATAATAAGAAACAGCAGACTGGATTGACCACAGTCCTTAAAAATCTTTAATATTTGTTTTCCAAATAGGTGGAAGAGAGAGTCAACAGCCATATTTGCTGGAGTAGTGAACCAAATTGCCTTGACTGGAACCATTACTCATTTGCACCTTTGATGGCAGCAGCCAGGTAGGAGAGCAAAGGAAGGGTTTTTTTTTGCATGAACTGAGGGGATGGGTCTGAGTGCATAGTTTTTCATTCTCAGAAGGCTTCATGTGGAAGTCACTCACATTTAAATCCTGATTACGTGTCCTTTTGTTACAACTGAAGCCAGCTCTTGCTGAAATCAAAGTCTTTTGGGGCAGGTTACATGTTTTTGTTCATTTGGAAGTGCTGTCTTTGTTTTGTCCACATACTCGGTTTGCCACTTTCCCTTCTCTTACGCAGTTTTTGCATTAAGTATCCAGGGAGCACGCTTTTTGAACCAAATAAACGGAAAAATGTGCATGTAAAAATACAAGAAGAAATGGTGGGTGAGGCTTTTAGATTTGAAACATTTGGGGTTTTTTATTTACATTGTCCTAAAATTCAAGTTGGTGATTTCTTCTTGACCATCTTGCCATTTCATGTGCATCGCTGACAGTACTGTTCAAGGTTTAATTTTTCCTCTGGATCTTGAACACTTGGGTACACAGAAACTGCAGTTATGAAAGTGCTGACACTGTTATATACAGCACCCAAGCTAGCTTAAAGTTAGTGGATCCCCAATAGCAGTCTTACTGTGGCATCAGATAGTTCAAGAAGACAGCTTATCTTGTCAAGAAAAGGTCCATTTTCAGGTACTAATTGCAGCTCCATGTTTATTTGAGTTGGTAGTCACAGGTTGGACAGGTTTCACATTGACTTTGTCTCAAAAACTATGCCTGTGTGCAATACACACAGTTACTTTTGCTGCTGTAGGAGACCTGAAGTACTGAGAAGCTCCTCTTCTCCCATCTTCTCTGTACAGACATATCCTTACTGGTCAGAGAAATGTTAGTCCTTGGAATTTAATAAGACTAGCTTGAAATAGTGAAAAGTTAAGAAAAAGTTTGATCGCTGTCATTGACCTTTTTTTTTAAATTATTATCCAATATTTATCTGCAGCCATAGGAGCTAGGTATATAAGGGAGATACTGGAGATTCTCATGTCATATCATAACCACAGGAGAAGGTATTCAAAGAAAACACAGAACATATTTTGGGATACCACCCTGGTTTTTCAGAATTGTGTAAATAGTGTTGGATCTATGTTTCATTCTATATATGAACTAAAGGAAAGAAGGAGTTAAACTGAGATGGGCAATCCCTTGAACCTTTGCTCAACCCTGGAACTGATCCCAAACATTCTGCAGACCAGATGGTATACGGAATATCTCTTCTTATGGATCCCTCTCAAGGTCCCTGCAATGGAAGTCATGGGTATCTGTGTTGCTCTCTTTCCTCTCTGTAGTCTCAGAAAGCCAAAGGAGATGTTTCTCCACAGCCTGGAATCAGAGGTGGGCGAGAGGGTGCATACTGATGGCTGTCAGCAGGGCTGTTACCAACAAACGTGTCGGCAAAAAAGCAGGCATCACCCTCACCAGAGGTCCTTAGGAATTCCTGTGGAATTTCTGTTTAAAGTTCAGCAGGAAAACAAACTGTCCTCATGCACCCCTGAGCTCTGTTGCCAGTTTGGAAAGCATTAACAGTGTGTGAAATTTATAAGCAGGGGTAATGGAATACTGCTGCAGTATGGAAACCTAGCCATGTCCTGACTCACCAGGCAGGATTTAAGTGGAAAAATGAGAAGTTTGGTTGGTACACAAGAGCATGGTGGACATCCTCTGAAATGGGATTTTAGCATAAAATTTTCGGGGTTTGTTAGCGTGTAACATAATGGGATTTGTGTGCCTTGGGCCCTTATTGCTGTGGGTCTCTTGCATGCTGAGAACTCTCCCCTATAATGTGTCAGATGAGTAATGTCATATTTTACTTTTTGTTTGGAACAGTTGAATTTTAGAATAGATGCTTTCAATTAACGTAGTTCAAACCACCATACTGTAACTATGATGATATATACCACTACTTTGTGTGCTAAGGATATTAAGGCAAGCACTTAATACTGGTAGTAAATACGCTGTGTGAGCTAATAAAAGCTCCTATTAAGAAGCTGAACTCTGTTACTGCCGACTTTACAGGTGAAAGCTTGCAGTCTGATCCCACTGCTAGATATGGGGTGGCAGGAAGGCACATTTTCTGTGAAGACCAGAGCATGTAATGCTGCCAAACTAGCAGTCCCAGGGACCCTTCAGGGAATGATTCCTGCAGCTGAGCGAGATTGCACAAGCTGTGGTGTGGAGGACTACTGCTTTATTTTGGCTGAGAATCCTTTGAAGATACTGGTCCTGATTTTCTACTGCCTGAAACCTTTTGCTATTTATACCTGGGTAAAGTGAATACCGAGCGAGCATAAAATGCCACTACCCTAGTGCTAAAGGAGCTGTTATCCACTTTGCCCAGATATAAATGACTATGCGAAGGGTGAGGGAAGTTCAAGGTCTCTCTTTTTGTTTTGACATTGCCCCAAGCTCCTGCTGCTCATTGCTGACACTGTGAACAGAAGGAGGCTGCGTCTTCCTGCAGGTTTGAGCTCAAGATGTGCAAACTCAGAGGCAAGCAAGAGCACTCGTTGATGGTCCCGCTCTTAGCCAGAGGAAGGAAAAACATGTATCTTCTCCCACGTCCCAGAGGTGGCCGAGCAAGGTGGCGGGACAGCAAATTGTGCCAGTTCCGCCTGGGACAGGGGGAATGAGACTGGAAAACGTGCAGGGGAGCCTGAAATGGGCACTGCGCCCTCAAGCCTCCCAGCTCCCGGGCACGGGGGGCGGCGCGGAACGGGGCCGGACGGGGCGGGGAAGTGAAGGGAAAAGCCCGAGTCCCTTCGGGGCGGCGGTACACTCCTGGCAGTGAGGGGTGCGCCTGCCGGGAGGTGCTCATACTCCGGGTGGTTATTTCAGAGCGTCCCACAGCCTCCCCTCAAAGCCCCCAATAAAACCGACACCAAAAATCCGTAAGAATCAGCGCTTTGTTTGATGAGCTGTACCAGCCTCGTTTCTGCCCGTACACATCCGTGTGGCCCGCAGAGCCGCAGACGGCGCTGTGATTGCTGGCAGCGCATTGACGTGCCGCGTATCGGCAGGACACGGTCCTTGAAATCCTCTGGCACCGCGAGCTGCTGCTTTCAAACGAGAGCAGAGACAGATAAGGATACCGTGAAGGAGAAATTTGGCGTTGCATATTATAAAACTGAATCCTTAAAAAACCTGCGTGCTTTTGGCAGTATTTCATATCTTGTAAATAGAACCCATATATATTCATGCGTACTTTAAGCAGAATATAGTGTACTGCAATTTCTGCTATCTAAGCAAATATCTTGGTAGAGCAATTTAGAAACAGAGCTCTTTTTCCATAGCCAGCATTGCATCAATTAAGTAACAATGCTGGTCTGTGTTAGGCATTCCGGGCCGGGGTCTGCCAGCTGTCCGTATACCTGCTGAAGCCAGTGAAGGCGTTCAGGAGCTGACCCAGCACAGGGTGAGGGATCAGTGTCTGGCTCTCCCTGGGCGGATTTGCGTGGGAACTCTGTGCTGCAATCCTCGCTGCTGTGGAAGGGACACTTTTTTAAAGCAACAAATGCAAATCATTTTGAATTACTGGCAGCAGGAAGGATTCTTTCTCTGTAATACTCAGATAAACCTCTATATATGTTTCACTTGTTTATCATTTCTGCAAGTAACCTACCTTTTGTTAGGTATAGGGCGTCGTAATACCATGAACACTGAATCACTGAAACCCCCACTTGATGGGATTAATTTTATCTAACTTCCAATACATATATATCCATACTTGTATCTGTATTTTCCTCTGTCTAAAAATATCTTAAGGTTACAGATTTAAGGCTTACAGCTGCAATGAAGACATAAAGTGAACAATTGCAACTTTAAATCTACCAGTGACATACTTGCAGAATTATTGTGACATGCTATGCTGTAATAACCCTAAATTAAGTATTTTGACATACTATACTGTAATAACCCTAAATTAAGTGAACAGGAGACTATACTATTATGTCTGTCTTTAAAAGTAATCCTATGAGCTTTGATGTGTTTTATCAGAAATTTGAAGAATTTATGTTTTTGAAAAATTACATAATATCCAGTGCCCTGTGCAGTCTGCATGAGCAGAGTCTTTTGCTCACTGATGCTTTGTGAGAAAGTTCTGAGTCTGCAAAGTTTCAGCCAGTTGGGAATCTCAGATTCACACTAGCAGTTACCTCCAGATGGCTGCACTTTCATTTGGTACCAAGCCTTCTAGAACCTTAGCATTAGCATATTTGGAATGGTGATGTGTACTGTTTCACTTGTTTTTGCCAGGATATGTACAGGGCATTGTATGATAAGTTTTGACACAAGGTGTAGCTCAAAGAGGTGAGAAAGAGAGTGTGGGGAGGGAAAAGGGACAACAAAAAGAGGAGGACAGGAAAGGAAAGGAATAAGAAAATGGAACAAGAGGAGTTTATGTCAGTGTAATGAATTCAGTCTAACTGGCAAATACAATCTGATTGCAAGTTGTGAATTTCATTGAATTTGATCCAAGAAAGACACAGCTGAGAAATCTGCAGGAAGCAATCTTTTCCTAGAAGTATGCAGCTCCAAACTGTACAAATTCTTCCACTGGTTGTAAAATGTCTGTCTGCCACTGAACCTGTGCAATTGGATACTTTTGAAGAGAAAGTAGTGTACTGAGATAGTCAAGTAAAGAATAGTAAAAAACATCCCTAAATATAGATTTTTGAAAGAATAAAACCTATATAATTTGAAGTTGCCAATGAAGCCCCAGTGATAAGGACAGTTAATCATTTCTGGTGCAGCTGTTTCCTGACATTTCTGCAAAATGTTGTGGAAAAATTAATGAAGGTTTGTTCAGTAATGGTTTCAAGCTTGGCTAGTGGAAAATATGACAGTATTTCCATCGTCAATTAAGAACAAGCAAGGCTTTTTTTTCCGTAGGGGAAGTGGTATGCAGTTTGTACTGCACAGGAAACTGTAGACTTGAGAGCAGCTGTGTGATAGTAACAGGTATGCAGAGAATATGGAGAAGGGCCCAGGCCCTCTTCTCTTATCACATGTGCTTCACTATAGTAGAACTAGCTCTGTTATATACTGGAAAAGACAGATTATGCTATCTAGCATGTGGAGTATTCTTCGAGTGTCTGACTATGAAAATAAATGCCCTTCTTGTCACTTCAGTAACAAAGCTTGCATCAGTAAGGTTTTAATTTCGATTTTATTTTATTATTGTGATGTCCCAAAAGTCTAATTCCTTCAGGTGGAAAGATGCAGGATTTTTTTTAGCCCATCTCTGAAATTCAAGTTACTTGACTGTAGGATTGTCACAGCCATGCAGCATGTCTTGGGGAGCCCGTGTGGTTGCTGTGCTGCCTGGGTGCAGAGCAGCAGTAGTAGTCTTCCTGTATTTGACTAGCCACTTTGTGGTTAGGGCTAGAGGGGAACACACTGGCCTCATGTGCAGTACAGACATAGGCTGTGTGTGTGTGAGAACTCGGTATCGTGTGTGTGTATGTAGTGTTGCAGATGGCCAAGAAAGCATGTGGTTTAGAAATACAAGCATGGCCAGGGGTTGCATTCCCATCGTAGATCAGCAAAGCTGAAGGTCACTGTAGCAGCTGAGCAATGGCCTTTGTCCACTCCTTCACCCCGTAGCCTGCAGCCCCTGGCAGGCAGCCAACTGCCCACAGCATCCTCAGTGGCACCTTGGGGCTCCCACCCTTCCCACAGCTCTGCTGCACTTGAGCTCCTCCAGCTCCACTCAGTCTGGGGGATGCTGGACCCACTCCACTGTTGAATAGGCTGTATAGGACAGAAGGGAGCTGGGAAAGACGTAGTATCAGTCTTGAGAGTAAGTTGTGAAGACCAGTCCCATATCGGTAGAAATAACTTTTTTACTCAAAGGGAACTAAATTTTATTTTGTCTTAAAAATGCATTGGTGTGAAAATACAGGCCTGGTACAGAAATACTGTAAATCTCTGCAAATCTTTAGGTGAGTGATTTAGGTGCTCAGTAGCTTTCTGGACTGTAAGGGGTTGTACAAGCCAGCCTACTGTAAGAGCTTTTTTTATTCCTATGACTTTCTCAGAGACTTTGAGCCCTACCATAAATATGATTTCCAGCCTGTTTACATAGTATGATAATTCATGTTAAAGTGGTTGATAGAAGATGCGTTATAATGAATGGTTTATGCTTTCCTAATATCACTCTGTAAAGGAGCGCTCCTTCTGCAAGAAGACACTTAGCAAACTCACTAAAAATATTTGTCTTATTCTTTGTAATGGTAGCTGTAGTGTAGAGTTCTTATTGACAGGTTTAAGCCAGTGTAAAACAATTAATAACAGTGAAGTTACATCCATGATTTGTGACCATTCACATAATCACATAAAAGTCAGCCCCAAGTTCTCTCTTCCTGATGCAGTCTACTACAAAGAGCTTCATTTTAAGATTCTCCCAAGCCTGCAATCCCTAGTGCAGGCAAACCTGTTGCTGAAGTCAATGGCAGCTTTACCAGTGTCAGAGCATTAGAGATAGCTCATATAAGAGCCTGTAATTAGTCTTGATTTGGGGCATTAAAAAATTAATCCTTCAAGCATCCCATCTATAACCATGTGCTTACTGCCACTGCAGTCAATATACTGCCATGCCTGTGGTGGGGCTGTGTGTGTGCTGCAGGGTATGCATGGAAGTAAGGGAAAGATTAAGACTCTGCTCTTGCAGTTTATCTGATGTGGGAAATCTGAGGGTGCAGGGTCAGACGTGAGCTGCTTTTAAACTTCTCAACATGAGGGCTGTGCCTACAGCTGCATAGGAATTTCCCATAAAAACAGTTTGTCAATTGAAAGCGGAATTTCCACAAGAACAAGTTTTCCACTGGAAAATCTCCATATTGCTATTTTTGGTGTTTTGGGTTTTTTCTGTTTTCCCATGGAAATCTCTGAATGAAATACTTCCCTTTAAGTCACCTCCCTCGGTGAGGATCTTTGATTAGCTGAACTAAGTTAAAATGGTTTCAGTTGCAATTAAGTTGCATCTGTCTATTATCCCTGTCATCTCACGGTGAATGGCAGTACAAAAACTTTATGGTTAAGAAGTTCCTGTGGCCAGGTCACCTTGACAGTCTTCATGTCCCACATTGTATTGTGGTCACTCGTGTGAAAAAGTCTTCTAACTACTAAAAAAGCAACATCAAAGTGAAACAGGTTCTGAAGTAGAGGCCCCAAGCCCTGGGAAACCAGAGAATCCTTGCCCATTTGTGAGCTTGTATCTTTGCTGTTCAAACTCAGTTTCCCACATTTGTGTATTTTTTACCGGACATTTAAAATGTCTGTGGGGGTTGTAAAACTCTTGGATTCCATTTGACATTAACGGGGAATAAAAAGTACATTTAAGTGATTGTAAAATTGGATAAGGTTACATGGCAAGGTGATGGACTCCCACACACATCTTACTTTATTGCCTGCCCTGACAGTCTTTAGGAAGGGCAGCTGGATAATGGCTGGGACCTTACTGTAGGTAACTGGACACCTGGTGCTGAACACATGGGAAGGGAGAAGACTGCTCCTTACACCAGGGTTCATCGTATCACATAGTGACCTCTTATGGATGAATGTTAAAAAAGAATGAATACACATACCACTTTTACTATTTAAATTAACAGTTTGAATAGGTCACCAAGATTTGTAGTAGGTACTGGGTTTTTTCCTTATGGTACTGTGTCTCCAGACTTTTTTGAATCTTTGTCGTGCTATCTCTCATCAGTTCTTCATCCTATTCTCATTTAGACATGCAGCCAGTTCTACTCACACCATTAAACCTTTGGCTATATTGGGTGGTGACTGGTTGCATGCACAGAGTTCTAGTCCCTGCTGTCCCTGAGGGAATTGTCCCCCAGGAGGAAATGGGCTCTACCAGAAAGCAAACTGCATGACAGCCACTGCACCAGAGGAAGCTTGCTGTCTACATGAGTCTGAAGGCAGGTGCAGCTTTCTTCACCTGGTACACACAGGAAGCAGCCTGGTCAATGTCTGACTTTCCTTCAGGCAGCCTCATCCATGCTGCTCAGAAAGGCATAGGAGTTGTGGTTAAATACTACAGTCCAACCTTATACTTGCTTACAGACCCAACAGGATCTAAGTAACTTTAAGCCATTGACTCCATTTTAAGTATTTCTTCCACGGGACGAAGAGCAGTTGACTCACAGTCATATCTTGCAAATGAATGACTCAGAGTGAAAATCCCAGGCTACACTTACCTACAGCAGAGCATGGTGCTAGCACATGTAATGCATCCTCCTCTGTCCCTTGTTCTGCCCCTCTTGTAGGATTCTCTCGATTTCCCATTCCCTCTTACTCTGTCATTGGTTTGTTTTGACCATCATAATTTTCACTGGGTAGCCTAAGTCAGATTTCTGAATTCTGAACCTGCTTCCTTCTGGAAGGGTAGAAGTGATGGCTTATGGAGAACTTGCTTGACTCTGAAATCAGGAGAGATATTCAGAGCTGTCTTAGCCATTAGCACTGTCATCATCACCATTCTTACCAGATGGTGGTGGGATCTCTCCTGGCCCCAAACCCTTCTGCTTCCCCACTGCTCAGCTGCTCCAGTGGTGCTGAAGACAAAAGTGACAGATTTGAACAGAAGAAAGATGGGGCACAAAAGGACTGGTCGTTAATTCTTTATTTAAATGTGTAAACAGTTGCCTTTAGGACATACCAACAGAAGGCACTGGCATTCAAGGGAACACCAAACAGACTTTCTATGCTAACAGCAAAGACTTAATTATGCCGAAAAGCTGAACATGGTTTCAAAGATAACGCAATGTCACTCCACCATTTCCACCTGTGTGCTGTGCTTTGGGGAAAAAAATAAAGCCCACTTCACTTTTAGTCCCCTATACTAAAAGGGAAGCTATACTATACTTAAAAGGGAAGGTATTCCTCAATTATAATTGAAACTGGAGTTTTCATTCACCTGTTAGAATTTAAAGACTAACTGAAGGAAAGATCATAGCAATTGTTCTCACCATTTGGCAAGAAAAAAATGATTGGCAAAACCTACGTTCGTGACTATCAGTTGTATTTCATGGTTGCGTTGCAAAGGCTACAATTCTAAATTTAAGACAGGCAGAAATTGTTCTGTTTAGTGTGTCCTAAAATTATCCAGTACAGAAATACTTTGGGGAAGTGTAAAAATGAATTCTCAATTTTTCAAATGGCAGCTTAAAGGGGAAGGCATGCTGATGAGGAAGTATTGAATAAATGCCATCTCGGTAACAATTTTACCAAATGCAGGGAAGAGCCATACACGCCATGTCCTTGTTATAAGATTCATGGAGAAAATACTCCCACTCAGATAGAAATTCACTGTAAACAGCTCTCCTGCTGTTAGAGTTGATGTACTTTTGAGGATGCAGTGGCTCTTAGAAGGAGTGGAGTTTGTTGTGCAATAATGTGACCATATGTTGCATAGACACTTCTAGTTTTGGAATGTGAAATGTCTGAAACTGGGAGTGGGCGGACAAGAGGTGGAGCCAGTCAGGAGCCTGGGTGGCTGCGTTTCTGAGAAACTCTCTTCTGCTGGTGAGTGTTGCTTAGTTTGCCAAGCGTAGGGCTAAAGCCCTGAATAGTGCTAAGTTGAACCACTAAACAATATCAAGTTTCAAATGGACATGGAGCTATAGGGTGATATTTTGGAAGCTAATTTTATAAAACCTAATTGAAAACAAGGCTGAATTCTTTCAGACCCGAAACCACAGCCTCCCAAAATGCGTCAGAGACTCTTGATGCTGCAGCGAGGTCAGATTCCCTCCCCCCCCACCTGTGAGTCAGGACAACTCTATTAAAGGAAGCTTTTATTGGAGACTCTTGGTAGAGGGGTAGACAACATGCAGATGGTCAGGACACAGTGGGAAAGAGTTTGGATCCTATGCCTGCATAAATGGTCAGCAACAGGGAGAAGACCCTTTTTTTTTCTGGAGAACAGAGGGATACTAAGGGAAGAGTAGTATTTGAGCAAGAGGTAGGTTCGACTGATTTCACTTTCCCTCTAATTAACACTTGGATTCAGAGTCCACTCAAGCTGTCATTGTATCCATTTCTCAAGAGAGACAAAGGCCATCTCCTGTGGGCTTGATGCCTTCATTGCTTACCCACAATTCCCCATCTGTATCTACTTCTGCTGAGAAACACAGAAAAATAATCTTAGAGCAGCTCAGTTCATTGTAGAGAGAAAAAAAAAACAAGGAGGAAACAGAAAGTGTTCGACAGGTGGGAATTTCAGAGGCGTGATCTTGATTTTCAGGCAAGGCAGACACTTTCTTAAATAGAAACTTCCCATGGGATAGTCATCCACTTACTCTTTCCTTTGCTATAAATCTAGACCTGGTCATGGGTGGATCAACGCTACTGGGACTTAAAAACATCAGTGAGCAATGCTGTCCCATTTTATATTAGCATGCTTTAACTTTTTCCTTGTTGTTTGTTGTTGCTGTTATTACCTGGATTGCTCTAACAGAGTGTTAGCATAGATGAAATTCCTGTAACAAGCAGTATTTTGACAACTTGGACCTGTGGTTTTAGATGTGGTCTTCTTTTAATGCTGGCATGTGATCTGTGCTTCCTGGACTCACTGTTACTGCTGCTGGACAAGAGGTATCTTGCAGCACCTCTGGGATTAAAAATATACCTCTATAAATAATTTGCAGTATCAGTACTTTTATTATTTCTATGTGAGATTGCTAGCAGCAGAAAAGAAATCCTGGAAATCAGCTGTAATTATTTAATTCATGACCTGTCAGACAAGAAGGTTTTGGTTTCCACTCCTGATGAGCAACATGAAGAGCATGGTCTTGACCATGCAAAGAGCTGACCTACCTGAGGCCTCAGAACAGTGGGTAGCTCTGCATTTTAGTGATTTTCCTGAGAACACCCCATGTGGAGTTTTCTGCTGTATTAAAGGCTTATGTTTTACTGGTTTGATCCACTTTCCATTTCACTGGTAGAATATTTCTATTAACTTTCCCACAAGCTGATTCAGACTGCATAAAAGGGGGGGGGGGGGGGGGCGGAATTTTTGTTTGAATACATGAGTGGTGCATTTTATAAGCAACTTCATCAATGCTTTGTTCCTAGAGGTGTAAATAACCTTTTCTTTAAAAAATGTGAAGCAACTGGATGCAGTTGTGGTATTCATCTAACTGCCAAGCATTATTAGCAAACACCCAGGCAAATGGACCTCTCTATGCAGATACATGAGCACAAATGTGGACGTATTCATGTGTGGAATTTGAGTTGGAGAAAATAAGGTGTTTTTAATAGACTTGCTGAGGTATCTGCCTGAAATTACATTTGTGTTTTCCATTCAGAGAATATTTGGTCTAAAGATGGTTGTGATGGAAAAAGACATACATATTCTTAAGGTGTAAAGCAGGCCCATGGTTTATCTGAGCTTTATGATGAGGGAATGAGAGGATGGACAGACAAGCCTGAGAACAGCAGTGTGGGCTCCCAAAACTGGCCCTGGCGACGGATGCCCCTGGACATGTTGGCAGGACTAGCTGCCACATTCCCCTTTAGTGTAATTCATCAAATCGTTTCCCTGTTGGACAAGATGGAAGTTTTCTTCCTCTGCCATCTACCTGATTGCCTGCTGTCCAAACCTACTCTGAGCAGTCAGTAGGAAACATGGCTGCCTTTGACCTCCACTGGCCTTTTTCTGGCCTTCCTCTGCCCTTTGCTCTTTCTGGCGAGGTCCTGGTGCAGGCACACTGCAGAATAGCAGTGTAACTGCCAGCATCTTCCAGCTGTCATGTGAAACTGCAATGTGGTTCCTACTTTTTTTCTAAGCAGGTTTATGTAGACTATAGAAGCTCAAATCCTATCTTAAGATTAGATTTGACATCCTTGAACAGATCAAGGAAAAAAAATGAATTGTTACCCTGAAGAAAGCTGTGAAGAAAAATACCAGACTGGTAGGTTTTTTACTTTTAAGTTTTGCTGATCAGAAATCCAAGGCTGAATTTTGGATCAAGCATCCATAGTAGTTTCACAATCAAATACTCCAAGCTTGTGAAGATGCATACAGCAGCTCCTCCAGCTTGCTCTAATGAACTGGTAGCTCTTTGTTGATGCTAGCAGAGCAATTAGGCTCCCTGTTACGCAGTTGCATCTGAGCAATTTGGTTTATTTTACTCAAGTAGACCTCACTGATCCACAATTAAAATGGTATTTTCATCTCACACTTAGAGGCTGAGGAAAAGCTTTTGAAGGTCTTCGTTCCTCTGATGATGAGCTTGGTAGAGGAACAAAATCAAACAAGGGGTTTTTTGTTGCAGCAGTTGGGTCGTGACTGAGACAGTTGGCTACTTCATTATAGCAAACACGTAGGTGGCCTTTCTCATGTTTTGAGATCCAAGAGAGGAGCTGTGACTTGACTGACACCTTTGAGAGGAGTGGAGTCAACCCTTTGCAGTAGCAGGGTCAGGTCAGCTGTGCCATATGCAACACACACTGACAGTGAGCTCTTTCCTCTCAGCCGCTTTGAAGTTAGAGATTTTTTGGCAGGATCAGATCTCAGTGGTGAGATTGCCCTGAGTTGGGGCAACTTAAAATATCTCTAATTTTTTGAGCTTGCTTGATTATGGCGTTTATAGCTCATTTTTACCTGTGCTTTCTCTTCAGTGTAACAGTTACTAGCAGACTTCCTTGCTGGTTGTGGTTCTGCTCTGAGGAAAAGGTTGGATGTAATTTGGAGGATGATTAAGGCCAGATCAGCTCTTGAAACCCAAGTCAAGCTAATGATGAAACTTGAGTTTTGTTAATAATACATTGTAATTATTACTGCCCGCAGAGCAGATGTCTCATATTTCTCATCTTTTTAGCTTGAGGATCCTTGTTACAGTGAACTGTTCATCTTCTTGGCTGTTCCACCCCTTGCTCAGGGCTGCAAAAGGAAGGTGCCTAATCCTCTCTACCAGATTTCCTCCTGAGCTTTCCTGGGTAGAGCAGTGTGTCTGCAGATGTCAGTGCATTACACAGGCTGGGATGCAAAGGGGATGAGAGAAGGATACATGATCTACAGATGAAGCAGCAGAACGTTAATAATAAACCACACCTAATTGGACCTGTCCTTTTGCCCAGCAGTGAGGACACGTCAGCGCACAGCAGGCACCAGGGCCCTGGTAATCTGCTCCTACCTCCTACAGGTCTTCATGAGGGAAAAACTGCATTATCATCTGAGCCACTTGCCTGCTGCAATTGCCAATAAAGCATTAATCCTAACCTTTCGTAGACTGCATCTATTGCTTGCACCTCAGAGATGCAGGGCCAGACTGGAGAGGTGACATAAATCAGGGTGTGCATTATGTGTTGGTGAGTGGGAGGGAAGCGCACACTGGGGAAAATGACACCACGCAGGGGCGGGAGGGAGAAGGCTGCGGCAGGAAAAGCAACCTGTGGCATGATGTAGGAAGATGTGAGATAGCTCAGCCCCTCTTTACTTAACACCATATCTTCTTACTGCTTCCCATGGCTCCTGTTTCAGCCTCACCTGCTGTCCTGTGCTGGCACCTGCTGCTTCCATTTGCCCCTGGTGGGGTGCTCATACCCAGAGTGTGAAATTGTACCAACTATAGACTTTCATTTTGTGGAAAATGCCATCGTGGAACTGCTGTCCCACCTGAGGTGCAGAAAGCTGCTATGTCTGGTCTCCCACCCCACCTGTGCCACATGTTTGTGAAGACACAAGTTAGGGACTTGTTTTAGGACAAGACAATATGGCCTTAAGTTGCACCAGGGGAGATTTAATTTGGATAATAGGAAAACTTTCTTCTTGGAAAGGGTGGTCAAGCATTGGACAGGCTGCCCAGGAAAGTGGTGGAGTCGCCATCCCTGAAGGTATTTAAAAGGCTTGTAGATGTGGCACTTAGGGACATAGTTTAGTGGTGGACTTGGCCTTGTGAAGTTAATGGTTGGGCTTAATGATTCTGTGATTCTACATTCAGTACAATCAGTTTCCCATACCCACAATTTAAACACTGGCCAAAGGAGAAAGCCTACAGTGTGAACTTTCCAAAAAGAAGAGCTACCACTTTGTTTTCTTTTACTTCTCATTATCTTGCCTGTATCGTGACCAATTACTATTTGTGACACTGAAAGCAGAAAGTCTGTGTACCCTCGAATGCCTTGGGGGTGGGCTTAGTATGATTCCAGCAGATCCTCGTCATGGTTTGGGCATCAGAGAAGACAAGAAGGTGCAATGGCAGAGCTGGAGCACCCAGGGAAGGAGGGAGATAGCACTGAACAGGGCTGGACTGGATGTGATCATGCAGCTCCTTGCCCTGCTCCACCATGTGTGACTGCCCTTTCGTGCCCCGTCTGCCAGCTGTGGCACTGCACAGCGAACCTACCAGGGGATGGATCTGACTGAAAAGTTCCCATTTCTTTCTCTCAAATTATTTTCAAGTCAGACTTTTTCTTGGTTTTAAATTTAACTTGTGCACAGCTACAACTCGCTTGTGGGGGCACTGAAAGGCCAAAGGCCCATGTGTGTGTGGAGGAGCTGAGGTGGCATCTCTCAGTTGGAGCCCCTCTGAGATGGTGTGGCAGAGCTGCCAGTGTCCCCCTCTCACCTGTGGGGAGCCAGGGGGAGGTTGCTGGACTTTGCCTGTGGCATACAGCCAGCCCTGGGGTGCAGAGCTTTGGGCAAAAGGCATCAGTCTATTCCACACAATTCTGGAAAATGCCATGTCATAACCAGTGTTTTCTTCAGTGTACAATGAAAGTAATTTTTCATTTTTCTAATACACTTTCCTGATTCTTTTAAAATTAAATTTTCTCCTTTGTACATGTTTCTTTAAATTGGCAGAATCTTAAAAATATAGTTAATGTATTACTGTTGCTTAAACAGAATTTCTGCTCCAAATCTGAGTGGAGGATAGGCTGAGGTTCTGATCACTATACTTTTAACTTTATAACTTAAGAACTCCACAGTGGTTGAGGGTATGTAGTCCTGTCTCCTATTAACTTTATGAAAATGTACTGCCAGAGTATGGTCTAAAGTGTTTAAGCCTACTAATAATTATTTTTGCATTCATATTTCCTCTAATATAATAACATTTACTCTTCATTTCAGATGAAAATTAAATTGTCTGAGGAATAGTATCGTCAACTGATTTGTCTTGCATTGCCATGTTTATCTATTCTAGTAAAAAAATCAGTGATTATTAAATTTACCACTAAGGCATGGGATGGAAAGACAAAACTATGATGCTGAACAAAGACTGCTTGCATCAATGGGAATTAATTACAGCATATCAAGAGAAGAGCATGCTCTCAATTTTCCACTGGAGCTAATGTTAAAAATTTATCTTATTAACTTCAATTACTATTTGTTTAATTTTTAAATCAGAGGAAAATAAAAATTATAATGTCAGAATAATCATTAGGGTTGAATCTTGCATGTGAAGTTGGCAATGTCTTAAACAAGAGGAAAGACCTGGTATAAACCCCAGCATTTTTGTTTAACCCTGGCCCCAGCATGACTGATGGGAGGTATTTGGAGCCACCCAGGAAGGCTGCATGTCAATGAAACAAACCCTTCTTATGAACATCAGCCAAAGGAGTCACAATATCAAATAGAGAAACCATAATTGTGGAAAAGACCATTTCCTTGCACAGCTCACATGGAGCAGTAGAAAGCACTAGAAAGCTGGCATGTGTGTTGCTTTCAGTGAGGGTATCACAGTCACAGGCTTTTAAACGGTTGCAGATGTTCTGAAAGGGGTCACAGGGACTATCCCTGCCTTCCCTTTGCGGGGTGGGGTGCAAAATGCACGGCCTGCAGAAACACAGAGTTAATCTGCAAAGAGTTAGCTGATCATCTCTGAACATCTCTGCTGAGCGTAGCTGTGCCTCGCCCTGTTGCAGCCAAACCCACGGGAGGTGCAGGGCTCCTGGCAGCCTGGGGCAGGGTGGGCAGAGTGGGCTCACAGGATGGCCAGTGTGGCACCCCAAGCAAGGCTGTCCAGGACTCGGCAGGAGCCTTTCTGTCCCTGGGCAAGGGGCAACCCCTTGGCTGCAGCCTTAAATCGAAGTAAGTCATGTGTACAGCCTTCCTGAAAGCTCCTTTATGCCAGGGAAGGGTTGTAAACTGGCCTCAGGGCAGGTGGGACATGCAGGACCGGGCTGTGAGTGCCACCATGTCTCACCTCCTGTGCCTGCCTCTGGGCAGTGGGGCGTGGGCACAGGATCTGCCCTTCTGCCTCTGCCTCCTTCCTGGGCCCCAGAGAAGTTTGCCTGTAGGACTCTGGTTTTGCTTCTGAATCAATTTCCTAGTGTGATGGGCTGTATTAGGATGTTTTAACAAAATTTCCAACTATTTGTTAAGGTATGTCAGGATGCAAAACCCACCTGGAAGATCTACTTGGTCTTTTCATATCTAATCTGGTCATAATCTCAGTGAAAAGGGGATGATTTAAAAATCTGACTTTTGCCCCCTCAAGTTTCTCAAGTTATGTTTAGAAACAGGAAGCTGTTTTGCATAAAGGTAAGACTGTGTTTTTAACAAGAAAAGTTGGTGTTAGGCAGGCTAAATATACCCACACAGTCATACTCAGTGGGTAGTCCTGACTATTTTTAGGCTTTTATTTTTGCCTCTCTTTATTTTTATTTTTTTTTTCTTTTTTTTAGTGACACCTCCACCGTACCTTCAGCTCATAGTGAGGCACCGCTTCCTGTGCTGGTATGAAACTGGCAATTACAGGAGGAGTCAGCCTTGTCAGGTGTCATTTATCAGGCATTGCAGAGGGCTGGTTTCAGCAAAGAAAGAGCAAAGCTTAATAAAAAGAGAGAGAGGGAGAAGCATTCTCTTAATAATTTGCCCTTTGCAACAACAGACCCTTATCAGATCCCCCACGCTCATCTGGCTGCTGACGCTGTACTTGCTTCATTAGTGTGAGCTATTTTTACACCTTTTGTGTCTTTTGAGGAACTGAGTGGGCCTGCTGGCTTGGAGTGAGTGATTCACCATCTCCAGGCGAACAGGGTGTCCTCAAACCCTGTTAGGGGGGAGGAAGGGAAAAGTAGGGGGAAGAGTTCAATTGAATAAGCAAGTTGATAAATTGTCTTAGGTGGTCTGAGAGCTAAGACATTGCACTGTAGTCTTAAGGAAAAGAGTCTACGTGCTTTTGGTTTGCAATGCAGCTTTTCAGATTGTTAGATGCGATCCCAAGGAATATTTAGAAATTAACTAGTTTAAGGGTAATTTAGCAAACATGAAGCTCTCTGTGCTTGCAAATGTATTATATGTGTTCTTTTCCCTGCCTGTGAACGGGATGCTGAGGGTTGGACTAGGGGATGTCTGGGAGTTGAACTCGATCTTTAAAGTCCTTTCCAACCCTAACTATTCTATGATTGTATGTTGGTGACACTCTCTTTGTTTTTAGCGTACAAGTGTCAATGTATCACAAGCACCCAAGAGACTTCTGAGTCAGATTGTTAGCTGATTTCACTTCCACTTCTGACAGTGGAAAGAAAACTGAATTTGGTGCAAAGAGCCAGGCAGGATGCAGGAGAAGGATAACCCTGTATGAAGCTGTCTGGAGTTTTTCAAAGTTGAGCAGCAGTTGCTTTTCCTTTTAATGGACCATCAGTCCTGAAAATGTCCTCTTAGAGCCTGCTGAGCTCTTGCCTGGTAGTTGAAATTATGATTTTTGCTGTTCTTACTTCAACTTTTCCTGGATAGGAGTGATTTGGTATCCAGTTGTGTCACTTATTAAGTACAGGATAATGGTTTCATATTGCAGGTGTCCTTGAAGTAGTTTCAACAGTTAGCATGATGTGTATATGAAACTTTAAGGTACTGTAATGATGCACATTGTCTGATACAAAGTCATCATGAAACCTGAACAGTGTCTTTCCCACGAAAAAAAAAAAATTGGGGTTTTATTGTGTTATTCGTGTTGAGAATATGTAACTTAGCTGTCAGCTTGGCCTGTCCCTCAAATGTCAACAGCCCTGTGGAATAACATTTTATATGGGGCCTCGGGCATTTTGGTAGACCTTCATCTCTTCAGAAGTGTTAGCTCAGGAGAGTGATGCTCATGTTAATACACACAGTTGATTTATGTTTTGTAGAAAGAAACCTAAGTGCAGAAAGCATATGTACATTTTACTGAATTTTTTAAGAGGTGTTCTGATGCAGTTGATATTATATATACTGACTTTCAATGCTTCATACAACATAAAAAGAAAATATTGGCCAGAATAATTTTAAAGAGCTATTTTTTTGCTTTTTTTTTTCCTCCTTCTAGGCATCCTGAGGGTTTTAAAGAAAGCACCATCCTTAAATATGTAGTCTAATTAATGTATCTTATATTACCACTGTAGTAATCAGAATCTTTAGGCAATGCTAAGTGACTGGATTTGCTACAGCAAAATGCTTGTATTGAGTCGTTAGTCAAAATGAAACATTTTGTCTGCTGAATAGTGACTGTTGGGACATCTGTGAGATATATAGGATTTGTGGCTTACTAGTTGATCTCAGCTGAACTCTTACGAAGTATTCAGGATGGATTGAAATGAAACTGCTGTAAGGACTCATTCTACTTTCGGTGCAAGAAGTGGAAAAGAAATGGTAAGAACATGCTACTGGTGTTTAGCATGTGTCTGCTTTGTTTTGACATGTGATGACCACAGGGCGTGGTAAACAGTGACAGGTTTTAAAATAAGCTTGTACAATAATTGCTGTGAGTGAAAAACAAATGCAAGCTCAGATACTATAAATGTCTTCCTATGTAATTCTCCCCAGGGTGAGGGTGTCAGTCAAAGGCAGTGCATTTGCTCATTCAAAAAAGTGTTTGAAAGATACTAATATTTTCACGTGAAATGCAAGTGGTTTCTTCTGACATGGTGTGAAAGGAGGCATGGCTGTTCACAAAATCTGTCGCAGTTGCATAATTAGGATTGTGTAACTTTTAAACTAAAAAAGCCCAGAAAATTCAGTGATATTTTTCCTCTGAAATGAAAATGCTAGGCAAAGGCCTGATATTTGCCTACTATTTCCTTTTGGCACAAGAATAATGATTACTTTGTATTTAAAAATGTTGCAATATTTACGCAAATTTTGAATTTTTTTTCCCCCCTGGGAAAACTTGGGGGAAAACTGTATGGTATCCTAACAGGAATTTACCAGCACAGCTGTGTTCTCCCCAGTGGCTGCCCAGGGTTGCAGTTCTAGTGTGAAAATGATGAGACATTTCAGCCTTTGCTTGTAATTTCATTTAGGACAGTTGTTATACCTGACAACTTCAGCAGTTTGAACTCTCCAGTGAAAATGTTCTTACCCTTCTTACTGTAGATGATGTTTTATAAGTCTAGAAATGACTACAGACCACATCCACATGCGAATCCTGCCCTTTATATGCACTTTATCCTTTGCATGTGCTGCTAAATTCATAGTTTACTTAATCAGTCCTTTATTAGGTGCGATGTTTTCCTTTCAGATTAACATGTTTCTGTGTGTTGAATTGAGAAAAATTCTTTAATCTCAGTGATTGTCACCATTTCTTGCAAATGCACAACTTTCATTGCAAGGCCAGTGACATCATGTAGCATTTTTGGTTAGTGTCTGAGCCTTTGCTTTTCAGAGATTTTAAGTATCTAGCCCTTTTGGGCGCTACATGATGTCTATTCATTTAGATGGTAAGACCCTGGGGCCAGCAGCAGGCCCAAAGCTCCTTTTCTACATGGCAGGTGTGCAAACAAAAAGTAATCCTACAAATTATCTTGCAAACTACTCGACACTTCTATGGTTTGGCACAGTATCCTTATGTTCAGTTGCTATGGCTCAGAAGAAAGTGGAATAGAGTTGAGTTTCTGCTAATGAAGAGAGTAGCTCAAGAATTAAGAGCTCATTTGTATCTCAGCCGCGTTTTGGATCCTCCTGCACATAGTTAATGTGTATATTGTTACTACTTAACTCACCCTTGAGAGACACTCATTCTTCTGCAGGTTAGGACCAATGGGATTAGGCATCATATAAATCTAGCTTCAACCATCAAAATGCTGTTTTAAGAGGGCCTTAAGTGCTGAGCATCTATTTCTGACTGTTCTCTGCATGGGAGCTGTTCTCACTCTCGTAAGTCACTGTGTACTACAATTCAAAAGAAAATATCAGGGGAAGAGGGGGGGAAGCAAAACAACTGTGGCATTTTTGGTGCCTTCTGAAATTTTAATGACACTACCTGTCAGATCTGCCATTGCTCTGCTATCACATTTTAAGGTCCACATGGGAAATGATTGGTATTTATTAAACTGTTTTCATTTTTTTAACTTGTTCCCCAAAGGAATAAGTAGCAGTGTGAGAAGTTTAGCAGTTTATATAGTTCTCTTGTTTAGTTTCATATCTGAATAATCACAATCCTTTGCTTTTGTATAGAGACAGATTCAGGATGTCCATGTTACAAGACAGAACAGATAGATTTTGTGCTATCTGACATGCTTAAGCACCTCTGTCAGACTCTTAAGGTACACAGCAAGGTTAGACAATCAGAACCAAAATCTTTACCTGATCCATTAAAAGCAGTGGGATCAGAGGGGTCAATTTACTGCTAATTGATTGTCAAGATTGTTCAACTTGTTGGCTGTTTTGGGATCTCTTTGATAGCAGATTTTTGTTCAATTCAAGGTGAAAAACTAATTTGTTTTCAAATTCCTATCTGTAACAGAAGTGTTTAAGATGAATTTGGCTCCTGTGTAGTTTTTTTCTTTTTTTTTTTTTTTTTTTTTTTGTTTTTTTTTTGTTTTAGTAGTTGTCCTATGGAAATAAGTGTTCAGTTGGACTTCAGCAATGTGAAAGCTTTTTTTATACATTTTTTTCCATCTGGTAGTAATGTGTACATTGTGTGTGGTGCTGAAACAGGAAATAGTGATATACTTTCAGTGAGCAATCCTTGTCATTATGGTGAAAAGGTCGGTGTTAAAGCATTTTTGCTCTAGGCTTCTTCTATGGCTTCTTAAAATACACTCAATTTGAATTGAAGAGTTTTGGGGGCTGCTATTTTTCTATAGAGAGTGGAAATTTAAAATTATATTTTAGATACTTAACATAGCAAAAACTGAGTGTTTTGCTGCAGCTGTGCTCTGAGCATTTATGATACAAACCAGTATCATTGCCCTTGGTTTCTTGCTACTGTGTAATTGAACATTTATTGCAATTTATGTTACGATTTTCTCTGTAGACATCCTAGAGGTGTTGGATTACTGTGTTTTCATCTTGTAGCAGATAACTTCAGATGTTTTAGGCTTTTAGCCTAAACCTGAATGGTCTGATTCTATTTGTTTTTATTAGGAATAAATCTGAAATTATGTCCTTGGATTTACAACTCACTGCCTCAGATTCATACTAAGATAGTGTAGAGCAGAATTTGGCTCTCCTTTTTGCTGTTGGAATAATTTGTCTCCTTTTAGTCTCTCTGAGTCAAATCTCATATCTGTTCAAAGTTCCTTGAAGTCAAATGAGAGGCTCCCATTTCATACATGATTTTACTGTGACGGATTAGTGTGTGCCTGACCTCTGACTTGTAGGATCACATTCAGAGTCTCGCTCTTCTTCACAGCAAGTATATACAGACATTTATATGAAATGTCTGAAGCAGGTATGAGATCGTACAGTTCAGGTTATCAGGTGTTATAGTACAATAGATTCAATTATTTGTTTTCTTGGTTGGTTTCAGTGTGCTTTTAAGCAGACAGGTTCCAGTTTTTTCTTCAACATACTTTGATAATGGTGTCAGATAATATTTTGAATTATCTGAATTATCAAGATTAAAGTGAATTTGGTAAAACCTTAAAATTAATGAAACATTCAGTGCTACTACAATTATCTAAAGTGTGTTAGATGCCATTTCTCAATGGCTGAAGTTCTAGAACAGTTCTCAAAGTATAAGCCAGATTTCGTGAAAGCACTGAAATAGCAATTGCACAAATCAAAACGTCAGGCTTTATACCACTCTAGTTTTACATGCATAGAATCTGTCCCTTGAAACCAGCAATTACCAGGGACACAAATGTGCGTTCATAGAAACCTCAGAGTAAAAGCCTGAAGTTGCTGTTTGGTCAAGCAAGTTTGCAGTCAACTCTTGATGTGTCTGTAACTGGATTGTCTCAGTCAGTTCCCTCAGTGCCCGCCTTCTTGGGGAATCTTTGGGAACACAATATAGCAATGGAGAACAGATCCTGCCCTGTAGCTTCTCCTCAAATAAGCTTAGTACAGTTTGTTTGATCATTGTGTACTGGTGTGTATTCGCTGAGTAGTGTTTGGGTTTGTATTTGATGATACTTCTAAATTAGTTCAGCAGCCCAAGTTAAAAAAACAAATGCAACAACCAAACAAAAAACCAACCAAACAAAAACATATGTGTTATGCTAAATATTTCGGGACTTTTCCAAAACTGTGATTCTTTGACTGGTTTTGGAGAGTGGCAATACATTCAGTAAAGCACTGAAATCCAGAGGGCAGGCAGAACATCCAGAGTGGAACTAAATGAACAAATTAGAGCAGTGTCTTCAAATGTGAAGAGGTAACATCAGCAATTAAAAGATAGAAAGTGGTAGATTCAAATAAATACATCAAACCTGTTTTAAAAGGGCTGCCTTCTTTGAACTGCATGTGCAAAATGATGTCTTACAGCTCCTCCAAACTGCAGGAGCACAGGCATCCTCACATTCCCCAGTGATTCAAGACTTTGCCAAGTGCCAGTGGTTGACATAGGAATTTACAGCTAGTCCGAGAGGTGTTTAAATAGACAGGTAGAAGGCCAGCTACGAAACCACAGTCAGATGGTCAGATCAGCCCCCTAACCATGGGCTTTTGGAAATGCAAAGGTAATCTCTCTGGTCAAGAATGAGAACCATTTTTTTTCAAAACTGGGAAATGAAAGTGTTTCTTCTTCCTTATCTTTTTAGTAAGCAAAGTTCAAAGACAGCAAGTGTGATGCCAAGTAGTATAAAAAACCTTGCAGTTGGTCATCTTTTTTTTTCATTTGCATAAAATGCCAAAACTATACATCCTAGGAACTACATTCCTTTTCTTATGTTGCTACGTAACATCCTCAACCCTGAATGAATATATAACCTTGCAAAGAAGGATGAACAGATGCTTCCCTATCTTCATGCCAGTTTAATCCTTCCGTTCAGAAGTGCAAATTGGATGCTGGTTGAGAGCTCTTCTTCAAACTTAGCCCACATATGACTTTGCCTATGTAGAAGACACTATAAATCCATGTTTTACTAGGGGTTTTTTTCCAGTCTTTTTATTTTTTCACTGTGATGTCAACACCAAGCAGTTCTTTGGAGAATCTCATTAGTAGGGCTGAGGGAAATGACAGCAAGCTGAAAGTGTACTGTCTTTCTTCTTGAAAGAGGCTGTTTTCTCCTCAGTTGCAGGTGGGGAAGAGCTCAGAGGTGGCCTTTCTTTCTAGTAAGGCTGCTGGGCCTATCCCAGACATAAACTAGGCTTGCCTAATAAGGGTCTTGGCAGAGTTCTGTGCATGAGTGTAAGGATTTCCTAGGAGCCACTGCAGCTTGTCTGTGCTAACACTTGCCCTGTAGAATACAAATTCCTCAGGGGCCAGTTACTGTGTTTTTAGGCTGGCTTTGTGCTGGCAGAGCTGGACAGAAAAGATTTAGAACAGGACTGGATCTGACCTTTAGTCCTTATGCTAGAGTCAATATTTATTCTGTATACACTGTGCACTCAGGATTTAGCCTGGAAGACATAAGCTTCCAATTTGTCCACTTGCAAGAACAGTAATATGAGCTACAAATTGAGAAGCAATATAAGTCATATTTTGCCAAATTTTGTTTTAAAGCTGTTGAATATAACCATTTTAATGGTCTGGGGGGAAAAAGAAAAAAAAAAGAGGGGGGAAAAAAAAAGAAAAGAAGGAATAATCTTGGAGCTCTGCAGTCAAGCAGATACACGTCCCCTGTATACAGCTAACAAAGGCACCTTAGTAAAAAAAGGACCAGCAGGGTAATGCTCCTTTCTAGAAAGTTTTAAAAGTCTTGATTTAGTAGGTGCATCTGACATAAATACAGCTCCTGGTTTCCCAGTAATCTTCTCATGTTCAAAGTTTTCATGTAAGTGAATTGTCCTGGTTTGAAGCAGGCAGATAGCACAGTTAGTGTGACTGGGGGAGCTGGCTCTGAGGCCACATTCCTACCAAGAAACCTGGCTTGGCTCCCAGCCAGGCAGGACTTTGCAGCTCCTGTCAAATGATGTGCTCAATGCAGCTCCCATACGGCTTCTGATCCGTGTAGGTGGGCTGCCCCTAATCACTCCAGCGGAGCTGAACTGTGCCAAAGGTTTTAAAGGCAAGCGTGCGCTTTTATCATCCTTATTTCCTTAGTTTTAAATGTGTAGTACTTGAAATACTGGCAGTTTCTTACTGAACAGTATGTGTTTGATGAAGGGCAGTAGTTAAAAGTATATTTACAATGTTTTCTAAAGGAGAAACATGAATCACTTAGAAAAATGGAAGTCTCTTGTTGATTTAAGCTGGGCCGTGGATGCAGTCAATGAGATAGAGTCTTGACAGGTAAGACAGACAGAATGCAAACTAGCTTTGTAGTGTCTTACATTTCTTCTCTTAGGCCAGTCTCCCATTAAGGAGGGAGGGAGAAAAAAGAGAGAAATAATATTAAAGCCATCTTTGACACAGAATGGATGGCAGCTCAAACCAAACCAGAAATTATTATGTTTGTTCTGGAAAGGGATTCATTTTCCTCAGAGGAGTGACTCTGACCAATCTTAAGCCATCAATAATCCCTGTAATTAGTCTATACCTGTTTCCTACTGTTGGTTGAAAAATTATATAGAATGTTCTGGAAATAGCAAGACTGCAGAAATGGCTTGAACTCTGGAACAGAGGTCTCAGTCCAGGACAGAAAATTTTTAGATGTATATTGGAACAATCTTTTGCTCAAATAAAACCATTGCTGTCACATTTCCATGACTGGCAGATTTCTTTTATAAAGATACTCTCAGTAAAAGGAGTATGGAAAAGAAAGGATACTTCCATCTTCTAGAAATTTCTTCTCCACCACTTGCAAAATTGCCTAATAAGGAGAAAACTACTTTTCTTTGAAGATGGCTAATAACTTTATTCTCTTTCAGTGAGGAATATTCACTCTTGTCCCTGTTTCTGCTTCTCAAGCCACACATTTTCCTTTACATTTGTGCTCATGTATTGGCATCATTACTGACCTGCGATTCAGTGTAGCTCAGCTCCTGAAAGCGGTTTGCCACTTACCTGCCATTTCCCCGTAAGGAGCTGTACAGCTGCTCTGTAGTAACCATCTCTGATATACTGTAAATCACACACAAGGGTTTCTTTTTTCATTAGTAGTAATGCTTTTTATTTGAGGAAGTGGATTAGAAAAATTTTTTAAAAAAAGCATATATATATGTATATATACTTAGATTGTATTTTTTCTTTTTAATTTTAGGGAATTGGACAAAAGAGTTATTTAAGAAGTCATTAGCAAATCAAAGCTGAATGACATTATGACTAAAATACTCTGGTTTGTATTTGGTAGCTTGCAGTTATTTTGTACTACAGGGGATTTCTCTGTAGTTAAATCTAAAAAATATGTTATCCATACATGATTAAACAAACCACCCGTCAGTTACTGCTGGCCTAACTACTGATATGTTACTTGTACTACTAAATAAATAGTTCATAACAGGTGGCACAGTAGTGGTTCTGCTTGTGTCGAGTAATGAGATTTTGCTAATGGCCCTTTTTTCTTGGAAAGCATTATTACTTATGAAGAAATAAAAACTATTTTAAAATTTTTGATTTTTTTTTCTTTATAGACTTTTTTTTGGTCATTTCTTGGTGTCATTCAATGGAGAAAGCGTGAATGCTCTAGCTTTTTTCCAACAGGTTTTAATTGAGGATCATTACACTAGTCTATATCCCATACTCTGAAGCTAATGTTCCAGCAGTTTCTAAAGATCTGTTCTTTAGAGATGCTCTAGCTTTTGTCTTAAATAAAAACGCTAAAGAAATGTCATCATTGTTGCTTTTCTTATCACAATTGAACAAACATCCTTTTTAGTGAAACAAAAGTCAAAATCTGTTTTCAAGGAAAGATTTGTTGAAAACTGGAAGGGAGGCTCCTCTTTTGATGGGAGAAATGTTCTTAAGGCAATAAGATGATGTTCAGGCTCCATGTTCTCTGTGCCAGTCTTTTCAACAATACAGAGAAGCCTGCAGGGTGGTGACAGTCAGACAGGTGGCAAATCATGGCAGTCACAGAAGTCTTTAACCATGTTTTTGGTCTGTAGGTTTTTTCTTTGAGAAGGCAGCCATATATTCTTTAGCAGTATCACACTGGCATTAACTAATTTGGACACTACATTTTCTTGTCCCTGGGTGGTAACATCCTGACCAGAAGTTTGTTCTGGTCTCTGAAACATTTAATGAGAGGCCTGGAGTCTAAAAGTATTAGCTGGAGAAAGACATTAAAAGGGGATTTGCCAAGGGGATTCAGCAATAATCCAGGCTTAGCAAAGGCATAGGAATGAAGAGGTACATTGACAGCTTTCTTTTACTGATTCAGGAAGGTGAGACTTCATTACTTTAGACTTGCAATTATTCATCTACAGGCTAGAAACCTAAGTCCTTTAAACTTACTCATGCTCATATTCTTCAAATGTAGTTGCTCAGACCTCTAATGAACATGAAATATTCTAGTGGATGGGTAAATGAAGTTTTCAGGCCTGTACTGTAAAGAATGAAAAGCTTTTTCATCATCTATACCTAATATAAAGGATTTCTTATGACTCTTTTTTTTTTTTCCTACAGGAAATTTGAAGATAATCATGCCCATTAGATGTCTAGAAGATGCAGGTAAGTGCTTTATACTGGAAAAGACATCATATGCACCTACTACCTCTGTGTTTTCCTGCACCTTGCTAGTGTTTTTTCAAGCCAAATTCAGTTTCTCCACTGTAGGAATGAGAAACATTCCAGTATCTCTACTACTGATTTTTTAGCCTTTTTCTTACTGTTGTTAAATCATGACTGTCTTTATAAATCTCACTGTTTCATCCAGAAAATGTGTTTGGATAATATGGAAGCAGAAAGTCTAGATTGTACTTCAAATTCAAATGCTGTACTTTTCTATGAAAATCATACCTCTGAACTTTTCTTTTTTATAGTAGAACTTTGGAAACCTATCGCATTTAAGTGTTAAAAATACATGTATGGCTGGACGGAATTGTTTCAACAGTGAAATCTAAACTGCTAAAGCCACATAAATCCAGTGGTAGTTCATTTCTGAAATACATCCTTTACGTTTAGCAAGACTTTCTCACTGAAATTTAATATAGTGACTGGAAGATGGAGTTGGGGAAAGGTACCAGTAGTGCTGTGTTTGGAATGCTTCTTTGATGTCTCTTTTTTGAGTGTTTAAAAAGGAGTTTAAAAAGGTGAATAACACCTTCATGTAAAACCAATTAGATGATTTAAGGTAAGAAGTATCTCACTTTAGCCATCTTAAAATTTGGTATACACTCCAAGGATTTCTACCTAGCTGACTGTGAGAAAGAAGCATCTCCATAGTGGAGGACTGTGTGCATAGACAGCCTCTGTGTCAGAAGCACGTATCACAATACAGAAAGATTTCTTCTGTGATCACCCTCCTTTGACTTTATTTTCAACAGTGATTTGCTGAAAGAACTTTGAAAATATGTGGTGGAATTTCTGAGATCCAGCCTTTAAACTGTCTCCAGAAAGCCTTCCAAAGCTACTGTTTTATTTTGAAAGTGTAGATCTCTATTTTCTATTCCTAGGGCTGTTACTGAGTGGTGATTATGCTTGTGTGTAGTCTCTGGAGCCAATCCTTACTGTGTCTGCTCGCAAAAGGGAGTTCTGTGAAGTGTAGTCACTCAGTACATTCCATGTAAGACTCGATAAAAGTGCAGCTGACTGCACCAATGTTGTTTAGTATGATTATATTAATTGGTGTGTGTGGTTTCTTTTTTTTATTTGATTTTATTTTTTATTTTTCTCTGCAGGTAGCTGTGTCACCGTAGAAGAGATGAAGAGAACTTTGCTCTAGGAGATCACAAATATCTCTGGGTCATTCTGCATCTCAGTATTTACTAACAATGGAAAATGTCCAAATATTATAACAAGTCTTTGCAAATGTATAATAAACTGTTCAGGAAAGTTCATGCCATGAACAGAACTGTATAATACTCACATTAGTGTACAGACACAAATCTAATGCCTATAGACTACTGCGTGGGAAGTTCCAAAGAGAAAGAAAAGTCTGTGAACTTGCAACAACCCTGGAAAAATGGGAGCAACAAAACTTTAAAAAGCACAGCTTTGGACACACTCCATGTGTCTGCACAGCTTTCAAGTGAACTAGCACTTAAGACCTTGTGTAACAAAATGGACTCTGGGGACACAGCTATAGGGCAAAAAGCTACCTCAAGGTCTGGAGAAACTGCTAAAGTACCAAGCAGATGGAGGCAAGAACATACAGCTGTTATTAAGATGAGCACTTTTGGCAATCAAGAAGTACAGAGGCAACCACAAGTAGATCACGAGCAAATAGAAAACACAGCATCAGCACAACTCTTTAGTTCTGGGAAACTGGTATCATCAAATGAAGGTGCACAGCAAGTCACAGAAAAGCAATATCCACAGCATCGTCCAAGTCCTTACTCATGTCAACATTCACTTTCTTTCCCACAGCATTCATTGCCACAAGGCTTCTTGCACAACATAAAGCCACATCATAGCTTGGAAGGCCCTCCGTGGCAGTTTCCTAGCCACTTGCAGTCAGTTGCCTCAGAGGACTTGTTTCCTTTTCATATGCATAGCCATAGCGGAGGTTTCTCCAGGAAGAAGATTTCAAGTTTGAACCCTGCCTACAGCCAATATTCACAGAAATCTTTAGAACAATCAGAAGATGCTCACAAAAAGGAGCACAAACCCAAAAAGCCTGGCAAGTACATTTGTCCTTACTGTAATCGGGCCTGTGCCAAACCTAGTGTACTTAAAAAGCATATTAGGTCTCATACTGGTGAGCGACCATACCCTTGTGTTCCTTGTGGTTTCTCCTTCAAGACAAAAAGCAACCTTTACAAACACAGAAAGTCACATGCCCATGCAATTAAGGCAGGATTGGTACCTTTCACAGAGTCAGCAGTCTCTAAATTGGACCTTGATGCCAGTTACATCGATGTGGAAGCTGAAATACATTCAGATGGTGAGCAGAGCACAGACACTGACGAGGAGACCTCACTCCTAGTGGAAGGGTCTGACAAACTGAGCCCCGCCTTGCAGCTCCCCTTGGACATTGCTGGCAGGAGTGGTTTTCATTCCTCCATGGAAGAGTCCTTGATGGGGCCAATGAAAGTGCCCATTTTGATTATCCCTAAAAGTGGGATTCAGTTGCCCAGTGAGAGTTCACCATATATTGGCTCTGATATGTTGCAAACCCCATCCTTAAGTACCAAGTCTGATGACTCCCATACAGTTAAACAGCGACTTGCACTAAGACTGTCAGAGAAAAAAGGACAAGATTCTGAGCAGTCATTAAACCTTCTGAGCCCGCACAGTAAAGGAAGTACTGACTCTGGTTATTTTTCCCGCTCAGAAAGCGCTGAGCAGCAAATTAGCCCACCAAATACTAATGCAAAGTCTTATGAAGAAATAATTTTTGGGAAGTTCTATAGGATTAATCAAAGGGCAGCACTAACTGTAGCCACAGGAAATCAGGAACACAGTTTAATGGGTAGAAAGGGCAAAACAGACCCATCACCTCTTCTAAATAACAGAGTAGATATCAAAATGCTTGAGGAACATATTTCTCGTCTGACTCCAAATAAAGACGAACTTGTTGACTCCAGTAATTTGAGCACTGTTAAATCTGCACAAGTTTATCCAGGAAGCAATACAGAATGTAGACAATCCCAGATCACCACATCATCCATCAAAAGTGAAACCAGCTTGTACCAAGTCAGTCAGCAGGGTGATGTGCCCGTCCTTCTAGAGCCCCCAGTAGATTCCTCTCCTCTTATTAGAAGTAATTCTATGCCAACCTCCTCTGCAAACACCCTAAGTATTCCCCCATCTCTGAGAGGAAGCCATTCATTTGATGAAAAGATGACTGGCTCTGATGATGTATTTTACCCTGGGACAGTGGGAATATCCCACCAAAGAATGTTGAGAAGACAGGCTGCCTTTGAACTGCCATCTGTACAGGAGGGGCACTCAGATTCAGACTATCATGGAAGACCAGGCAAAAATATCATTATTGCTTCCAGCAGACAGACTGCAGGTGACAAAGGACCATCCTTAAAAGAGAAGAAAGTAGACAAGACCTTTTATGACTATGATGCCAGTGGAAAGCACTACAGAAAGTGGGAAGAATTTGAAGCTCAGAAGCAGAACTACAGGGACTCACCATCATTAGGTGGGATGAACAAAGGAGGAGAGTTTTTTGTTGATCCACTTGGACAATCTCAGTCAGTGCCATCCATGCTTGGAACAACTTTTGAAAACAGAAAGCGTAGGAAAGAGGAGAGTGTTGGAGATGAGGAAGATAGTCCCATGCTTTGCAGCAGTGCGACTGGCACCACTGCGGGAATTCAACCTTTGGACTTTGATCCTAAATCTCAAATTCAGGAAGTGCCAAGAAGCGGATTTGCCCTTCAAGGCCTAGATAATGCTCCCCATTGCCATACGGAGCGTTTTGAAATCTGCAGGCCTTACTTGCAGTCTGGAAGCCCAGCAGCTTCTTTGGAAGACTCATCCTTAACTGCAGAGCAAGAAAAGACCACAGAATCACTGGTTAGAAAGCCCCCTGGAAATGTCATCTCTGTTATTCAGCATACAAATTCATTGAGTAGGCCAAACTCATTTGAAAGGTCTGAATCTACAGAGCATATTGCATGCCAGCAGGAAAAGATCTATTCACCATCTGAAACATGTGAGAGCGAGATTTGTGAGTCTCCAATGAGCCCAGACCGAGCTCCACAAACAGAAAATGCTGACACCAGTAAGCCATCTCCATCCCAGCAGCCTCAGTTGTGTCATATGCAGCCCAGGTTGGTTCGCCAGCACAACATACAGGTACCTGAAATTCGTGTCACGGAGGAGCCAGATAAACCTGAAAAAGAAAAAGAAGTGCAGAATAAAGACCAGGAGAGATCCACTGAAGAGTTTCAGTGGCCCCAGAGAAGTGAAACCCTTTCCCAACTTCCAGCTGAAAAGCTACCACCCAAAAAGAAGCGTTTACGATTGGCTGACATGGAGCACTCCTCTGGAGAATCCAGCTTTGAGTCCACAGGTACAAGCCTCTCTCGTAGCCCTAGCCAAGAAAGTAATTTGTCCCACAGTTCAAGTTTTTCAATGTCTTTTGAAAGAGAAGAGAATATGAAGTTCATCACACCTCCCAGACAAGATGAATTTGGAAAACAATCTGAGTTTTTAACAGTTCCAGCTGGTGCTTACTCACTTTCCGTCCCTGGGCATCACCATCAGAGGGAAATGAGACGCTGCTCATCTGAACAGATGCCCTGCCCTCATGCTGCTGAAATCCCAGAGATCCGAAGTAAATCCTTTGATTATGGGAACCTGTCTCATGCTTCTTCAGCTGGGACACCTACTATGGCCCTGTCTCCATCCCGAGAAAGGAAGAAATGCTTCTTGGTTCGGCAGGCTTCCTTCAGTGGTTTTCCAGAGATTGCCCAGACTGATCAGAGCACAGAACAAAGTATAAAGCAGGAGCAAATGGAACACTCACAGGCCAGTCTTCGCTCCTCCCAGCTTGCCTGGCATCACTCCCCTTCCTCTGTACTTCAGCCCATTCAGGTAGATGACTCTGGAAAACAGGCAATTGGCTCTTGTGCTCAGCTTAGTAGTAGCTCAACCCACCTTGCCCAGCAACAGGCTCTTGTTGCAGACAGCCCGGAAATGTTAAGGACTCCCTTAATCCAACAAGCACCTTATATTCCTAGCAAACATCCATCAGAGCAGCAGCAGCTATTTCCACATCAGGAAAAAGTTCCATTTTCCCCTATTCATAGCACCCTGTTTCAGTTCCCCTACCCAGCTGTCTGCATGGTTCACTTACCACCATCTCAGCAGCCTCTATTGTGGCAGTCATGCACAGAACCTCTGCACTTTCAGCATCAATTTGTACAACAGCTGCAGAAATCTTACATCAAACATCCTTTCCAAACAGATGTTCCTCCAAGTTATCACCTGGAACATGCACCGGAGCTTATTGGAAAGAAAGCAGCTGATTATTTGCATGCTAAAGAGCAGGCATACCAGCATTACTCAGGAACATCTGGGCAGTATTCAAAAAATACTCTTGCTAAGTACCAGTCAGACCATAGCATTAAACCAACAGATACCTCCTCTGAGCAACATCTTCCAGCAGATTTTGACACCCCAAGTGATGGATCTGTACAGTCTTTGCCAGGAACAGTTGTTCCTGTCAGGATTCAAACCCATGTGCCATCTTACGGTAGTGTCATGTACACAAGCATTTCCCAGATCCTTGGACAGAGCAACAGTCCTGCAATTGTAATTTGTAAAGTTGATGAGACAGTTTCCCAAAGAACATTGGCAACTAATGCAACCATGCAAGGAATTGGATTTAACATAGCTCAGATGCTGGGTCAGCATGGAGGACTAGAAAAATATCCTTTGTGGAAAGTGCCACAGACGCTACCACTTGGACTAGAGCCACCAATTCCCCTGTGTTTGCCTTCCAGTTCTGACATGGCTTCTACCTTGGGAGGAAGCAAACGAATGCTTTCACCTGCCAGCAGCTTGGAGCTCTTCATGGAGACCAAGCAGCAGAAACGAGTCAAAGAAGAAAAAATGTATGGACAGATAGTTGAGGAACTAAGTGCAGTTGAGTTAACTAACTCTGATATAAAGAAAGATTTTCCAAGAATGCAGAAGCCTCAACTAGTGAGGCAGAGCTGTGCTACAGAGCCAAAAGAAAGCCTGCCATCCCTGTCATCTTCTTCTTCGCTGTCATCCTCATCATCTCAAGATTTCCCATCTGTCAGCATGCCAGCAGCTGATGCTTTTCCACTGAGCAGAGAGAAGCTTTCCAGTTTTGATTCCACGTCACCGGGACAGAAGTCCAGTGGCCCATCTGAAGGGAGAGACTCACCAGAAGAACTGGATGTGGATGAAACAGCCTCAGATATGAGCATGAGTCCACAGAGGTCTTCATTGCCATCAGGAGAAATTCAGGCAGAAGACCAGCTGAAACATCAAAAATTGCCTCTCGGGATGTTAGTCCAGATGTCATCCAATACTGTTGGGAAAGTCACAGCCTCAACCATTCTCCTGACAGATGTAGCAGATTTTCATCAGATCCTTCAGTTCCCAAGTCTGCGTACTACTACTACTGTGAGCTGGTGTTTCTTAAACTATACAAAACCAAATTATACTCAGCAACCAACCCTCAAAGCTTCTGTTTATGCTTCATGGTGTATAAGTTCATGTAACCCAAACCCATCTGGGTTAAGTACAAAGACCACTTTAGCACTTTTAAGGTCCAAGCAAAAAAACACCACGGAAATCTACACTCTGGCTGCTATGCATAGGCCTGGAGCTGGTAAACTGACATCATCAAGTGCATGGAAGCAGTTTGCTCAGGTAAATATGAAATTTTAATAAAAATAAATTCATATATCTTTATATGAGAAATTTCTAGTAAACTATAAAATGTAAGTTAATGACTTTTTTTTTTATAAAAAAGGTTCCCTCTTGGGAAATCAGACAGTGACATCTTTCTGTGACAACTTTTGAGCCTCAGTTTATCCTTCTGCAAGCTGTGCTACTTCTGCTGTCTCTGTCTCTGCTCCATTTTCAAAATAAGGTGTAAAAAGTGAGGCTTTTAAAGCCTTCCCTTCATGTGTGCCAGAGCCTGATACATTATCTCCTTTTATTTTGTCCTTTATTTTTGCCATGTCCCAGTTCAAACAGTACCAGACACAAACATCCACGTGTATTTGTAAGTCAAGATTAAGCTAAAATTGAGTAAGGATTTTCAGACCCATTTAATGTCTTTTACATATTGACTCTTCCTCATAGAGTAAGCATTAGATGATGGTGCCAGGGATAATTCTGTAATGGCAATAAATTACCTTCTGAGGCCTTTCCATCTCTCATTTCCATGATTTTTTATTTTTTTTTCTGAGGAAAGACAGAGTACTGTCTTTTCTGTCAAGACTTTCATAAAAATTTGTCCATGTTGCCTCCTCACTTATTCTCCGTCAAATTAAATGGGACAGAATAATTCATCGTATAGAGTTGCACCAAAATGAGAGTTTGGCTTTGACCTGGAATGTTAAAAGTATTTTAAATGAAGTGTGCATTTATTGTGTGCTCCAGCAGTAACACCCTTCCTTGACTTTGTTCTACAGATGAAACACGAGCCATTCTTCTTGTTTGGCAGCAAGCTTGAAAAGAAAGTAGTGGGGAATATTATAAAAGAAAGAGTAAAAGGAGACATTCATGGAGATAAAGACATTACATCCAAACAAACTGAGCCGATACGAATTAAAATCTTTGAAGGAGGGTAAGAAACTATAACTGGAAATTTCAAGCTCAGCCTGTCATTTTAAAGACATTTGAAAATGAATATGAATGAATTAGGAAATGAACAGTCTCCTGTGTTCCTGCCATGTCTTATAGCTCCTAAACCACTCCTTTTTTTGTGTATTTGTCAGTCTTAAAACAAACTGCAGGGTACCTGTATACTTACTTTGGGCTCAACTTTGCTACTTGAACAATTATGTTTTCCATCTGTGTGAGAGCACTCACTCGAAATTTTTACTTTAGTTCCTTAGGTCATAAAGAAATGGATAAACTGCTAACATTTTGATGTTTTCTATACCCTGTCTTTGTATTTAATGGCTTTCATGAGGATGTCTTTCCATTTTCAGACACTGTGTACTTCCAGTCGCTTGAATGGATTAACTATGCATGCTTAGACTTATTCTTGTAATATTTTATTATTTGCTGAGGTTGGATTTGGGAGGTAAAATGTAAGATGCCAATGAAATCTATGGTATCTAAGCCTAATCCATAGATCTGTCATGTATGATTGATTAAATAATGTTTAAGTTTACTGTGGCAACCTAACACTCAAGTGATAATAGAAATGAAGAGGGGGAAAGGAGACTTGAAAGCCCATTAACATTGTTTTGAGGCTTATGAAACTTGTTATGAAAAGAAAATGAAATAGACACTTGTCTCTGCAGTATACTCTAAAATGGAAGATACTGTTTAGTTTCTTTTATAGAACTCTGATACAATGCAATTAATTTGTCTTTTTAGTAGAGAACAGTCAGGTGGCTGAACAAGATGTGTTTTTCAGTGTTACCAAACTCAGATGGTCTCACAGCAGTGTTTTATTGGGTAACTAAGTAGCTCAAGCAGGAAATGTGAGAAATTCATACATTCATTTCCTTGTCCTGTCAGTTTGTATCCTTTAAAATCTCAGTTGTCCTTTGTTGACATTATGTTTTTGGCTGCGATTGAATAGTCTCTGTGAAATTAACATTAACATTTCTCTGTAGTCTGCAGCACTGAAGAGTATAGCCTACATCTTGCTTGAAAGACTGAAAACGCTATTTTGGAGATTTTTATAGTATTCTGGCCCAAACACCGATCCTGACTGTTCTCTGTAGTTGTCCTTGTACCCAAGCTAGCTAGCTGACTGGCTTTACAAGAATGACCCAAATTCAGCGGTCAGCCTAAATTTATGAGAAATTTGAAGAGCTGTTTCTTCAACTCACACCCACTTTGAAGTATAAAATTTGCCTGCTTCCCACTATGTACCGTTTCTGAATTTGGATGACCCAGCTGAAGACAGTCTGCACTGATGTAAGCTGCATGATGAGAGGTCAGAAGAGTAAAAGTGTGTTAAGAAAAGCAACTTAAAGGAGGATTCAGATCAGTGTGAGCTGCAGCAGATCACCCTATGAAAAGCCCTACTATCTAATACCTTCTTAAAGACATTTTGCACGTTACTTACCACCTTAAGTTTTCCTGTACACCAGTAAGGCTTATGAAACTATTCGAGTAAAGTCATGTACTTGCACTTCACCTAAAAGTGTCTCCTAGTAATACTTCACTGTGTTTAGATATACTTTGAGTTAAACAAAACATAAGAAACCTGGATGTGCACATTAATTTTTGGAGCAGAGAAAACAAATAATCTTTGCAATAGATTGGGACTTCCTCAGTAGAAGCATATAACCTGCAAAACTACAACAAGTGAGATGATGCAGTGTCACTAGGTCCACTCTTCTTATGCATCATAATTTTATGGTACATTTTGCCAGAATTATTTGTGGAAGAATACATTTGTTATTTTCATTAGGTTGGATATTTTTTAAATGGATATAGTATACCTTAGGTATTACCATATCTTGCATTGTTTTCTGTCCTGGTTATTAAATGTCCTTCTCTTCAGGTTATTGTTTATTACTTCTGAAAGCTAGTTTTTTACGTGGGTGGGTTTCCATTCTTGCTTGCTCATTTCTGTTTGTAGAGCTATTCTGTTCTCTCATCAAGCTCATCTTCATCTCCTCTCAGAAAGTAGTGCAATGAATTATGTAGCAAATATCTGTCATCTTCATTTCATGTTTTCTTTCCTGTACAGACGAACATGCACAGTGATATGTTGTTTCAGGAGTGTATTCTCATTTTGGTTTTCAGTTGTCATGGGGAGTGGGTTTCCTTAGGCTTTGTGACTGCTTTCGCTTCATAGGTGCAAAGAAGGTAGTTCAGAATCCATAGCTGAGAAAGATCTGTCATCATCAGGTTTTGGGTTGTGGGAAAGCCTGTCCACTTGGCAAGGAAGTGCAGCTCTGCAGCTGCCTTGTGCCAGGGATGGAGCACTGGGTGAAAAGCAAATGGATGGGGCTGGGAATGAATGAGAACCTGAAGGAACAGAATCAATGCAGATGAGACAAAAAGTAGATCATGGAATTACAGAATTGTTATGATTGGAAAAGACCTCTAAGATCATCAAGTCCAAGCATCAACCTAGTACCACCGGATGTCACAACACGTCACCACCTCGCTGCACCAAAGCCCATCATTTTGTGCTCATCGCAGCAGAGGGGCTTTTGAAGGAAGAAACTGGCCACCGTATTATTGCCTCTGACAGGTGGCTTGATTCAAGTGAAACTATCTGAATCACAAAATCTGCTTTTCATCATCTGTGACTGCAAAACCCTGATGGGATATGAAGCAGTCTTCCTCAAGCAGTAATTTGAAGTTCAGTACTTGCTGCAGTACAGTTAGTTACTAATGGCATGAAAAGAAAGGAGGGATAAGACAAGCATGTCTGCTTATCTGACATCTGGCTTATTGACATTATCAGCTGACAGTAGGAGTTCACAGTTTGCTTATGTTTGCTCTTATATATCTATCAGCAATAGATTCTGATTGAAAAAAAACAGTAAAATAACATTTTGGCTAGAAATTGCAGGACTCTGAGACTTGTTAATGCTTTTTAATGCAAGAGTCCTGTTCAAGTCAAACACAGAGCAGCAGTGACCAAAATCCTTACATGAACATTATGTACTAGGAAGTGGGAAATTGCTCAAAGCTTTGAGAGAGACACAAGTTAAATAGTAAGATTTAATATTCCTGAGGGCTAAAAGATAATCACCATAGACTGAGTGTTCTGGTCTTTAACTTTTTGGACCAGGCCTACTTTTAATGTCAGGTTTATGTGTGTCATTTCTCTTACAGTCATTGTTATGATGAAGCATACTTAAAGAGTCAAGGTCAGTTATGGCCAAAAACCATCTATATGAATGATGAAGAGAAATCTTGTATCATTGTGCCCAATGGGATCTGACAGGTGACAGAAGTCAGTGAAAAGAGGTCAAGCAGAAGAACAAAAGAGATGGAGCAACAGAAAAGCACATTATAACACAGCATTTATCTTACCAGTATCAATCAGGGGTGATATGGTAGACTCAATCTCAGCAAAATCAGACTGTAAGGAGAGATGGAAAGAAGATAAAATGGCAGTATTTCAAACAATAGTGGACATTTTTTCTGTCTGTGGGAGAAAGCCTGGGGGTAGTTGATGGAGCGGTGGATAGAGAGATGACTAGCAGTCATGGGCATGTGTATACAAAAGAGAACCTGGGAAATGGGGCAGCCAGAAAAGCAGAATGCCAGAAATATTATACAGAAAACTTGGTAGAGAGATGACTAAATATTGAATTACGCTAGACTGTGCCTGTTCTGCTCATGGTGCTGGGAACAATGAAGGAAAAGGGAGAGGGCCAACTTTACTGGAAATGAGATAACCCCCCCTGAATTTAGGCCTCCACATTTGAAAGAGGAGCTGATGTATTTAATAGATAACAAGACAGACTTTAGAACAGGACCCCGGTTTATGTTTTTCTAAGATATTAACTTCAGTATTTATAGTGCCAGTGATATAGCTGAACATATGGAAGAAGTGTTCATCTAAGAAAAGCACACTTGAAAAATGTTTCAGCTCTGTAACCCAAAAATTGCCACTTGTTTCTTGTGGAGTTGTCATCTCGTTAACAGAATCTTTCACACAGTCCCTTTCTTATTTAAAGTACTGACTATCAGTACCAACGATATTTTGTCATCCACAGGAGGACTGAAAGTACTTTGTGCTGCTTAGGGAGAGGGCAGTGGAGGACAGAGGGCAGAAAAAAATATTGTTTCTCCATTCTTGTACTTTCTATATTTCACTTTGGATGAATAAGGATGGAATTCTACCCTGAAGAAATGCCCAGCACTCTTCAAGCCTCAGAATAGCCTGAGCAGATTCCCTGGACACTTAGATTTCAGTATTAGCGATTTAACATGATAATAAAGGCAATGTACATCTTTAGATAGATTTGCCTGTCTTATTTATTTTCTAACTGCACACTATGTAATCAGCACAACTAGCAAGGAGAGCTTATGCCTGTGCTAAGAAAAATTCCTTTTATAACTTTCTGCTAAGTATCCATGTTGGAAGTTTCTCATTTTATTTCTAAAGCACTACGTACCTGAGTGAACTCAACTCGGTGTTCCTTTAGGGAGAGATTTATCTTTGGGAACGTCAGGCATCTGTAGTGTAAATATGTACATCCTTGCTTGTCATCTGCATTCCCTTTTTATTTAATGGGAAGAAATGGACATTTCCAGGATGTGATTTATCAGATCCCAAGGGATAAATACACTAAAATAGTTAAATGAATTGTGTGGCAAAACAATGCTGTTTTCAGTGGGGCTAAATGTCTGTGTTGTATGAGACTACAGTTAGCTGAAATAAATCAAACCTGCAGGCTTATATGTGGAGTTGTGCAGTGTCATTGGTTTCCTGACAAGGTGTTTATACTGTTCTCATACTGCAACCTGTTGGTCTCATATTGTTTAAACACACTGGAACCAGTGCATTCATTGAATGTTTGTGAGTTCCAGACTGAAAATTCAGTAGTTCTTCTGGATTTCTGTGGGTTTGCTTTGATGAGATATATACATGATCAGATGCATAGAGATGATGTTTGTACATGTATGAGACCTAAAGTCTGTATGATTTAAATACTTGCTCTCTTCCAACAGGTATAAATCAAATGAGGATTATGTCTATGTCAGAGGTCGTGGCCGAGGGAAGTACATTTGTGAAGAATGTGGCATTCGTTGCAAAAAGCCAAGCATGCTCAAAAAACATATCCGTACTCACACTGATGTCCGGCCTTATGTATGCAAGTTGTGCAACTTTGCCTTCAAAACTAAAGGTATTTTACCCTTTCTCCTGAACTCTTGCCACTTCTGGGTATTTTGCGGTCTGGGATCCAAGCACCTCTTGCAGTCAAGGACAGAATTTTCATCAGAATAAAATTATTGTGCTTATGTATACAGGACTGTATGAGAGAATTTGTTTTCTTCTGTTTAATTGATCCAGGAATTTTGTGAGACTCTGAGACTCCTTGGATAACTTCACTAAGAGCTATAGGCTCTTGGCTGGTCCTTCTGTCTGCAGAGAAAATGTAGAAGCATAAGAACCCCTCTGAAAAACAATACTCTGCTGACATTGTTGCATAGTGCAAATTTTAATTGCAGCAACACTTAAATGCTACCGGGAGAGTACACTTGTTATGACATAATGTAGAAGCAGAGCATCAGCTGCTGAGGGAAACATGCCTTCATGGGCTTTACAGTGGGTCAGTTTCAGTTTATAAATAATGTATGTCTCCCAGATGGGCCACTCCATCCACTGTGGCATTAATTATGAATAGAGATCTGATAGCTTCTGTTCACATGTATTTATCAGCACAGAAAAAAGGCTTCCATTTGTCACCCTGGGGCCACTGATAATGATATTCTTTGGAATTCGGATTTATGGTGCAACCATCTCCTTAAAAGAAAAAGTCCTTTTCTTTGGTAGCATTTCTTTGTAGCACAGCCCAAATGAGCCTTACGTTCTCAGTTTCTTAACTTCCCTTTGGCAGACAAGGGAAATGGATTCTGGTCCCAGTGCAGTGAACTTAGTTGAGGGGGGAGAAAGGAAGATGAAGGAAATTTCTCCCAAGATCCCAGTGTAGCTTCATGGCTGTTTTGAGGATTGAGAATTGTAATATTTTCCATGACTCCAGCATTCCTTCCTGTGCCAAAGATGGGAATAGCTGATGGATGGTAGTAGACCCATCAACCTGATTTAAGATGAGAACTTTCATGGGCATATAGAGACAAAGACCAGGAGCTGCTTGTTTGTAGTCCCAGTAGACCATTTGCTGAGCTGTTCTCATATCATTGCTTACATTTGACATTTCTGGAGGAATGGGTCTTGAGGAGGGACTTGAAGGAGTATTGTGGTTTTACAGCTGTGTTCAGAGAGGACATTCCAGGAAGAAGAGATGGTGTGGAAAAAAATGTGAAATTGCTTGCTGAGGCTGGCATTTCTGGCAGAGAAGAAGAAACACAGAGGAGGTGGTATGCTATTTCACAAGAAGGGCATGAGTAGGAAGAGACTAAGTTAGCCTTCGAAGTACAAGAAGTTTTAACTGGTGTGTTACTGCTTATGAGCAGTCTCATGTCAGCCTCATAACTATTGCTGCTATTCTGCTGAGAGCAGTAGGGGACAGTCTTTCAGAGGTACTTAGGTTTTCAGTGTACACTCTGATCATTTAACCATCCAGAAGCATCAATGGCGAAGTTAAGCTTTTCATGCAGTGCACAGGCACAATAAGAAACTCTTACTGATGAGGGAGTTATTTGAACTAGCTGGGACTGAAAATCAAAGAAGAAGAGCCTGGCTTGTAAGCTTCTAAGCACACCTTCACTATCCAACAGAGTGGTGCAGCGTTCCTGCCCCCAGGTTGCATGTGCCACACACATCATCTGGAGATGCTGCTTGGGGTCCCAGAAGCAGCATAAAGGCATTCAGAGAGGGCTTTCCTTGAGCTAAGAAGTATCATGTCTTGGTAGTGGATTGGGTTTTCTTGTGCCATGCTTTCCCTGTTGGATGTTGCAAATGAGACTGAAGTGGATAATGGATTCGAGTGATACTCTGCAGCTTGTGCTTTGTGCTCAAGATTGTTTGTCATGAAATGTCTCGTGGGGCCAGTCTCAACCCAGTTTTCTTATCTGTGAAAAAACAGGCCAAGACAGGCACTCCAGAAAGTCAATAGTCTAGTGTTAGATTGCTCCCTCCGGGGAATGGGAGATCTGATTTCAAATCTCTGCCGTGTCTGGTTCAGATCTGTACTTTAAATCTGGGAGCTGAACCTGAATTTCCCACGTTCCAGGTGAATGCTGTAAGTACATCTCCTCTCAGTTCAGAGACTGCAGCTAGATGGTAAACTTGCATAGAAAAGTTCCTCATAAGTGTTTTTTTTTTTTTTTTTTTTTTGGTGGGATACTTTTGCTTAAAAATGCTTTGAATACTCTGAAAATTTAGAACATACATATGAAGTAAATGAGAGAGCCCTTATCTTGCAAGTACCACTGTATAACTAGGAGTGTGAGCCCTGAATGGCTGCTGTGCAGGGGACTTACTTCAACGTCTGGGCAGTCTGAACATATTGTGAACTCTGAGCCCAGGAATAGATAACATCCACAAGTTAGTTTTTTAGCTTGCTGGGGTGCCTAAATGACATGTGGAAAACTGGAGAGATGCCTATATACCTCTCAGGCCCTGAATGTATTCTTATGATATAAAAACCCACTCTGATTAAAACAGACTTTGAGGGGAATGGGTTGGATGAGTCAGACCTGTCTGTTGTGGTGTTTTTGAAAACTAAAACCCATTATCTGCAGGATAATGGAGTTAAGATACACCAAAACCTGACTTGGTGAATGAGCTTTGCTGTTGTTCATTAATTAGATTAATCTCTGATCCATAGGAAATCTGACAAAACATATGAAGTCTAAAGCACACATGAAAAAATGCCTGGAGCTTGGAGTATCAATGACATGTGTAGATGATGCTGAAACTGAAGAAGCAGGTATGTCAGAATGATTTAATTTAGTTGGAATGGTCTCTGGAGCATGCAAATGACTCATTGCACTTTAGCATAGTGACTGGCATGGGAAAATATATTAAGAGTATTTGGGACATTTTTTAATTGAGGTATCTTTTTAATAAACAGGAAATATAAAAAAATTAATCCTATTCAGTTGTCTGAGTTACATTTTTATTAAGATACATGAAGAGGAGCTAGAAATAAAAGTATGGCCTATTGTCATCTGTCTCATGCAAAGTTCCCAATCTTTCCACTTAAAATGTGAGAGGTGGCAACATTTACTGAAGTTGTGAGGTAGTGTAGGATGAATTTGCTTTTATACTTCCTTTCAAGCATAGGAGTTTTAAGGTATTATTTTAAAAAAATATGGTTTCAGACTATGAGGAATGGCTTTACACAGCCATCCCAGATGAAGAGCAGGCAGCAGTGGCAATGGGTGGGTGAGGGATGAATGTGGCATAAAGCATAAGAGGTGGGGTACGTGCTCACCATTTTAACTTGCTGTGACTATTTCAGAAAACATGGAGGACATGCAGCAGGAGGCAGAGAAGGGCAGCAATCTGGCAGGCCTGTCAGCAGAGCACCAGTTTTCTGATGCAGAGGAATCAGATGGCGAGGACGGCGATGACAATGATGAGGATGATGAAGATGAGGATGATTTTGATGATACTCAGGGAGACTCAACACCAAAAACCAGATCAAGAAGCACCAGCCCACAGCCCCCTCGGTTCTCCTCCTTGTCTGTGAACTCGGCTGGGGCATCGCAGGGGGCTTCCCCCGAGGGCTCCCTTCCAGTGGGACACTCTTCTCTCATCAGTTACTTGGTCACCTTACCTAGCATTCAGGTTACTCAGCTTATAACACCAAGCGACTCCTGTGAAGACACACAAATGACAGAATATCAGAGGTTTTTCCAGAGTAAGAGTACAGATTCAGAGCCCGATAAAGACAGATTGGACATACCCAGCTGCATGGATGAGGATTGCACGCTTTCCTTAGACCCCAGTTCGTCTCCAAGGGACCTCTCACCTTCCAGTCGACAATCGTCACCTGGCTATGATTCTTCACCCTACAGAGATAACTCACCAAAGAGGTATTTAATGCCAAAAGGGGATTTGTCACCCAGAAGGCATCTGTCACCCCGAAGAGATATTTCACCCATGAGGCATCTTTCCCCACGAAAGGAAGCTGTGCTGAGGAGAGAGTTATCACCAAGACGGGATGTGTCACCAAGACGTCACCTGTCACCAAGGAGACCAATGTCACCAGGGAAAGATGCATCTGTTCGAAGAGATTTGTCTCCTAGGAGAGAGAGGAGATATATGGCCTCCGTTAGAGCAGCATCTCCCCGGAGAGGCTTATACCATAATCCAGCATTGTCCATGGGTCAATATTTACAGTCTGAATCTATTCCAGGGGGACATTCAGTAAGTATGAAAGAATATTTTTATTCCTCTCATCAAAAACAGTGCTTCTATGGAATTTATGATAGCATTTTAAAAATCTTTGCAGCTTTGTAGAAGGCGGCATCAAGGCATAAAGAAGCCTTGATGGAAAGTCCTGGAACAAATGCAAGAAATTTGGAACAGACAGGGACCAAGTTAGGATGCTCATTCAGTTAGATGTGCTAGAGTCAGCCTAAGGTGTCAGGTCTTCACTTTGTACAACCCTGAGTAGCTCCATTATCTTCACTGAAATTAGGCTTCTTTGCACTTTCCATATTTCTTTTATTTTATATATATAATGAAATGCCATTTTTTTAATGGCCCAGGAAGCGTGCACGGTGTGTGAGGCTTGTTTCTGCACCATAAAAAAATCTTCTATCAGATGGGATCAAGCCAAGATCAAGTCTTAAGGGCCTGTTTCTTAGATTTAGTGCCCATCGCTGAGTATTATTTAGTGGAATAAAAATGCTAAGATAAATAAAACTGCTCAGAAAAGCAGAGTGCCCATTGAAATCGGGATCCCTAGCTGGAATCTAAAGGATATTATTGTGTGAGAGGAGCAGGCAGCTGTCTGCCCCACAGAAAGTGCCATCACAACTGGCTGTTCCAGCAGGGCCGCAACTGTCTGGGTGGATATATGCAAAACTTGCACAGCTGCTGTCTGTGCTGTTCCCTTTCAGTAAATCAGCTCTTAGAAACTGCCAGATTGGCACTTTTGACCAGCTCTACCATTCACAAAGCATTCCCTCCACAAATAGATTGGGTCCTTAGAGGTAAGGAACAGCCTTGCTATGAATGCATTTGCTTATTTATTTACTATGCTTCCCTCACCATGTTTGGTGTTGTGGCTGCCCTCTCACTGCCTGCATCCTCAACCTGTATGTATGGGTTCAGCCTGGGCAAGCTGAAGAGGTGGGGCTGAAGAAGTGGTCCTTGAGGAAGGGCACACTGAAACTGTGCTGCACTCTCATGGAAGCGATCACTGCATAGCTGAAAGAGGATACAAATCCCACTAGCAGTTGTACTGACAAAGCAAGGAAGCACAAGAGGATGAAGAGCCACCAGTTTAACCATCATGATGTCTCAGTATCAAATGGATGGGATTATATGGGATGTTACAGCTGACATAGTGCAGGGTGCCCTAGTCCCTCCTGTTCTGCATGAGACACATTCTCATCCTGTAGTAGAGATTTTAGATATGTAATGATACTAGCAAAAGGCTCTGTTAACAGTCATCCTTGGCCTTCTGACAGTTCCTGCTGTTATATTTTCCTTGTGTGTTATGCACACCTTCCAGCAAGGTGTTTAGCACATTGTAAGGACTCTTCGAGCACTTCTAGCTCCTTCTTTTGAAAAGTCCACCATACCAGATGGACTTCCAACACTTACCTTATGTTTGAGATAGGACCAGCCATGTGGCAGTGAAAAACCCAATGTAAAGGATCAGTTGTCTTACAGAAAGCATCAGTAACTCAGTGGCATGTTGATTGTTTCAAGAGAGAAGCACAGACCTCAGAAGAGCCACTGTAAGCTTAATATAGGCATCACTGAAAGTGGAGCCCAGGCAAATTTAAATGAAGCAATGACAAGTGAGGATGATTGCCCATCTCAACAAACGATTGCAAGGAAGGAAAGATGGATTCCTCACTTCTTGGTGCCTTTCTGGAAGATGTACTTTAGCCAAGCAATAGTTGAGTTTAAGTGAAACACAAGTAATATACTCAGCATGTGGGAAGACAAATAACACCTGATCTGCTATAAATGAAAGCTGTCAGAGAAGAAAAAGGAATTAAGGCTGGTTTTCACTTTCAGAGTAGTGAAATCCATCAAATCAGAATATCATTAGCAGCTGCATCAGTGATGCATGTGCCAGCTTACAATCCTTAGAGCTGCATTGAATTCCTGGTCCTTGCAGGAATAAGAGTTGTTTTGTGCTTCTGGTGCCTGCAGTTCCCAGAAAAAGCCAGTTTTCTTTCTTCTCCACTGAAGCTGATGTATTTGCTCTAGCTCTTTCAGCAGTGCTGGTCTAGTTCCCCTTCACATTTCTTCTTGTTGAATGCCCATGCACTTTGGTGGTCTTGTGCAAAGAGCTTGTAAAGTGCTCTGGCATTGAAAGCACCACACACAAAGCAATTGAAATTATTTCTGTAGGAAGTGGAAAAAAGCATGGGGAAAGTAACTATTCTTTTGGTTGTACAAAAATACAGAAAAATACACAGGTTTTTTCCTTTACAGGTGATAACAGGATATATTCTTGCAGTAGAATACTCTCTCCAAAGTAGCCTAGGGCTCTGATGTATTCTGGGGCATACGTGGCCTGGACAAGTTAAATTGGTGTCTTTAAAATTAAAGGCAGATACCCTCTGCTCTCTAAATACATTTGTGATCTTCTGTCTGTGCCAGAGGTTTCATTCCTTTCTGAAGATGTTGATGCCATTATCGAAGGGCTCAGATTCTTCTCCCCTGTCATTTTCTGCCAGTCCTGAAAGAAAGAGAAGGAATAGGAAGGCTACATTTGTTCAACCTGAGTGAATCTCTGTTAGCATTTTAGTTTGGATCAGGCATATGTCTCTATTGTCACATTTATTGTGCTTGGACTCAAATTACAGATCAGTGCTGGAGTAAGTGACCTGGATTGTTGTCAGATGAAATTGAACTGAAAAAATATTCTGCAGGAGTGCAGCAGGTGCACTTGATCTCTGAGTGACCATTCCAGTGAGTGAAAAGAGACTACATAGCGCTAATGTGAAGCAACCTTCCCCTCCAAGCCCACTACACTTGTATTGTGAATACGGGATCCAGCACCAACAGTTTCCCTCCATTCCTGTCTATGCCAACTGTTAGTGCACCCTGCTACTTCCTAGTGCAGACCTGAGCTTTTTCCTCTTCTTCCAGCCCCAGGACTAGGTACCATGAAACTGAATATATCTTGCTGTGAGTGGCACAGACTTGTCTCTAGCAAGGATTTTAGCGTCTAGGAGGTGGTGGATTTTGTTCGTATTGCCATTTTGTTGCTCATCTCATTTATTTTGAAGTCCAAAGCCTATCTTGATATATCCAGAAGGGCTGAAGGGAATTAGGCACCTCTATCACTACTTTAAAGTTAATAGGACTTAAGGTTCTTTGTTCATCCCAGACATGGATATTAAATCCCTTCCCAAATACCCACTACTTGATCATCTTGAGTGAAGTGCATTCCTGTACAGAGACCCAGCAACTTCTGTAGTTCAGGTACACTGTGAATAGGTCCACTGGTGTATCTGGACTACTGTGGTGCACTCTCAGTAGGGCTGCAAATTGAGCTGATCCTGAAACTGAAGTCCACATAGAGTTACAGTCACTTTATTAAGCACCATGTCTTTCAGAAAGCACATCACTAATATGTGCTGTCACTGAATTTCACTATAGAGTCTAACATTTTCTGATTTTTAACTTTGAAAAACCTCAAGTACATTATCATACAGTAATAAGAGACTGTTTTCTGCCCAACATCTTTTTGCAAGCTGTGGTCTGAGACTGACTGGGGAATGTCTGTGAAGGGTGCTTGGCTTTGAAATGGGATCTTCCTCTGAATCTGCCACAGCCTGTTTTGGGTGATGCACCAGATAGAGGGTAAACCCTCTCTCTCTGAGGCATTCCAGGGGACCTGTGAAACTGGATATGGCTTTGCTTCATGACCGGGTCAGAGCATTTGGTGAAAAGCTGCTGCAAAGTTGCTTTGGAAATTATATGTCAAGTGGAGTTGAAGGGAATTATGCTAATCTGTAACAAGTGAGGAATTAATAGGAAACAAAAGAGAGGAGCATGGCAGCAACCCATTCTGGAGGAGCAGGGCAGCAACTTCATGGCATTGGCAGCAACCCATTCTGACTGCACTGCAGAAAGAGAGTGTGACTTCCTGCGCTGTGCTCCGTGGTCTAATACTTGCCCTGTCAACCAATTAAAGTCTTTGGATTTTTGGGTTGCTTGTTGAAATAAAACAGTCTTTCCCCATGGATATGTATATGTGTGTCTGCTTGTAGGTATGAAAATGCTAGATATTGGTAAAGGAAATAAAAGCAGGGTAAGAGGTAGGGACAGTTATTAGTGCCTATATGTTGTCCGTTTCCAAACTTACCTGCCAGAGCTAGAGAAAGAAAATCCAATATGTGCTCAGCCAGACTTGGAAGACATCCAGTGGACATGAACAGACTGCCACTGTCTATGTAAAAATTGAGCATATGAGACATGTATTGGATGATACTGCTGATCTTAAAGCGTGTAGCAGTTTCTATCATGTTAGCCACCTCTGTCCAACAAGGACAGACTGTTACTCTAATACCTTTTGAAACTGTGGCAGGGTACAGCATGAAGCCAGTGTCTTTCTCAGTTAGAGATTTGTGTGTGACTAGGTTTGCTCTTCGATGAGTTTTGTTCTTTTTTTTGGTTGCTTTTGCTCAATTTCCCTTAGCCCAAGTTCACATCAGATGCGATAGTGATAAATGTCATGGCTTAGGAAACATCCAAGAGGACAGTGTGACTGAGAAATGGGTTGACAGACCAAAGATGGAAAAAAACGTAGGGGGCAAGCAGCTGTGCAGAGGTGAGGTTAGTGATAGGAAGGATTGACAGGGTAGGTGAACTAAGTCTTGTGGTTTGGCAACTGCAGTTTATTTCTTGAATTTTTCCCCATTCAGCAGTATAATGTGCTGTCACTGTGCTTTCTTATGACAGTTTCTCTTTTATGAGACTCAAGCATCTCACTTTCTGAATAGGAAAACTCCCAACATAGATTAGCTCTGACTAATAACATTTCTGATGTTCGAGTCTGATGATTATGGGTCACCCTTCCTGTCTCAACTTTGATTTATATTAAATAGGACAAAGCATCTGAGCACAGTGAGGTTAAGCCCTTGGGTAGCACAGAAGCTGAATTTTTAATTGCCCCCTAAACCAGGTCCCTGGGATGGGATCAAGAGGTTGCTTAATGCCTTGAGAGCTAGGATTTCCCAGCAGTGAAGTGCTGCCACTTTAATGTGTTGGCATTTAGCAGTGCAGTCCTTGGGCTGCCACACCAAGACTGTGGTAACTGGAGCTCTGGGGCAATTGATTGGTGTTTGGTCAATTTACAAAGCAGAGATGAGCATTTTTGTTCATTTCATTTCATATGAGAGTCCCTAAGAGTTGTGTGGCCAAATCCCACACACAATTATGAAAATGTCATCCTTCACTTCTGTCATCATTATTCCTCTGGTCAGCAATAAATGATACTTAATCATCAGATTGCAAACAAATTTTAAAACTTAAGAATGGAAAAAAAGAAACCCAAAGGCCCAGGGCATATTTAATACTTAGTGGAGATAGAGCTATTCATTCTTCCGAGGCAGAAACTAATGGGAAGGCACTGAAAATGTCAATATTATAAGATTGACTTTTATTAGCTGTCACAAAATCTTCCATTCTTCTCAATCCCATTATGAGTGAGTGAGTCTCCCTGGGACAGAATCATCACTTTTGCTCACAGCAAAGCCTGTTCCTCTGTAATTATTTATTGTTTACACTCCAGATAGGCCAGAATGGTGCTTCATTGTTTCAATAACTAGAAAAATTTGTGTCTTCATTGCACAGAGGCACTTGAACTTCCATGAAAATTCCCACCCCCTTTCATCTGGGATTGGGTAAAGCTAACAGGGAGCAAGTGCCTTCTCTGGGGCTCACAAGGAGAATCTTTCAGAAGGCAGTCAGATTTTCCCTGCTATGCCAAGCAGTGGTGGTGAGCAGGGAGTGTTTGGATTTGTATTTGTCTTCAATGAAGATTTGATACCCAGTGTAGACTGCAAACATCAGCAGTTTTCCAAAAAAAAGAGAGGTTAAGATGGATCTCCAGGCTAAATTCCTCCTGGGGAATGAAAATCTATTTACCCCAAATTCTCTGCAAAGTTTCAATTGAATGTAGTATTCTTCACTTCCTGACCTAAATTGCTGCATTTTGTTGCTGAACTCTCTTAACTAGCTGTTGCCGTTCACCTCAGAGGCATGAGCCCCATAGGGCTGAGCTGAGCAAATCCTCCTGTATTGTTTGGGTATGCAATTAGTGGAGTTTTCCAAATGCTTTGGGATCCATGTGGATGAAAGGTGCTTCATGAAAGGGAGGTTGCATTAGACAGGAAAATAGGTGGTTTGGCAGCCAGACAAGAATTCTGCTAGCGGCAGCTCTGACATTTCTTTTTTTTTTCTCTCTGGTTACAGAGGAGGGGGTTGTCTCAGGCACCTTACTTCAATGTATATGGAGAAAAAGGAGGCATGGAGCATCGTAGGTCTAGCCTGTTCCCTGAAGGTCCAAGTGACTACGTCTTCAGTCATCTTCCACTACACTCCCAGCAACAGATCCGAGCACCTATCCCCATGATGCCTATTGGGGGTATCCAGATGGTCCATTCAGTACCCGTGGCCCTTTCAGGTTTACATTCTCCGTCCGCTCTGGCCCTGCAGAGGAAGGTCTCTGAAGAGAAGCAAAGAGGAACTGCGGAAACGCTTACAAAAGAATCATATAGTATTTCTAAGCACCATGAGAAACGTACCTCTCTGCACAGCTTGCACCCCAGCGCTCCCTCCAGCACGCCCTCCTCGCCGTTGCTGTTGCTGACACAGAGCACATCGGAGGACAGTGTCGTGGCTACTGAGAGGGAGCAGGAGGAGAACATACAGACTTGTACAAAAGCCATAGCCTCTCTGCGAATCGCCACAGAAGAAGCTGTTCTGCACGGGGCGGAGCAGCTGCAGAGGCCTTCTGAGCCTCACCAGAAACCCTTAGAAAGTGCACATTTTAGCATTAAACACTTTAGTGGATCTGAGCCGGGCCAGACCTGTGCCTCAGCCACCCATCCTGACTTGCACGGTGGTGAACAGGACAGTTTTGGTACATCACAGACTGCGCTAGCCCATCCCACCTTTTACAGCAAGAGCTTTGTGGATGTCCTGCAGTTGGGCTTTCACAGCAGGAGTGACCCCCCATCAAGCACACAGGAGAGAAAAGATCCGTCATCTGAGAAGAGCAAGCCACATTGATCTGAGATGCATGGAGACTTTCACCCATACATTTACCCCACTTTTTTTTTTCCTAGAGATAGAAGAAGTATTCAACTTTACAGCATGCCCGTTCTAAGTTACAGTAGTTTGCTATTATATATACTTTTGTTATATCAAAAGAATTAGATAAATTAACAAGTCATCATGAGCCTGACCAAAACTAAATTTGAAATTCTTATTGGGTCTGGTACTTTTAAATTGTACAGATGTTTGTGCCTTTTCTTTACTTTGCTTATATTCTTATAAGCATTTTTTTAGCAGTAATTTGTACATATTTTAGAATTTGTGTATCTGCTTTGTAATAAATGTAATTTCTTTCCTTTTTTGGACACTTGGATCTAAATGATGTAAAACAGAACAGCATCAATATATGTGAGGTTGCACTAAAACATATTTTTATATGATTAAAACTGAACAGCTTTTATGTACAGCTCTGATTCTGTAATACTAATATTTATTTACTTTGTTTCATAAATTGTAAATTTTTTTCTTAATGTTGTGGATTGCTTTTCTATGTGAAGCATGGGATTTACTGTTGCATAATTAGAACAAAATGTATATTGTAAACCAAGATATTTAAACTAGAGTATCTTATCTTATTCTGCACTTATGCATTAGTTTAAAAAAAAGATAAAGGATGTATCAGTCAGTTCTTAACTCTTGTAATTTTTTTTTGTCTCTTGTTTGCCGGATTGACTATAACTTAAGTGCTGGTTGTGATTTTAAACTGATAGTACCGTAAAGCATTAAAGTAAAACAATGTGCTATTGTGAGTTTTTTCAAAGCTTTATAAAACAGTTATAAATATATTAAAAGTATTTGGTCTTATGTGAACATGTTGATCTATATACTCCTTAAAAAGCTATGGGAAAACATTCCACCCCATGTAAATATGTGCATCACTGGTGCCATCTGTGTAGCTCACCGGGACTGGCAAGGTTTGCTGCGCTGGTGCTTCCAGGAGCGGAGCCGGAGCACCCCTGACTGCCAGGAGGCAGAGTCCAGCAGCGTCGTGACCCACTCCCCAGCCTCCAGCAGCAGGGTGGCAAGGCCCCTACGGCCGCACGGGGCTGGGCGAGGAGCTGGCCTGCTGGCTGGACACATGGTGCCCTGCTAAACCCGGGCAGTCCCCTGCTCATGAGGGCTGACCAAGGGGCATAGATGTCACGAATAAGTGCCCCAGATTGTCATAGAGGGGGTTGGAGTAGAGAAAAAGGTGTTTCCTTGCACTCGAACCCCACAGCTGGTCACTCCTGCAGTACCTGGGTCAGCTTCAGGGGAGGCTCCCACTCTGTCCTGTTCCGTCTTGTCTTGTGGATGGAGGTGTGTGGTCCTGCTGGCAAGGCAGACAGCACTGCCACCACGACCTCTCCTGAAATGTGATTCATGGGCAAGAGAGAGTCACAGTCTTCCAAAGCAGGGTCTTCATCTGGGCAAGGTTTGCTCCAGAAGACAGTCAGGAAGAGCCCGGGCTTGTGTTTGAACATGTGTGGTGGGTCACCACTACCACCAGCAGCATGCGTGCATGCACGCACACACACACACACACACACACTCAAACACACGCATGCATACACACAGATGAAAGAAACCAACGACCTGGATTATATTTTGTGCTATTTAGTGAATTATAAATCTGTGAAACCAAGTTTGTATATTGACTTAAAATACATTTAAGGAGTGTTCTTTAAAAAGAAATAAATATACAGTTACATGCATGAGGTGTCTAGTTTTCATGTGTTCTTTGAATTTTCCAAGTTTATTGGTGTTCTGGTATCCTGCACAAGAAGCACCCTTAAAAATGTGAGTGGCAGTGAAAACTGTGGACCATATATTGACTTTCTTATATATTATCAAACTAAACCACTTTATTTCTCCAACAGTACCATGTGGGGGCAGAACCATAGCTAGTACATTGTTGTAATTCTAGCACACTGGCATATGACTAGTGTAATACCATAATGGATGGTGACTGCTTCTAAACATTAAAGGTTAATTTCTCATACCTACTGCAATGTTCTACTTTTATTCCAGATCATTACGGTAACCCAGCCAAGATAAGCATGTGCCAGAAACTAGCTCATCCCAGACTGGAGAGAAGAGAAGCAGTATATATAGTTGGAGGTGAGCAGCTTGTTGGATCATGCATGGAAAAAAGGAAAAGTCAATTATACATTTTAAATAAACAAGCACTGTCTGATAAAAGCCTCTCTTCTCCTTGTCGTCATGGCTGTATTGAGAACAAAATACTCTGCACAATGATCAGCTAATCAGGTACTCATAGATACTTCATTAAAAGGTAACCAGGCAACCCCTGATGGTAAATTCTCTATTAACATTGCCTTTATAAGCAGCCCTCTTACTGTGGGAGTTACCTCTGACTTGTTTGATTATTTTAATTAATTTGCAGCTGCAATTTGCCATCCAGCTTTTCAGCCTCAGGGCATTTTTTTTATAATCAGTGAGCAAGTATCACTAAAATTACATGTGATATTTTTGGGTTACAATGGAGAACCCTAAAGAGGTTTCAGGTACTTACAATCTTAATTGTATTTTCTTCATGAGTTAATGTTTATACAGTGCTTTGAAAAAAACATATCCTCATACAAGGCCTAGACACCAATGATGACTTTTCATGCCTTGGAAGGGGTGTGGAGAAGGAATGGCAAACACACCTGACAAAATTTTCCCAGGCATGAGCAATTTTCAGAACTAATAATAGTGGGCACAGCAACTGGGACTAGGGGGAAGATAAGTCCATAAGTGCTCTGCCTATGCTCCCTGGGGCAGCCCTCTCCAAGCTGCTGGTGGAGACAATGGTGTGAGGCTGCATTTGTGCCCCACTGTGCTGAGCCCACAAGTTCAGCCTCAATGTGGGGGCAATGCAGCTTGCATGGCTCCCAGCCAGAAATGTAGATGTCCGGGCAAGACGGGAGTTGCCTGTGTGAGACAGCCCCTCTGAGGGTGATGGGGAGGGTGTTCCTCCAAAATACTTGGTGTGGTGGATGCACACAGGTCTTTTAGGGCCAAGAAGAGTAACTCTGAGGTCTCTGATGTAAGTTTTGTGTTTCTGAAAGGGATGAAATTAAGAGATTTAACCGGGCACTGTAGAAAGCTGCAGAACTGAACAAGGACTCTTATATGCAATGTGCTAAAAAAATTCTACATCAGGAATATAATTACCTATTATATTGTTCAAGGAGGTTATAATTTCCTATAAAGATCCATATGTCTTTTCTGTAAAGCACAAGAGAAATACAGATGCTCTGGCAGGCTCTCTTTACTTCCTTCTCTCAGAATACTGTCACCAGAGTCACTTCAGGATTTATTTGCATCAGCAAAACAGAGGGTGTATCAGTCTCATATAACTGCCTGCACAATCCTCTTATGAAGCTTTAGATTCTGACTCAGAGTAGTAACTCCATCGCATGTTAAATGCTTCTATGTGGGCTTTCCCATTGCAGGACACACTGCCAGCAGTGGATAGTAATTAGCACCAATGAAGGATGTAATTAGCTGTGACAGACCCAAATGGAGTTGAGGGACTTAAGTAAAAAAATTCCAGTCCAAGAATGCTGCACTCAAGTCCCATTTAACCCTAGTGGCACCTTGACTTACAAAGTGCTCCGCCCTTGTATGAGGCTGTTTCCTGCTTTTAGGCACAAGTTGAACTTCTCTCCTTGGAACTGCTTCATGCTTCATCCCCTCCTACACTGATCTGGACACCAGAAAGTATGTATTTCTTGCCCTAGATCCTCCATGGGACCTGAGCTACTGAGTGGGTCTCTGAAAATACCTTCTTGAATTATACTTCTGACAAGTGCTGTCACCACCTCTTACAGATTAGTCTAATGATTTGGTGCCCCTTTATGGGTCTCTTAAAAAAACCCAACCCAATCTGTGTTGAAACTGGCTAGATCAATATCTCCACTCTCCTAGGAGAGTTCCCAAAGTACCCCACGTGGAGTAGAAGTATTTTCTTTCCTGATGAAGTTCTGCAACTGTGAAACAAAATACTCAAGATTCACTGGATCATCAGGACTGTAGCCTATTGTCCCCAAGACAAAGAGCTGTTTGGATGTTCCTTTCTCAGTAGGGAGAGAGCTGCTGGGAATGTGGGTGAGTAGAGTGGTGTGACAGAAACTTAAGAGGAACAAGAGCTCAAGCATGTCTGGGCCTTCAGTCTTCTACATAGCTTGGAGAGCACAGTTTCCAAACATGCTTCCTACTTAGCATCCAGCTCCTTTCTGAGGTAGCTGAGACCCCTGTGTCCAATGGAGGTGGGCCAGAACTTACAGTTCTGGGCTTCAGAGTGAGGAACAAATTCCCAAAGTTAGGTGTTAGTGCGTAAGTCCTTTATTGGGTTTTACCCTAAATAGCTCAGGGAAAACAAGCCTTATTGATTTATTTCATTGTACAGTGGAACAAGTCAATGGGAGTTATCCTTCGAAGTCATTTAGCCACCCCTGAAAATCCCAATCAATATTCTCTAAAGAATGTCCTTAAAGTAAATCCAGGATATTCAATGCAAAACCTGCATAGCACATCATCTATTTTAGTCTAGTCACTATTTTGGTGAATTTGTTCATTTTTTTCAGTTAAATTGCCTGCATGAAAAAGCAGCAATCTGTGTACTAATTGAGTTTATTGCTGTGACAATGCCCCTGTGCCCTTTTCTCAAATGCAGATTACACACACCAAACACAGACCCAAACATATGCTTACTGTAGGCTCAATTTAAGATGAAAGTGCTGGAGAGCTTGAGTTGTTCTGCAATTATTTTGAGGATCTTTACATATTGCTACATCTGTCATGTGTGTTTGCACTATCTTTAATATGCCTGCTTTTAACTGGATACAGTACCACCAGTGGCACTGGGAATGTGAGAGACAGCTTTCATAGTGAAACACTTGGCTTTTGCCCCTCTGTGATGCCCACATGAGGTATAATAAGCTGATTTGTTGTGTGTACATAAGTTTTTTTCCAATTATTGTGCTTGGTGAAAAAAATTCTAAGAGTTTATTTGATATGTGAGTATAGATGTAGCCTGTTCATATGGTTCATATGTGTGGGGCTTTAGTAGGCATATGATTGAATCTAAGGAAATGGGAAAAGTCTCTATCTTTTCAAACAAGATAATCTTAAGTGGAGACAGAGCTGGATGAAACTCATCCTTGAGATCAGACCCCTGTGAGGACCATGAACCACAGGAATCCCCATAAAGGATGAACTGGCATTCAGGGCCTGCTGTCTCTCCTTGCAACTGTCTGCACAAAGTGCCTTGGTGTCATTTTCCCTGCAGCTTGAAGAAAAGTGGATGGTCTCCTATTGCACTGTGCATTGCTGTGTATGTTGCAAAATCATCTCCTACAGTCAAGCTTCTCACTCAAGGCATAGCAGGCTAGCTCCAGTCGTGCCAGTGCACCTCTGCTGTAGGGCAGCCAAGGGACTCTGGGGGCCTAACACCTCTGAGGTCTTTTCAAGCATACAAGTAGCCTGTGAGATGTTGGCTGCTTGCAGGCTGGACTGCAGGCTGGTGGGAGCAGTGGTAGAAGGAAACAACAGTTTTTTGAAAACCAGAAAAATTTTCAGCTGTAGTGAATTTCTCTGCCCTTCTGCATTGCATGAATATTCATTCTGAAGCTGACATGTTGAGGGGAGCTTGATCAGCAGCAGGCTGAATCAAAAACAAAAACAGTATTACTACATAAACTGCCTTTTTGCATACCTTCCTGATGAGTGACATCTCTGAACTGACAGGAGTGCTGCAAAGCAAAGCAGCTGGGATGAATATGCATGGCAGCACACAGCCCCATGAGCACCCTGGGAGATGAAGCAAGTCAGGAGAGGCAGATCCAGTGCCATACTGAGGAACAGCATTTCTTTTTCCTCTCTCCTGCCAGAATGTAAGAAGAGGCTGACACACTGCCATAGAAACTAATGGAGTTTCCACATTCATTTTAACAGCAGGAGGTGCAGTCTCTGAAGGTTTGTTTCCATGAGGTGATGAGAAATCGTGCTGCTGAAGTTGCAGAGAAGTGTCAGAGTACTTGGCATTTCACCGTTTCAACCTCTTTCATTCCCATCTGCTCCTAGAGAAGCAAAGGTGTTAGCCTGGTTCAGCTGTGCTTTGCCGTAGCAAGATGGTCTTGGCGGACAGCTCTTGGCTGTGGAAGAGAAGGTGGTACCTGAATATTCTTGTTGCTGTTGCAAATGCCCTGAATCCACTGGGCACGTTAGCCTTGGCCCTCCTAAGCAGTAGTGTGCAAGGCAAAGGAAGGCTTGTGGAAGAACCTGTGTGCTTATCCTTCCTAAGCAGATATGCACACCTAATCTCCAAAGGGTTACTATGAAAGAGTGACTATTAGAAAAGTCAGATTTTCAGAAGAGCTGGACTTTGACTGAGGCACTTAGATGAGGGGCCAGAGTTTTTGGCAGTGCTTATCAGCTTATCAGCAGAAAATGCAGGATTCTGGGCACATGTGAAAGTCTGGCACTTAAAAACTTCTTACTGACTAAATTATGTCTGGCACTTCACTTCCATTTGCTGTTTCTCACAGTCTTTCTTACCTTCACAACATCCATATTTAGCCAGAAAGAAAGGAGGAAAAAACAAAATGAATGAAACAATGAGCAAATATTCATGTCTGATATACCCTATTCCTATTTACTGCCAGGAAAAATGTAAATGAGGTTTTGACCAGTTTTGTGACAAACTTTTTCCTCTCTGTTTCATATTTCTTGATGACATTTTAACTCATGGGACTGGCACAGTGAGATATCTTGGACTCATCTTTAATATTCCAGAAGTTTTCCTTGGACACTCAGACAAGAGGGGGTCTTTTAACTTTAAAAAAAAAAAAAAAAAAAGAAAAGAGAAAAATCAAAAAGGCAAAGGGATGGAGTACTGCAGGGAACAGTCCTTTTCTGGCTGAAGATGAGCTAAATAGTCTAATTGTTTTTTCCATCTGTATTTCCTCTGGCCCTGCTGTGAGCAAAAGGAATTCAGATCCAGCTGATCTCTCAGGGTGTGGGGTGAAGGGGACTGGGTGCTATTATAAGCTGATTCCTGCTGCCTGCTCCATCAATTAACACAAGCAGTGGGAAGAAGCTAAGTGGGATAACGCCCCTGTGGTGTTGTCCCTGCTCTGCGAGATCCTGTGAAACGTTTTTGCTGGCTCTCTGCAGAGTTGGATTCCTGCCAGGCTGTGGGAGCAAAGGAGCAGCCAATGTCTAGAGCATTGCCCTGCACTAACCCGCTGGATTTCCATGCAGAAATCCAAGTGAGAGTTAATGCTGCTTTAAGCAGCCTAAACTTTGGCTGTGCTTGGTCTCTAGCTGCTGCTGCGCAGCTGTAGGCTGCCTTGGCTGCTGCGGGCTGCCTTGGCTGCTGCCACGAAAGCCACTGGTGGGGAAGCACTGGCTGGGGAGGGGCTCATTTCAGTGGGGCAGATCAGGGAGTTGGTGGGGTGTCCAGGACTGCTGGGCCTGGTGTTTGCCCTGCTTGAGGCTGCTCTGTCTGATCAGTGTCCCATGAGCTCCCAAAAACCACTTGGAAATTTCTGTATCCTGGAGCTTGCAAATTTTCCTGGCTTCTGCAGTCTTGATTTTCTGGGAAAGAGGACAAGCTAAACTCTCCAGTGGTTTGGTTTGCTTTTTTTTATTAAAACTGAGGTATTCAAAATAATGCCAGTGGTGTCAAATATTGCTTCTTCCTGGGGGAATATGAGACAGGAACCAAAAGTGTATTGCCAAAATGCCTCACATTACCTGAAAATTTTATTAAAGTAAAAAGAGTAGTGAATAAGAAAGCCTCTGACTATTTTGAATAGTTAGGATAGAGTCTCTTTCCCCCTCTAACTTTAGCCTGTTAGTTCTAGAAACATCAACAGTGATGATGATTTAGTTATCTGTATTCTGCAGGCTTTAATGGGATGCCAGGTCCTGATTTTATACATAAGTTTTATGATAGGCTTCCTATTCCAGAAGAAATTGCAGTTGTCAGCTTGGGGTTCAGAGTGTTAAAATTATCAGTGTCATGAGGTGGGTTGACCAGCTCTGTCACTCCCCTTCTCAGTTGAGCAGGGGAGAGAAAATATGATGAAAGGTTTGTGGGTTGAGATAGGGACAGGCAGATATCACCCAGCAGTTATGGGCAAAACAGACTCGATCTGGGGAAGTTGGTTTTAGTTTGTTATGAATCAAATCAGAATAAGATACTGAGAAATAAATAAAATCTAATCTTAAAAACACCTTCCCCCACCCCTCCCTTCTTCCCAGGCTTAATTTACCCCCCACTTTCTCTCCCTTCTCTCTCCTACTGGTGCAGGGGAATGGGAAATGGAGACTGTAGTCAGTTCATCATGTGTTGTCTCTGCAGCTCCTTACTCCTCAGGGGGAGGACTTCTGACACTCTTCCTCTGCTCCAGCATGGGGTCACTTCCACAAGGTGCAGTCCTTCAGGTAAAAACTGTGAGAGTGCTGGTGTCCTGTGCAGTCACAAGTCCTGTCAACAAACCTCCTCCAGTGTGGGCTCCTCTCTCCTTGGGGCCACAGGTCCTGCCAGAAGCCTGCTCCAACATGGGCTTCCCATGAGGTTATGGCTGCCTTCAGACATCCACCTGCTCCAGCATGGGGACCTCCACAGCCTGCAGGTGGATGTCTGCTCTACCATGGACCCCCAAGGGCTGCAGGGCGACAGTCTGGTCTTCACTATGGGTGACGGGAATATCTGCTGTGGCACCTGGAGCACCTCCTGCCCCTCCTTCACTGAGCTTGGTGTCTGCAAAGTTGTTTCTCTCATATATTCTGACTCTGCTCTTCTCCAGCTTCAGCTGAGCAAGGTTTTTTTTCACCTTCTTAAATCTGTTATCCCAGAGGTCCTATGCTGTTGCTGATGGATTTGGCCTTAGCCAGTGGTGTGGCCATCTTGGAGCCTGCTGGCATTGGCTCTGTTGGACATAGGGGAAGCTTCTAGCAGCTTCTCACAGAAGCCACCCCTGTAGCCCCTCCTGCTACCAAAACCTTGCCATGCAGACCCAACACATGTCCCAGTGTTCTAAATAGATGATGAACAACGTGCTATCTGAAAAGAAGAGCTCAAAGGGTGCAACATTTTCAAAAAAATGACCATTTTTATATTACAACAAATAAAATGATACAATGGAGTTTGAAGGTGCAAATCAGGCTATAACAAAACATAAGTGTGCATGCTTTCAGCACCAGAATGACTTACTGGCTGCTAATTAAATCTCACTGCAAATGGGATTTCGTTTTTATTTTTTGATGGAAAAAGTGGTTTTATTGCATTTACTTGGCTGACAGCCAGGAATACAGCTCAATATGAATCAAGCAAAGTTAAAGGCCTTCTGCAGCAACATATGGCTTGTTTGGGAAGTATGAGTCATAAATGGAACCAGATGCAAAAAAAAAAAAAAAAGCTTATAGGAAGGTAGCAACTGTCCTCAGACAGATGCCGCTATTGTTATCTCTGATGTTTCCACCTCGTTGTGAAACTTTTTCACATGCATATTAGTGAACTTTTTTCCTCTTCAATGGCATAGGTCCACTCAGTCTGCTCATGGAGCTAGTTCATACCTTACACAAGCTGTTTTCTTCTTGCAACTTACTAAAACGAGATTCCCAGTACTGTTTGTTTCTCTCCTGGTTTCAGGGTGTTTCTTTACATATGCAGGGTTGGCCTTTAGTTTGTTCTCCAAGTCCTGTGTAAATACAGACTAATAGAAGTATGTCCTTGCCTAGGAAGAATCCCGACGGATGCTTTGTAACCACACCCTGTGCATATCTGCAGGGAGGGTGTGTGCACGTATGCCTGTACACACACAGCCAACCCAAATGTCAAGAAAATGAAAACCAGCACCAGGAGGGGAGCCATCAAAGGCTGTCTTCTGCAAAGAACTTCAGCTGCCTGTAGCGAGGCAACAGGTAAACAGGGGTCAACCAGGGCAGTGTTGGGAGGTGAGCAGACTGGGCGTGTTTCAGCATCATTAGTGTAGGGCTCCCAGCTCTTTGCCTGCTGGCTACTGGCATTGCTGCAAGTCAAGGACTCTCTGCAACCACGTAAAGAACTACCTGCCTGTGCAACCATTGCTGTGCTGTGTACCCAGAGCACAGGTACACAGGGGACCATAAATTTCTAAGAGTTTGACTCTTGAGCCCTAGGTACCATTATCTTTTTGCCACGGTCCTGTGTCCACATTTCCTGTTGTTTGTCTCCTAAATTCTCCAGCCCTTCGCTCCCTGTTTCACATGAAGGGTGTCAAGAACTTTGTCGAAATTTAAATAATCAAAGTCCCCTTCCTTTCTACATAAAATCCCTTCATACTATAGGTAAAACAGATTCACTGGATCTCTCTGCTGGGCAAAACCTAACTAGCCTTTGTCTAAAAGGAAAGAATGTCTTACATGCTCCTGTAGAAGAAAATGGTCATGCACCCTTGAGTAGTGACACAATCCACACAGTGCAAGCAATGCAGGTGCAAACACCAATTGATAGGACAGGCTATGAATCAGTCTTCTTCACTCAGCAATGGACACCAGATGATGAGGAAACAACGAACACCCCACTGGAACGTGTTACCCTGTGGCATGTGGACTCCCAGTCCCAGCTCTCCCTGCATCCCACCTGTCAAGGCTCCCCAGTGTGGATCTGTTTGCACAGTACAGGGCTGTCATGTGGCTCAGCCCTGACATATCTCCTCAGAGGTGTAGTCCTGCTCTGTGGTGGGCAAGGTCCTTGAAGAACTTGTGAGGCATCTGCTTTGTGCTGTGCCCTCTTCCAGCAGGATGCACAAGAGCTGCCCAGAGCCTTATTCATGTTCCCTACCTGGAAAACTTAGTGCTTAAAACACAGCTTGAACCACTGCCTTTTTCTTGGCAGGCATTCTCTGTACTTAGGAAAAAAGGCTGTTGTATTGACTAAGTGGTTATCTGATCCCACAGCATCTCACCTTATTTGATCTGCAAGGTTAGTAAGTCACCTGCTTCTCTGAGTGGAAATGCATCTGGAGTCAGTGTGTGTGTCTATAGCATGCCCAAAATGTTCAGCCACAGTCATATCAGCTCTATCTTCTCTCACTGCAGTTCAAGCTACTGCCCAGCTATGAGCTAATCTGACATATGAGCAGCCTGGCTGAGCTGAAGAGGGGCAACTGCCTCAACTCATAACTTGGGTGTATGCTTATTCCCTCTAATCTTAGTGAAAAGTCAAACTACAGGCAAACATTACCTCCCAGGGCTTGCATTACAGCATGTATGCAACCCTTTGCACTTTAGGAATTCAGATTGCATATCTGTGTTGGAAATGTTATTTCCTTATTTTGTACCTGGTTTCTGCTGGGGTCTGGGATCACAATAGAGGAGAGTTGGCTGTAAGTAATTTTTAAAGTGATATCAGAAGCTGAAGTTAAGGAGAGAATTACTATTAAGGCTGTTGCTTTGTATCCACAGAAATCCTCTGGGGAGGTAGAGGGAAGTTCAGGGGACTGTACTGGGCTCTGGGATCAATAAAAATCTATCACCTTGCTTGGGAACCCAAAGCTTAGCTGGATGATGAGGCAGGTTGTGTAAGCTGAACGGATAAAATTTTATGCCTGTGCTAAAGCGAACCCTGTAACACACAATGCTACTTAAAAGCAGATAGATTTTGCAACTCTTGCTCATGCTGATGACATAAATGGAATTACTTAAGTGAACGGGTGTTTATTATCATGAATAAGAGCTGTGCTATGTAGCATTAAATGTACCCAAGTTGGACTGGGGTTTTGGGAGTTCATGCTCATGACTAATGCTTGGTGTTTGCTAAGAAGAGTTGGGAGTGCCAGCAAAGGAGCTTCCAGCTCCTGGGGGGAAAGCCTTTACTTTCTGTGTATTAATTGTATTTGTCTTGCTCATTGTGAAGGAAAAACTGAGCTCTCCAGCATACCCTCCAAAGGCTTCCTACCTCAGGAAGAACTGTGGGAGGTTTTGTGTGCAAATGCTCCATAAGAAGAAAAGACCAAGAGAATGGAAAAAGTGTGCCCTATAGCAAACTCCCACAGAGACAAATTTCAGGGGGGTTGGTCCTACCAAGAGTGAGGTATGTGCTTAACACACCCAGAGAGGCCCCATTCATTAAATACATTTAAAATCATTGTATGGTCTGTGTCTTAACTTGCTCTTTTACTAACAGATTTTGTCTGCCTCTTTGGCCAAGATTTTGTTTCAGACAGTGCATCCTTCCAAGCACAACACTTGTGGCAGTGTAATGGGTAACCCTATTTCTTTAGAACAGGAAACCCAGTAGTTGTTTCCATGCTCCAGGATTAGATAACCCTCTATCATGTGCTGGAGGCCAAATTTCCTCGTGGAGTGTGTTTCCCAGACCCTGGAGAGACCTAAGCCTGTCCCTAGTACATAGGCAGCCCTCTAGAGCAACTCATCTCTGCTGGTGTAGGTCCTATAACAGAGATAGCATGATTTAATTCAACAGAGGATTTGGCTTTTAATTTTACATTATTTTGATGAGCAGCTGGATAGAAAAAAAATGCCTGGAGCTGAGTTTTGCTTCGACTTTCTGAGGTTTCCAGGTGAGTACGAAATACACTAACAATAACCAAAACCAAATGGGTACATTTCCGTACCAAGTATGTCTGTCCTTAGACTACATGTTGTTCCAACAAACCATAGACAGTTGTATTTAAAAATCTGTGCATTCCACCTTGCTGAGTATAAGATTGTGATGGTGGTTGCTGTCATAACTCACTGCAGCAAACACAGTGCCACAGCATGCTTCAGTTTTTTTAACAGTTTACTGTTATCTTAGTGGTACAATTTTTCATGGTTGCCCTTCATCACCAGCCTAGTGACAGTTTACTGACAGCTGACAATAACATATAAGGAAAAACTGCCAGCTTTGGGATGTTTGTTCCCATCAGCACAGAAATCTGGAGGCCATTTAGGGATGCCTGGAGAGACAAAGCCCCAGGCTACAAATGCCCAGGCCAGAGCAAGGCTCTGAAAACACCCCAAAGCTCACTGTTCCCCAGGACTCAGGGATAGGACACTGGTCTTTTTAAAGTGGAAGTTGATAATCAAAAGAGGGGGAGCTAACACTAAAGGAAATAGCAAAAACCCATAGAAAGGCTGGAAGGATCTTTTCTTGTAGCAGGGTATACTTCCTATATACATGATCTTTTTATGATGTTCCCATTGAGATATCAGTCCCTGCCAGGAACAATGGAAGTACAGCAGGTCTATGTGGAGACAAAGTTTAAATATCCAAACTTGTGAAGAGGTATTTTAACAAAGAGCTGTATGTGAGGAGCCAGTTGCTGCTGAAAGTGAGGCCAGGTAAAACATTTGAATCTCACTTCTAACTTGTAGTGAATTGCTTTTTCGAAGCTCTGGGTATATTGAATGTTCCTGATAGAGAACTCAGCTGCTCAAAAGCAAGAAAACATCCAAGCCTTTGTTTAGAATATTTCATTTAAGACTCTAACTCACTAAAGGAAGAATTCAAATTTCAAGGATAAATGAGATATGTGAAATAGGAGCAAACTAGAAAATTCAGTCTTCATTTTTATGTATTCTAAGTGAGAAGACGAATTAAGTTAAAATAATATCCTAAAGTGCCAATGCCATGGGTAACAGGTATAAGTCTCTGCTCTTCCATGAAATTCTTCTTGATATCATGTGAGGATAGGTTGCTTCCATGGTATTGAATATGTATTTTGCAGGATTCTTCTCTCCATTATTCTTGTGGCACATTAATATCCAGGGCACTCTAGTGAGCCAAGTAAAGTGTATTAGTCAGGACATACAAGAGATTTAGTACTGTAATGTTTAGTTATGCTGAAGGCAGCTGGTGTCTATCGCAGATATGATGATTTGGGGGATTTGTCTAAGAGCAGTTTATGGGTTATGGGTTTTGTAAATTTGTGTGATATGGAAAACTCCATTGTATCAGAAGGCTGATCTTTGTGTTGCTACTACCTTTCCCCCCTGACTTGACCTAACGTTCCTAGGAGGACCTGGCACAGAGCTTGCCATGATAATTAGTTATACCATTGCAATGCACTCATGCTGAGCAATGTCAAGTCAAACTGGTTCATCACTGCATAACTCAGTTTGGCAATGCTGTCACCTGGCAAGGGACTGTTGTCGTCAGATGAGATGAATCAGAAACTGATCTGACAAAGGATGGAGAATGTTCCCTCTTGAATAATTTTAAGCCTCGATTGGCTCATACAGCTGAGGAAGAGCCTGCAGGTGGAAATCCTTAAGAAAGGGAAATCCCAGGACTTTTATATGCACATGAATTACCAAGGACACCAAAGACAGTGGATAAGCCAAGGAGTTAGGGACAAAAGCTGTTCAGTGAAAATGTTTGTCCTTGGAATTCTATTAAGGCTTAAAAGAAAAGGATAAACAAAACCCTAAAAAAATGATGTGTACGTATCTACTAATTTTTGCATGTTTGTTTATATACCACATTTGTGTTCTTGAAGAGTTAATGCATAAACCAGAATGTTTGCTTCACCCCTAAAAGTCTGGGAAAGTAAAACTCTGGGAGCTCTGTCTGGACCCCAGGAACAGGTAGTTTTCCTGCGGGTCTCACTGCTCATTGAAACAGTACTAAGTGGAATATTGCCCATTTTAGAATGGATTTGCAGGATAAACAGACTCAGGACAACTGTTAGGTATTGAGCTAAATTTTGCCTTTCAGAGCAAAAGCAGTGAGAACAGGATGAGAGAAGATGCTGCGAATATGTGCAAATCACCAATGATTCCCTGCAGGAGCCCAGTGGAGGTGGAAGGAGCCCCTGGTCAAACAGCAGCCCATCATTACAAACTTGGCAAGGGCGACTTTCTATCAAATAACCGTGAGGGAAAAAAGGATGCAAAATTGGGCTGTCGTATTTTGAAGACTTTATTTTTGAAGCTATACTTGCTCAGTAAAACCATAAAAATTGACAATGCTGCAGAAACTTCAAGCAAGTGGATCAATTGAGTGCAATGAGGAAAAAATGGGTCATGAAAGGACTTCTGTAAGGTTGAGGCTGTTTGTAACAGAACATCCCAAAAGCTTAGTGAAGGTCACTTGTGGGAATTGTACCCCAATACAGTGGGCAAAGAAGGAAGACATGAGACACTCTGAGAATAAGAATTTGAGGATTGAAATGCAGTGGTAACACATTGGAATTGCACAGGAATAGGAGTGTTGGCTCACCTAAGACATAACTATAGTGAGAAGGGTCATGCAGAGAGGTGCTAGAAAATATGGGATCCAAAATAAACCTCATATTAGTCTTGGATGTAGAATGTCACATGGAGTCATGCAACTGTTCAGATCTAGGGAAATGACAGAATTTAGAAAGTGGAGTTCTGAATTTTGAACAATAATCTCTGAGTAACTGGGACAGTGGATTTCTTTGCTGTTGATTAATGTAATAAATAACAAATAAGAGTACTTTTATGTGAACACATCAAGCAAATAGTTTGTAGGCAAATGGTCTGCTGTGGTAAAGTGGCCTTGCCTCAGAAACCAAAAGATGTAATAAATTCTATATTGTAATAGTGTTCTAGCAAAGAGTAGAAAAAACCAATCCTCTACTCAGTCATATGAGTCTGATTTTGAAATCCAGGTTAACTAATGAACTTTAAATTTTAACTATCAGACAGTCTCACTGGTTATGGACTCCTACTTGTTTCTGCAATACCTTTGATCCACACAAACATTTTATGTATTTTGTAAAAGACAACTATGACAACTCCAAAAGAAAAAGTGAATCAGTAGATTTCATAAATCATAATTTATAAGACAGCAGCAAAGTTCAAAGAGATGAAAATGTCTCCTTCAAAATAAGAAGTGGCCTGACTTCACCCTGTCCTTCAACTTCCCTCAGCATCCTGGTTAAAAAGTCCCCAACAACAGCAAACTTGATGCAGTCACTTAGTGATTTCCCATCACACAAAGAACTGCATAAAATGCAGGCAGAGTGAAGATCATTGGCACAGGAGAGGTGATGTTTGTGTTACAGAAAAGGATCTGTGTAAGACAAGAGCATCCCTTGTGTAGCCGTATCTCGTGAGATCATCAATGGATCATGGTTTTGCTTTTGTTTTGGTTTTGATGTGTGTAAGCCTTTGCTTGAGGCAGAAGTAGGCAATCAATATTTGCTGACAGCAGCCAACTACTTACAAAATGGTTGGAAGTTTTTCTAGGAAGGAGACAAGAGATTCCGAGAGTAATAAAATTTTGACCAGATCTGATAAAGGCATTTGCAGAGATGGTTTTGAACCTACAAGTTATTCAGTGAATTTACGAGGGATTGGCAGTCCATCCACCTCAACATCCCACAGGATGAGGGAAATGTTCATTGGGGCTTGTATGTCTTAACACTAAAGCACCATGCCTTTTGGACTTGGCATAACCCTCTTCTTCTCAATAGTTGCATGGCTTTCTGGATGGTTCCTCCCCATTCAGTGAAACAGGTCTTTGCACCTTCTTTCTAAATGAAACAGTCAATGCTCAAGAAACACTAGGCTTTTGCCAAGCCTGCCATCCTAACAGAAGCTCCCTGCAGGACCCCAAGCACTAAGTGCAGAGGGCAAAGGAGAGCCCCTATGGAGTGGCAGAGGGTAGGTTGACTTGCTAAAGCCTGCTTACTAAGTATGCTACTTCAAGTAATGCATTTCCTTGAGTGCACTCCCCTGAGGTCCCTTCCCTAGGAGGAAAAGGTTTTCCCCAGCCCCATAAACACCCCCTGAAATAAAATTACATGGTGTTCCCAGATCAACAGTGCAGCCTACTGGCCATTTGACTCTAATTAGCTCATTGACTCTGCAGCAAAATACAGGCTCTAGCAAAATACAGTCTCCAGCAGGAACCTCATCAGGTTCTTGCAGACATGCATGGCTTATTTATGGCACGTCTTTACCAGCAGAGTCATGATACTCACCGAGGGTGGCTGAAATACCTTGGACTTGTGGCAGATCCCATATATCTTCATGGAGAATTTGCAGTTACTATAGCAAAATAAGTAATTTAAGCTGCCTTTAGTTATTTCTTGGAATTTCCTTTGATTTATTCATGGTTGGAGAATTTGCAGCTCAGAAATTTGGCAGCTTGTCAACAGTTTCTTTAATGAAGATATGCATTCCACAGTTTTTAAATAGTCTGGGACGTCTTCTTGGGTGTGTTTCTTACATCTGACCACATTCCTTATGCCTATAGTTAACAAAAATTTCTTGCAATTACTTCCACTTTCCAGGTAATCTAATTTTTTTCCTTAGAGCTTGGATTAAAAAAAAAAAAATTTTGTTTATCTTGTAGTTGATATGATTACATGAGTATATGTGACAGGTTGTAGGAAAAAATAATAATTCTTAGTATACAAACAAATTAATTACTCTCTGAAATAATAGTTCATTATCTTTTTTTGTGTCTTAGGTTCATCACACACTCTCTAGGTAAAATATTGCCTTTCTTGTAGTCCTTCAAGTGTCTGTATCAAATGATTTCAATAACCATAAAACAATAGTGTGAAGCACAGTGTTATTTTCAGTGGAAATTATTGCATTTCTGAAATTTGTCTTGGCTTAAACATAACTGTTCATACTGATCAGAAAACACACATCAAAAATATTTCAGCAGCGCATATATTCATGGCTGTCCCCTCCTCCATTAACTTAGGATTTCATTATGTTTCTTAAAATGAATTGTGTAAATAAGAATATAAATATGCCTAAGTTCCTTTGCTTGCTTCTTGAAATATAATTTCACCTTGATTTATTTTTGGAAATAAAACCAAGAACCTAATAATACTATTTGGGAGATTGTATCTCTGTGCTAGGGAATTATGAAGGAACTTGGCCAAGGCAGCATCCCAATTCTCTTAAAACAACCCTTGAAAAAGCATGTTTATCCAAACTAAGAGGGCCCTGACCCAGCCAAGCACTTAGCTGCTTATTTAGCTTTAAGCCTCTGCCTAAGTGGCTCACTGAGCTAGCTTCCCCCTCCTCTGAAGGGTGCAGGATGGAGCTGGGGGAGTAGCAGGCATAATTTCTTGAGTTGAGAAGGTTTAACTCACCATAGTGGCGGAGGAGGAGAAATGTGGGAGGAATATGAACTGATTTCAACTTATCAGCCTCAAAGAAATGAGGAATGAACTCTGAAATTGTGCCGCTCCTTTCCCCTCCTAACGAGAGTGAGCCTCCAGTTGCTCAAGAGACCCGGCTTGCTGACAGCACTCTCCACTCCCACCTCAACCAGCCCCCTTTTTTTCTCCTCTACTGAGTACAGACACAGGCTGTCCAGTTTATTTATTATTCATAATTTATTATTTTCTTACCATTCATTTATCTGTTTATTAGAAGATTTTTTTCCTGTGTAGGAATAGTGAGATAACCTTTGGACTTGAAAATGTACGGAGGCAAAATAGGCATTGGTATCATTGGAAATCACCCTGTAATTACAACCTGAAACATTTGTTATGATTGGGCTTTGACTTGCAGGAGCTAGCATAACCCCCCAGGCTGAAAGATAAAGGTCTGTTGACGTTAAATGAGGGTTGCAAATTAATATAATGAATGACTTTTAATAATAACCTTTTGGAGGTGGTTCAGTGTTGTTAATGCTGTCATAGAATCACAGGATCGTGGTTGGAAAAGACCGTCAAGATCATCAAGTTCAACCTTTGACCAAACACCACCATGTCAACGAAACTATAGCACTAAGTGCTGCATTGAGTCGCCTCTTGAACACCTCCAGGGATGGTGACTCCACCACCTTCCTGGGCAACCCATTCGAATGCCTGTGCACCCTTTCAGTTAAGGATCTTCCTGATGTCTAGACTGAACCTAGCCCCCTGGTGCAACTTGAGGCCATTTCCTTTTGTCCTGTCGCTGGTTGCCTGGGAGAAAAGACTGATCCCCACCTGGCTACATCCTCCTTTCAGGTGGTTGTAGAGAGTGATAAGGTCACCTCTGAGTCTTCTTTTCTCCAGGTTAAACTACCCCAGCTCCCTCAGCTGCTCCTTATATGACTTACTCTCTAGACCTTTCACTGGTCCTGCTAAGGATTTGCTGCATAGGCTTGAAGGACTGGGACAGTCAGTAAATGGGAGTGTCCTCAATTTTTTGGAAAATCCCCATATTCTCTGTGTGGTTGCTGTCAGTTCTTTCATGACTCATAACTTCAAGAAGGTCAGAACCTCCCAACTTTATCTCCAGAGATGTGAACAGAGCAATTTAAACCAGTGTGGTATTGTTGGGTCAGACCTTATTAAGACATACTTCTGAATCCTGAGGATGTTCCTATCTTATCCCTTCAACAACCAGGGATAAAGCTGTGATGGTCAGCAACCATCATTATGTTTCAGGGCCAAATGTAGGAGCCATAGCTCCTTTAAGGGTCTTCTTCAGAAGAGGTATCTTCCTCTGCTCAGACCCCAAAAGGCTGCAAAGGTAAAATGATGACAGAAACCAGAGAAAGCAGTAACAGAGAGCAGAGGGAAGAGTATGGAAAGGCAGAAAATAGTCTCTTCTAGGTGTGCTCAGGGCCCCTTTTAATTATTTGTCACCTGGCTTAAATTTAAATACACCCCAGGCAGTCCACCAGAGAATGAGCTGAATGCCTTCATCTGCAAGTCAAGCACAGTGGTTGTGGCTGCAATAATGGGGGGAGGAAAAGTATAGCCTAGACCGAAGTAGTTGATGGAAAAACCCTCAGACATCCTTGTTGCACTGATTAGTATCTTAAGTTATTGCCTTTGTGGGAGATGAGACTTTCCTCAGTATGGCAGAATAAGATGAGCTCCTTTAATGAGGATAGTTTTGCTCAGTACCAGAGGCTTTGCTCAGTACCATGAAGTTCCCTGGGGGGAAAAAACCCAGGATACCTTTTCACTGATGAGAGTCAAGGTCTAACTGGGGATCATCAGTGTTAAAACAGCAGGCTTGGAAAAGCTGCTGAAGGTACCCTACCTATGGCAATTGGAAGTGGCAGCTAGTGATGGGAAAAGCTGTGATCCCATGTAGCTGCTTGCTCCCCAGCCGATCTACCTCTAGACCCTTTCTGCCCTCAGGCTCAGGGTCTGTCACTGAGAGGTCCCTGTCCTGCCTGTCGGAGGCTGTCCCTGCCAGGTGGCCAGCGGCGGTGGCTTGGCAGTGAAGCCTCTGCGTTGGCCAGCCAAGGCACCGGCGGTAACACTAATGCAACGTGAAACCTCCCCCAGACAGCAAGGCGGGCAGGCAGAGGGGAATGAGGACACAGGCAAATTAAAAAAAAAAACAAAACAAAAAACAAAAACCAAAACAAACAAAAAAAAAAAAAAAGGAAAAAAAAGAAAAAAAAAGGAAAGAAATTAGGCTGTCTCTTTATTTCCTTTCAACAGACATCTGTTACACAATGTGTGTCTTTCTGCTGCTTTATATAGCATGCATTAAGTTTTCCTGCTTCCTGCAAGCACTGGCTGGGACAAGGCATTGGGATGAAACATGCATCTGCTGTGCTTGAGGAGTTAAACTCACCAAGATGAAGGTGTAACCTACATGAACCCTGTGACTGCTGATCTCTGTCTTGTGGCTAATGTGAAAAAAACAATCTGGCTGTTCCGGCTTGTAACCCACTTGTGCCCAGGCTGGGTCCCAGGAGCCTTAGTGAGTTTCAACACCAGAGGCATGGCAGGTTGCTCTGAATAACATTGTCAGGGCTAAGAAAGCAAAGCCGTCCCCTTTGCAGTTAAGCCTGCTAAATGCCCTCAGCTACCAGATGGGCAAACAGGTTGTCGTCAACTTCAGGTAGCCAACATGGAGGGTTGCCCCCTAAACTAAAGTGTCGTTTGTCAAGCTGCTTCACTGAAAATCTATTATGCTTTTAAAATATTCCATAAAAGCAGTGGAGGAGGGAAAGACCAGAGATTCCACTTTGCATAGAGTGACCTGACAGTACTGAGGGTGAATTTTGCTTTTTAAATTTTTTATTTAATTCTGCCTCAGATTTATAGCTCTCAGTATATATATTTTTTGTAACAATTTGGAGTGAGTTTAGAAGCTTGAGAGCCTCTTCATTACCACCTTTTCCCTTCTCGTAGTGCCAGACTCTTTTTTGCACAAAAGGTGTATTAATAGACTGAGAGCTGTTGTAGTGATAATAAAATTAAAATGTGATGCAGCTAGCACCCGTCTGCAGAGGAGCAGTGAATTCAGTCACCAAGTTTGTCTAACCCAAACCAAAGGGGCTCTCAGAAGCCCCCTCCTTCTCCTGCCTGCAACAGAGCTCGAACCAGCAGAAGATTTCCCAGTGGTAGCCAGTCCAGGTGAAGCTGAAAAGAAACGTTGGCCAAAGACTTTTTGGAAGAACAGAGTGAAGTGTTTGGTTTTGGAGTTCTTGGTAGCTTCAATGCTCAGGTGAAGTTCAAAGCTCAATAAAGTTTTTGGCAATGCAAGGGAAAGTTGGTCCTGGGATAGCAAGCGTGGAGGTACCACAACTTCCAGTAAAAACAACCCTAAGCTATTTCAGCTCTTCTATGGAGAAGTGAACATTTCTCTGGTTCCTTTAATGCATTCATCTCCCCTACTACCTTTCAAGATAATAGCTATGAATGCCTCCTTTGTTATAAGATGAATGCTGCCCTGTGTGTGTGGGAGGTGGGTGTTACGATAGGCATCATGTGGCAGTATTCTGGTATTTTAATAAGTGAGCTTCTGCTGGAGGTGACATTACTTGAGTGTAAAACCAGGCATATCTGTCTCCTTAGTAAGATACAGGGTATTTTGTGGGGGAGTGAAGTAATTTTCTTTGAATAATTGAATTAATTAATTACGAGTTACATAAATGTATAAGGCCCCAGTTGCCCATAGTATCTGTGCACCATTCACAGAACTCAATGCAATATTTTCTTCTGATTACATGAACACTCTATTCTGAATATGCCAAACAACCTTCCTTTCTCCTTTTTTATAGTTCCCTGAGAACTACTTCTGTAACACCTATGAGATGTGAAGAACAACCAGAGACCTCCTACAGGGAACAATCTGCCACCAGAAGAGCTGTGCATTTCACTGATTTTTTTGGCTCAGATGCCAACTCATGCCCTCATTCTAAGACAAAAAACCCAAACCAAACCAAAACAAAAAAGCCTTTTAAAAAATTGTGAAAACTTTGTTACTTGCTGAAGCAAAGACTGAGAACATCTAAAGTATTCAAAAGATTTTGATTAAGGTCCTTGAAGACCAAAGAAAGAATTGCTGGATCCACAAAAACTGCTATGGGAGGACATATTATCCAGTAGCCTCAAACATGCATTAAGCTTTAGGAGAACTAGTTAAGTTTCCACCTCTGAAGAAATCTGAGAGCACAAACCTCTTAGGACAATGTTTTCAATAACAGCCTGCAAGCCAGTTGTGCCTGTGCAAGGCTTGAAACATTGCTTCTTGGTCTTTCCTGATGAGACGTCCACTCCATGTACAGCATTTTGCACTTATGCCACGTGCTCTGGAAACCAGACAGCCACTTCACAGGAGCATGAATAATTTTCACATTTGTCTTCTGCTTCAGTTCCTGTTAAAAGTATTTTATTCCAAGTAGAATGGCTTCAAATAGAGTATCTAAGGAGACCCAGTTAAGTTTAGAGTAACTGGACAGGGATTTGTAGGACATTCATCTGCAAAGTCAAAGTGCTAGATTCAGATCTATCTCTAAAGGATGCACCAGAGCTCTGAGTGGGCACCTGGTGCTCCCCAGCAGTGTCTGAGCCATTAGGCACCCCAGTGCCTCAGGCAGCACTTTGCAAGGATCTCCAGGTGACGAGAATAAGGGGGGCTGGGGAACTCACTTGGGAAGTTCAGGGCCACTGCAGCATGTGAAGGGCTGAAGTGTGACACCTCGTACTGTCCAAGGTTTCACTCAACATAATGACTTCACAACACCGTGCACCTGAACAAAACAGCCCATGGGTACGGACATATGTGTCTGAGGTAGGAGCTGAGCTGCCACTATGCCTTTTCCATTCCTGCTGTTTCTTCCAAAGGTTTACCACAGGATCATAGCTGGATTAAACAAAGTTGAATGCTTTTGTTTGAGGGCTCTTCAGATAAACTCTGGGACACCAAACAAGAACAGTGTTCAGGTTTGTTAAGAAAAGTTACAGATTGTCAAGCATTAGCACATTGATGATGGGAAGCATGATACTCTTCCTTTCTTCTGCTCTTCGTCTGGTAGAATAAGTGCAGTAAGCATGAAATACAAGTTTGCAATACCAAGCTGTGTATCAATCCATTTTTGCTGTTCTCTGGACCATAAAATTAGTAACAATTTACCTTTAAATGCTCCATTTTTGTTTCAAGTTCTCTTTTTGACATTCTTTTCATTTTGCTGCTCGTTGTTTAAAAGGACTGAATTTTTCAAAGATACTCTGGAAATTTCCAGATGTAGAGTTTTGCTTTGGGCTTCAGTGATGCCACTTATGACAATGTTTATATTTTTATTTCAATTGCACCTCTGAGTCACAGAGTCATATTTCTTCCTTCTTTTCTCTCCCTTTAGAAAAATGTTTCAAATCCCTCCCTCTAAAACTGCTTTGGCAATATTAGTAACTGGAATCTTAAAAATTAATGGAGCTATTTCAGTGTCTTTACTATAAAGCTGGTTTTGATTATGATTTGGAAATAATCAGGTTCAAATTTACCATGGTGCTTGCTTGTGACTTTGTCTTTTGGCATGATATTTTAAAATCATAGTATTCCTGGTGCTGGCTGTCCAAGAGCAGTGCAATTTCATCCCTTCGGGTTGTTCTGCTGATACCAATGCCACTCAGCTGCCTTGTAAAGTGGGTGAAATGTGGAATAAACCAGTCAGTAGCCTGGGGAAGTACCCCTTTCTGGGTGACTTCGTGTCCCTTGGCAATTTTATATGCCTGCATACATTATACTTGTAAGTGTGATCTGATGTGTAGGTGGTCCCTATTTCTGACACATTACATTTATCTGCATCTCTGGAGCAGCTTAAAAAGTCAAGCCTTTTTTACAGTCAGAATATTACCATGAATATGATGTATTTTGGGGACTGCATTCTGCATCCCAAGCATTCAGTTAATCAGAGCTGCAGCTCCAGCTGGCCGTATTTTGCCAGTGAAATAAAATTGAGGTATAGAGGGAGAACACATGAAGGCGTGCAGTAAATTTTTATGAGCCTGAGGATGGAATGACCACATTGCTCAATTCTCACCAGCAGAGAGCTATGTAAAGGCTTAATCAAATAAGTGACAATTAAAACTTTATAGTGTTTCACACTGTCATGGATTTGTGCCCTGTGTGTAATTTTATCTCTTGTTTACACCTGCACTGGTGAAACTGAGGGCAGTACGTGTTGCCATACAGTCAACCAAGAAGCATGACTTCATTTAGTTTGTTCCTGGGTCTTCCTTGAAGTTACTTGGTGTTTTTCCATGCTGTTTTGAAACACAGGGTGGTACGCAGCCAGGAGGAAACTGTGGGCTAGTGTTGCCTTCTTCCTTTTGTGCTGCACAGTGGTCTACCCTGTGCCAAGTACTGACCATGCTGTAATCTACAGCTCCTCATAGGAATTCTTATCCTCCAGAAAGTATACTTTGTAGACACTATGGAAACTGAAATATATCAGTGGTGCTTATCACTGTATAACAAGGGATGAAATACTAATGTTTATAATGGTCAGAGTATATTTGTTGGACACCTCCTTGAACCAAAACTAAGGTCAAGCATACTCTTGAGCTTTGTGCCTTACTCTTACCTTCCTTGGTTTCAACCTGGTTCCAGAGAGTTTTTTTGCATTTTCTTTTTCTGCTCCTCATACAGGTCGGTGGTCTCTCTGGTTCTCCTTGTATCCTGCCAAGGGCCATGGAGAGTCAGGACTGGTGGAGAGGAAGGGAGAGGGTACCAGCTCAGTACATCAGGGACTAAGAGGGCAGAAAAATCACCTCAGTAAGGACAAGAGAGCAGAAAACAGGGAAAGACAGAGTTAAATAGCTGGCACTGGAGAATCAGATTAAAAAATTCAGTAAATAGTCTTGAGATCTAACTTCTCTTGAATCCCAAGCTGAAAAAAACCCTTATGATACACAACCTCATTCACATAATGGGAAAATCCTTCACTTTGAAAAGCCATGTCTCTGCCATTAATGCCAAGCATCTCCCTTCCTGTTTCTGGCCTTAACACGTTCACCAGTGTAACCCTGGAGTCCTGCAAGATGTTATTTTAGAGATAAGCCTGTCCCCAGGGAATCACCGAAATCAGGGATGGAAAACACCTGGAGAGATGACCTAACTCCTGTTGTTGCCCCAGGCAGTGGAAGGCAAATTGCATATATGTGGGCTGGCGGTGGTGAGATGGGTGCAGGGGCAAGGTTTATTTGCTGGAAGGCTGTTCAGCAGCATGTCGGGGGAATAGTGAGGTAATGGGAATGGCATTGCATGCAGGAGCTATTGGAAACTGCCAGGTAGAAATCAGGTACTTCGTGGTGACAGTGGAGAGGCAACAACACAGGTTAATGCCTATGCTGTAGGTTTTCTTGTCTAATGTTTTAGGGGCAGGTGGACATCCTGAATTGACTGGGATGTTCTTCGTTGCACATTAGTGCCTGTGGTGGAGTGGGGGTAAGGACTAGGAGGGCTGCAGCAGGACTGCAACTGCACATGCTGTGCTGTGAGTGCAATAGCAGTGTTGAGCGATGCTGCCCTTCCCAATGACAGCACCCAATGATCTAGCTTGGTTGCTTTGTAGGGTCAATAAGTTGCACTAATCAGCTCAGTAGTTGAGCAAGGTAAGAAGCAAAGTGACCTCTTCAAGAATCCTGACTATTTCAGACATCAAAAGTGGTGTGATTCTGAGGAGCTGAAAGTGTTTTCAGACACAGGGTGCCAAGTTCCTGCTCTGTGAATTACAAAAACTTCAAAGATATCAATGCAGTTTTTTCACATGTATGAACATAGCTTAATGGGGAAATGAGAACTAATGGGAAACCCGATATTCAGCTGAGTAAGGTACACAGGGTGTATAGTACATGGCTGATGAAAGTCAGTATTGGAAAGTCAAGAGGAAAAGTCACCAAGGACGTTCAAGACCTGCCATTCAGTGACTTTGAAGGGCTCTCACCCATTTGAAGTGGAAAAGTCACAAGGGAACCCTTCCAAGAAGAGCTTCAGCATTTATTTCGACAAAATTCTGCCAGGTGATTAATTAATAAATAAATAACTATTTCTGCAGAACACAAGTAGTCGAGGTTTTAAGACAGAACAGCAGCATCATTAGCCACTGGACAGTGGTGTGGGTGGCGAAACTTGGTCCTTCCATGCCACCTAGTGTAGGAAGGTGAGTAGCTCCCTGCTCCTGATAGCAACTCCGGGACCTGCACATCCTGAGAGGCTGCGCTTCGCAAGCAGGGGTGATTAAGCAGGAGGTGGAGGTCAGAAGCCTGCCATTGTATGACCCGTCTCACCAGTGCGGATAAAAACCTGCCTCCAGTACCATGGCAGTAAGTGATACTTGTTGCTTGGCTGTGTTTGCGTTATGACACACTGAAAGGTTTTAGAGAGAACTGTCTAGCCTGTGTTTTTGTATGTTTTAACTGAAAAAGAATAAAGTTACCTAACTTGCAGCTCTCAACACACTGGGCAAAAAACGTAGCATGAGATGTTTGTATTCTGACACTAAGTAACATGGTTTGAGTCTTCATTTCTGCAACTAAAACTGTACTGTGACTAAATGGATATAGTCTGAAGTTGGATGGTTGTTTTTGGGTTTTGTTTTGATTTGTTTTGTTTGTTTTTGACAGGATAGGAGAAATTTGTTTGGTGGATTACTTGTGTAAGGAGAAAAAATGTTTTGTTTCCATTAATAGTTGCTCCAAAACACGCTGATGGATAAAAAGGGCTCAAAGCTGTGGTGAACTGTCTAATTGCTAACCATGCATATGCTTCAGTTGAGTGGTTAGGAACACTTTTCTCTAGTGCCAGTTACTGCTGTAACTAGCTAAACTAAGTATCCTTGACATTACTTTGAAACATTTGGGACTAGTTCCTCTTTGACACAAAAGAGCAGATTAGGTGGGAGAGAATTCTGACAGGCTTTCATACTCCCGGAAACTCTATACCATCTCATTAGACTTGTTCAAAACTGCTTCTTAACAGATTGCAATGTCAGTCCAGGATGTCACCAATCCCAGAATAACCAGATAGCTATATATATTTCACCCAACACCCATGGACAAGGGCACCTGCACACTGTGAGGTTGTCCTATGCATAAGATGTGAAGTGTGTTTATAAGCAACTTTTGAGAGTTATAGTTGCTAGCCTTGATATATAAAGAATAAATGATCTCAGCAAAATAAAAAAGAAGACAGCTACCCTGAATACTGTGCTAGAGCCTGCATCAAATATAGGAAGAGGTAATTCTTGTCTAGTTTTGGACTTAATAACTACCAAAGTTTCCCCTGATCTTTCTAAATTTTCTTCTGCCACTTTTTTTATTGCCTCTACAAAAACAGCTATTTGAGCCATCCAGCCACTGTCTTGCTGAGGCTGATAAACAGTCTTGCCTCCAAAAAGAAATTATCCAGGCTTAAATGTAGATTTGTGCCATTCCTCCACCCTGACTCCTGATAAATGCCCTCACCTGTGTACAGGCTTCTGTGCTTCCACATGCCTTTACTGTGGTGCAAGCAAGGTTCTGTGTGGAGTGTAAACAAGGAAATCCCTAAAAGCAAAAGAGCACTTCAGAGGTTGGGCTTGCATGGTGGCAAAATGATGACATGTAACTACAGCACTAATAAGGGCCGCATGTCTACATTTTGTGTTGAGAAATGGGTGAAACAGCACAGGGGAGGAAGAGATGGAATGTCATCATATGCTTTCCATTTGCACCCATGTGAAAAAAGACAAGATAGTGCTTCTACCCTTTCCAAGGCAATGTGATGTATGTGTCTGGTTCCATTATTAAAAAAAGATTAAAATGATTTGAAATATGTTTCAGTATTAAAAAAAAAAAAAGGTGGATGTTGGCCATTTTGAGTCATCAGCCAAACTCTTGGCCTTCCTGTTTTTTCCTTTGCTTGGAACTCCCACGTATCTCTAGTTAACAGAACCCCCAAAGATGACTGATGTTTAAATATTTAAAATCCTTCTTTTTTGACATTTTTTCTAGTCTAATTATTGATCCCCCAATGTTGAGTATCCAGGAAGCAATCCTAAGTTCTTGAAATGAAAACCACCTTCCAAAAGCTAGGCTTTTAAAAGATGAGTCATTGGCTGGCACTTGAACATTTTTTGGCACTTTGCTTAAAAGTAAGAGGTTTTGAGGACAGTTTCTGCATGTGAGAAAGTTTTAAAAAAAAAAAAAAATCAGATCAAAAAGTGCTTGGCACATAGCCTGCCGACTTTCAGAAGAGTGAAATAAAATCACAGTGTCCTGGCTGAAAGTAGAAGCACTTGTATTTGGTGTTTAACTCTTTCCTGAATAGTCTGTAATTTCCATCCTGTATTTCTGTAAGTCCAGGGCTGCATGTGTCTCTTTTTCAATGTGTCTTTTCACTGCTGAAACTCTGGGGTCTACCAGAGATTTGGTTTGCTTGGGGAGATGGGGAAAAGGGAAGGGGCTGTGGAGGCCAGATTCTCAGCTTCCTCACTAGCACTCCCCTGCAGGAGCTACTAGTCCCTACTAGGGCTGCTGTCCCTGAGGCAAATGCCGGATTGGTGGGAGATATTTCATAACTGATGCACCTGGGGCTTGCCCTACCTCTTTGTTCCCTTAGGCAAGACCTGACGCAAGGAAAGAAAGGGTAGGCATCTGACTGTCAGCTAAAGGGGTCTTAACAACTGTCTGTAAATACAAATATTTTCTTTATTTTTTCAATGTCTTCCTCCTGAAAACTCTAGTGCACTTTGAGGAAGCTCTGCAGGTTCAGGTCAGCCAAGATCAACATTAAATAGAATGGGAGCAGAAAAGGCAGAAGTTGGGATACATGCCTCCCCACACTGAATGATCCCAACAAAAATGAGTGTATTATCAGCAAGGTGAATGGTATATATTAACCCTTGGAGATGGAAGACCTATTGGTCTTATGCATAGACTTCCTGTAGGGCAGTGCTGCAAACTGCTGGGGCTCTTGCCAGGTCAATAGCACACTTGCATGATCCATAGTGCCTGCCAGGAGTAAATGAGGAGTAATTTCAGTGAATCAAGAGAACCTACATTGATAATTGAGGTGTTTCTTTAACATTCTTACACTCTTCTTTATGCTACTTAGATTTGCAACTTCCTATCCTCAGCTTGTCCCTCCACAATATTCTGCAATGGCTAAGCATTATTTGGTTTGTTTCAAGCTTTTATTATAAAATAAAATCTATAAAGCCTCTGTTGCAGTGTTTGTTGAAAATGATGATGGCAGTCTTACAACTTCCATTCTAGGTATCTTCTTGATAAACTGCCAGATGATGAGGACTGTGGCTGTGTACCTATGGAGTAACTGGATACATGAAACTATGTAGCAGGATACAGGTTGGTGGAGTTCCCCTGGACTCAGGAACCATTTTTCAAGCAGTAAATATAACCAGCCAATCTTGAACAGCCATGGGTTACCAGTAGCATCACCTACTGTTGCATGACTTTCACGTCAGCAGCACCTAGCCTGTCACAATGTGCTCATTCCCAATGCCAATTAAATCCCTCATGAAAATCCTAAATTACAAGACCTGGGGGAAGAAATTTTCTACATACCTGATCATTACAGACCTCTACAATTCAAGCAATTACTTTGAAAACAGCAGCTGCAGGAAGCAGGTGTGAGCCTCGCAGTGCCTGTGGCTGTTCACATCGTGGCTGCAGAGAGCAGCCGGGAAAGGTCTCACCTGCAGTTGAGCAAAGAAAATGGGCTTTCCTCACAAAGGCGGCTTCCCATGGTGCTGTGCCAAGCAGGGTGCACTCAATAATCCTGAGCATTGGCCCTTTGCCCCCATATTCCCCTGCTGTGGTTGGTCCGGGCAGTGGGACAGGAGGGAACCATGTGATTTAAACTGAGAGGAAGGGGGCAGATAAGGACACAGAGACTAATGAAATGAGTAGTTGGATTCACGGGGTTGGGAAGCTGACCTAAGGACTGAGCAATGTCATTGGGGATGCCGGGGTGGGGATATGAGAACTTGGCAAAGAAACTGGGAGGGGAAGCCAGCAAGAGAGTGTGTGCAAAGGCTGAGATTAGATGGGGAGCAGAGAGAAAGTCTTAATCTGAGGCTGGGCTTGTCTTGGGTTTGGGAAGAGGACACGGTCCAGAAACCCAGCAAGTAGACTGCGGCACTGGTCAGGGAAGGGATCAGGAAACAGAATAGGAGGAAAGAGTTGAAGGGCATATTACTGGGATGGAAAAGAGTCCGAGGACCATGCAACCACCCAAGTGTGCTCCAGCCTCCAGAACTGGAGTGGGACTCAAGAGGACTGTATATTGAACACACCACAGTCTGCAAATGCCTTTCAGACCTGTTCTTCAAGACAATATGCAAGACTATGCTTTCAATTTCTTTGGTGTTTGAGTATTTGACTGAAGTGGAGTAGAATAACTTTGCTAGGTAGAGTGAAAAGTGAAGTCAGGAAGGTGAGCCATGATATATGCAAACAAATTTGTGTATATTTTTCTGCACCTCATGATGCAATCTTAAGTAAAAATCACATTTAAAGGCAAAACAATTTGTCACCAATTCCTTAATTTTCCATGTAATTAATCAATTAGGTCATAGACTTCAGCAAATACTTGAGTAGACTAATTTTAGAATGGTGTCATACAAAAATAGCACATTACTAAATGAATGTAAACATGTTCTCTTATCTTATCAATTTTAACCATTCTTAAATAAACTTAAAATAATGACAAGTATTTTTCTCTTACTGTGATTTCTATCAACTGGCACAGATGAAAACAGCCAATCAAGATATGCTTCAATACTTCCATGCATTTCAGAATGAAAAAATGTGGTATCTCCTGTGATTCTGAAATCCTTTTGTGAGGGAAAGTAAGGAAAGATGATCAAAGGTTGTCCTATCACAAGTGTATTTATCTATGTTATGTAGTGTATGAACTTGGTAGTCAGGTGGAAGCAAACAACTCTCCTCAGTTTCTAGTTAATTTGTAGAAAGAAAAGAGTTCAGGTAGAGGAATTGTCTGCCAAAATTAATATTGCTAGTAAGAAGTTTGCATTTAATTGCAAGATTAAAACCATTTTACTACAGAACACTTTTTACACTTTTCACACTTTTCAAATACTCCTGATGTGGCTTCAGTGGAGTCAAAAAATAATCACAAGCCAATTAATTATTTTCTCCAGTTTTATTTCAGGAGCTTAATTAAGTGCAATCTTTGGGTGACATAAGAAAAACAGCACTTTTCGGGTTGATTTATTGTTAGATTTCTTTTTTCAGCCTGGCATCCGTGTAAACTCTGCACTGGAAGCAAGTATGACCAACATTTGTCAGCGTTCCCAGACTGAGGCTAGCTCAGTGCATTCAGCCTTCCTTGCAGTTATGTGATAAACAAACAGAAAAAGGTGTCTGTAAGATGAGACAGGTGAGCACTCTGCTTCTGTTACTTATGGCAAGGCCCTGCGCAGTCACCCCCTAAGCAGCTTCATTGCCTGAACTGTGAGAAGAGGAAGGTTACCGGTCATGTGCAACGCAGCAGTAATATGGGATCTTTTGACTGGCTTCAGAACCAGAAGCAACGTAGATATGCCTGCACTGTGCTAACACAACCCTATGGGTTGGTAGGACTCCAATGAGATCTTTGGTACTGCACTTTGCTGTGTAAATCTACTGGTATACCTGGAAGTCGGTTCAGTATTTCTAACATCACCCAGTGCAGAGAAATGGAAAATATGATAATATCTGTTTATTAAATGCATATTGAAATACAAACACATGCTCAGTCCCTGGTGAGAGAACATGGCATACTCATGCACTTGCTCCTTTCTTATTGTCCATTAAAGATGACCTTTGGAATATAACCTTGAGTCTTTTTCTTTTTCCCCTTTTAAAAAATATAATGTGATGTTGCTAAAAGCTATTTAATGAAAATAAAATCTTTTCCAGAACAGGTACCACATGAACAGCCCAACTTTCCTTATTGCTTTTCATATTTTTACCACGTGTATTAGCAGTGCAGCTTTTAAGGTTTTCATCCAGAAAAGTACTTGAGCAGGTGTTTAATTTTAAGCATATGCTTAAAAGTTTTTCTCTCTTAAACCCCTGCTCTTGGCTTCCACTAGGACTGCTGAAAAGGGTGATAAATGTATGGAAGTTTCTGTGATGTAGAAAGCTGTCTATTAGTAACTCCAGAGAAACCACCAAGTGATTCCACATGGACCACCAAACTGTCTTCAGAACCTAATGATTTTCATTTGCTGTGTCAGTCCAGGGTAGACTCAAGATGAAAAGTTATGTAATATTTTTCCAGCTCCCCGAGCTATTCAATCCTCCCTCCATCATTTGTTTAATACATTCCTCATATGTTGCTCTGGTCTCCTGACACCCAGGCTGTTCCTGGGAACAGCTGAATTCCCACATGAGGGGAAACACATTTTCATATGTTTTTCTGTATTTTAAAAGTGTTATTTTATTTAATAGATTTAAAATATTTAAACCCCCACCCTTCCACCACCCCTTTGGCATGCTTTTAGTGGGTGTCCCAGGAGACTGTAGAGCAGAAATGAGAAAAACTACAATAGTACAGAAAAGCGTGTTTTTCATAGGAGTTCAAGATGACATATAGTCAAGAAATACATTACAAATAAACCAAACTTCATTTCCTCTCAAGAGGAGACTGACTTTTCACCTCTCTGTCTCTTTTCAAAGCTACTTCTACCGGTTTCATTTTAAGAGCTAAGAAAAAATACAGAACCTGACTCTCCTCTTGCATCAGTTTTAGACCGGCAATGTCATAGCTGTATTACTCCATTAGCTACAGAACTCCATTAAAATTTTGGCACTACATCAAGAAGGGGAACCACATCCATGTTACATGAAAAATTCTGTCCTACTGGTATTTTGGGGACCCTTTCAACATGCAGATTAGAGGTCTCTCTTTAACATGGAAGTGTTAGTCCTACATGAAGCTGAAGTGTGAACAGAAGACAATGGGCTACAGTCTTTAGTTATGTGGAGAAAATATGAGCAGAAAAGAAGGTAAATTCTGGAAGGTGATTTATGTTCTTAGTCATACCCTTTTTATCTTGCTGAAGGCTCTGAAATTGCAAAGAACAGGCTTCAGTTACCCTGTGAAGCTCTAAAAAAAGTAGCATTTGTAGAGTGATCCACTGGCACAGATAAAGGCAGCAGGAGCTACCTCTTGCCTCTCATGTGAGAGGATTTATGCAAAGTGTAGATGATATCGGATGCAATAGTCATGTCTCATCTGAAGAGTAATGTACTTGCCCATCCCAATCAAGTGAAATCACCACAAACTACTAACAGATAGATCCCTTGAAGACCAGAGTGTCCCTTAGCAGCCTCAGAGTTCCATAACTTTGAAGCTTCATGCTACAGGAGACAGTGAAGTAACCCAACATGCATCACAGAAAACAAAAGCATTGAAATTAATGATCTTTTTTAACTGGAGCAGCATGGAGTAACATAGTGTTCACTAACTTGTACTCTTTGGGATTTCAGCATTCTTCATATGTGGGGAATGCAGTGTGGTGACCTCCAGCAACTATAATTTCCAAAAAGAGTAGAAAACTCTGCAAATTAGAAAAATTATGACAGAGCCAGAGCTCTGCTTTGCATCTATCCTCCCCTTCTCCTATTAAGAGTTTTCTATTAACACTTCTCCTTTATCCTACACAATGCCAGAACCTGAATGAGTCACTACTTGAGAAGGGTTTTTTTGATGGCAAAGGCAAAGCAGCAGCATCACTAACGGCTTCAAAACAATAGGGAATACTTGAAAGTACAAAAAAGGAAGCACTAAACTTTTTCTGTGCTAGACTGTCACTGGCTTACTGTCAACTCATTAGGCAGCATCCCAAGCAATGATGAAGGAATATATTTGAAAATACATTTGGGCCTGTTTTGCAAGCATCAGAACATTTAGATTCCTTGTGAGATTTCCCCTTCCTTCCTACTGGGTTATTGTGCTAAGAGTATTTGTAGTTAAGATTGTTGATTACCCCTGGCCAGAAATAAGCAGTTTCTTTTAGTGAGCACTTCAGAGGTTTTAAAATTTGGTTTTGGTCCACATGTGGTGGAATGAAAATTGGAATTTCAGAGTTCTTTTAGCAATAACAAATTGCTAAGAGAAGAATCAGGAGAGAGGAAAGAATCAAAGGATGAACCTGGCATTAACCTGACACATGGGAAAACAGAAGCTCGTACAACTCCTGGTAAGGTGAGGGCCTTATAAATAACACTTTCAGCTATTCTGCATTCTTCTCTGATAGGCTGTAGGAAACTTTTTTGATTAACAAAACATCCCAGGTTTGGCAGAATGTCAATTTGGAAATAAAAAATATTACTGAAAATACTTGGATTAGCTGTATTGAGAACCCAGGAGCCAAATTTAAGAGATTAGACCTGGAGGAATGGAAAGTCAAGAGATTTTCAAATCCTAATCTTACATTGTTCTTAGAGAAAGCTGCCTCCAAATTACATTGATTCAACAATATACAGTTTCATGAGAAAATGCTAGCAACGCCTACATTTTACTCTAGGAAGCATGAACAATATCCCAAGACTGTGTCTGCAAAGACAAATGTGAGCCTGGTGTCTACATAATATCTCTCATTACCTAATGGTATTTTTAACTCTGAACAGTTGCGTGGCTTTAGAAAAAGCCATAGGCCCATCATAGCCAATAGCTATTGCAAAAAGTTTCGTATATTGAAGAACAAAAAGGGAAGTGGGTCAAATTGAAAATCATAATTTGCGATTCTGATATCAGATTCTGCTTTCCCTTTTCAGATGAGATTTCCACTACTGTGGCCACACTTAAAATTTATAAATTGCTTCAAAGAACTGAGAAACTTTAAAAGTTTCAGTTGACATTTGGAATAAATTATCAAGAAAGGAAATTGAAACAAGGAGCATAAGTAATCTTAAGAATCATATTGGTTTATTTATGAACAAAAGATGAGGTGAGGGATGTGATAAAAAGCAATGAAGTGTAAAAAAAATTTAGGCAAAAGAAGGATAGACATACTAAGACAGCTAACCTTTTTCCTGTTCTTAAACAGTTTTGTGCTTTAATCACATCCTAGAAACTATATAGGTCTCACTCAAGATCATAAACACCTACATGGCTGAATTCTGTAAAACTTGTAGTTTTGCACAGTATCTTCTAGTTGCAAACAGGTGCAGTATCCATTCCTGGTGTAACAAGGTATTGTATCTGGATTAAAAACAATCTATTCAGGAATTTTAAGGAACATTTCAGGTATAATGATCCAAAAGTGGCCCAAACAGTGGGCTTGGTCCTGCATCCTTTGCATCCTGATCCTGGACCAAAGTGATGGATTCTTGCTAGGTTGGGTGTAGAAGCTCCTATGCTAATACAGTACTGCTCTGTAACAGGAGGGCATGGCCTGTCCTCCACATGTGCCCTGCCCCCTTTCTGTTGTGGACTCGGCATCAATTTAGTGCTCTATGTACTGTGCATTATTGTGCTGAGTAGACTTGAATAGTCCTATAGGACTTTGTCTGCTGGTTTAAACTTGAATTGTGAATGCATCCCTGAGGTGCAACTCTTAGTCTGGTAACTCTTAGTCTTCTGGTAACCACTTCTTGTCCTGGAAGACAGAAGTATTTCCGGCCCCAGTTATAGAGAACAGTATTAAAAATGGGCTTTGCTGCACACAAGGAGACTCAGAGGTTGAGACAGACTTTTGAAAAAGCCTCTTTGTTCTTGTGTGCAAGTGTGGGGTTTCTAGGGCAGAAAAAAGCCAGAAGGGCCTCTGGTCACTCTCATCTTCAGGCTTCTTGTATCTGAGGCATGGAAGAAGTGGGTGGTGGCTGTCACCATGGCTCTGCAGTGTTTGGGACAGGGAGGCTGGTTCGGATGGGAATGTGCCTCACTGGCAGAGGTTGCAAAGTCCCCTTTCTTTTCCAAGAGGAGTGCACAACTGGAGAGGTCTAACAAGAGTGTAAACACACTTTCTCCTTCATTCTCCTTAATTTCGAGTGACACTCTTAGAAGCATACCTCATCATCTCTTTTAGTTTAGATCATTTTATAAGCTTCTAAAATTTATTAATAGATTTTTTCTTAGAGTTTCAAAGGTCCTAATAACTGTCATAGAGCTTTTTGCCATAGTTTTTTTTTTGCTACTGTGTTTTGCTACCTGTGTGTTGATACCATCACAGATTCCTTGTACACACATGCCCCTTAATGAGAGCAGAGTGGCATTTTTAACTCAAATTAGTGGGCTCAGAGGGGAACATTAGCTACAGTTTATTAGCTGAGCTCCCCAGTTGCTAATCCAATCTCTCTGTGTGGCAAGCCAGTCATTGTGTAGTACAGGTCCGATTTCACAGTGTGCTCTCACTCTGACCAGGACAGTGCATAAACTGCAGGGCAATTGATTTGGTTCTGCAATAAAGGTGTGGTCATAGCAACAGAGGCAACAGAATCACCAGTAGACAGTTGCAAGTGGTAGGCATAAGGTGTTACTTCCGTGTAAAGGATTCAACCAAAATTATCCTTTTGTTTATAGGAGATGCTCAGGGAATGGTTTTCTCCAAAGCTTTGTGATACTTTGTTTGAATCACTTATGAGTCATTCATTTTTGATTTATACAACTGTTTTTAAAAATCTCTTTGACACCTCATCAACACATCAGTGTTTTTTGTTGTCTCCAAAAAGTCTGTGCGGTACACTAGCAGTACTCCCCCTGGGGTCAGACCCGCTGTTCTGCCATCTCTACTGCATAGCTACAGAGCAGATGTGACAGTCAGGTGCTGCGAGTGACTACATGGATAACAGAAGTTTCATTAGTCCCAGCTCTCAAAGGCTGAGGGCCTCTTTGTGTCACAAAATTCAGATGAGCAAGCTGATCTGTGAATCAGAGTCTAGGTCTCCCTTGTTTACTCCTTTTGAAAGACAAGTAGGCAACTTCTAGCTTCACACTACTAAAGGTCACATTCAGATATCCAACGTTCCAACAGCAGGCTTGCCTGGTGCTTCCTGCTGACTGACCCTAGGTAACTTCCTTTATGGTGTTTATGATCATAACCTAGTGAGTTCCCCGTACTTTTCAGTCTGAAAGTTTTGTAGCTGTTACATGCCTTAACTAAGCACCATAAAAATACTTGGAATGGAGTATGGTTTAAATATAGGCAGGTATGCAAAGATTGAGTAAAACTAGTTTTTCATCAGAATATGGAAGGTAGTGCAGAGAAGGGCATTGCTTGGTCAGAGGGGTATCAGCTGAGTAGTACGATGTGAGCTGTTAAACTGAACAGGTCTTGTGTCCACCTATTAGGGAACTTCTGTGTTCTGCCTTGAGAAAAACAAATCACAAGTTTTTGCTTAAATATAAAGATTTGATGAACAATGCATTGGAAAGAGTCCCACCACCATAAGTGGATCTACAAGGAGTCTGCAAAGCTGTGTTAAATGTAAGCCAACACCTTATATTTACATGCACCAGCACCAATCCTGCCAGCACCAGCATCAGGTGCCTCAGGCAGGCAGTGTTGGGTCCATTGCCTGTCCCAACTCAGCAGCCCAAAGGCAACCCTTTGGCACTCGCATTTCAAGACTGTTACAAAACAACGGGGCAGCTGTTTGTTATCTCAACACTAAGGCAAAACTCACTGCCTTGCATGAAGCCATTCTGTCTTTGACGTTCTTCCTTCCTCCAGTTCAATCCACTCTGCACCTGGACCTTGTTGCCCTCCATGCGGGATCATACCTTGGTCACAAATTATCTCTGCTGAGTATTCACAGTTTGAGTTTTCCCATCACCTGTTTTTGACAGGACTATTGAATACAAGCCCAAGAAACCAGTCAGAAATATTTGTATATAATCTTAGAAGAATTTTCTCTCTCCAAGTCTATGAGCAGATGATTCATGTCCTGAAGCATTAGAGAACGTCAGCTCACATTTTTGCATGCAAGTTGTATGTGAAAAAGAAAAAGGGAAGAAGATCGTGAACACTACAGAGTTCCAAAGTATTTAATTTTCCCTCTTAGCAATTACTGAGAAATGCAGGTTAAGTTATTTTCTCTTGGCTCACATCTTACTGTCAGATTCCTGAATATCTGAGCATATCTTACTGAAGATGAGCTATATTCAGAGCCCTGGCCAGATTGGGTAAAAAGATCCTCAAGATGAATACTTAGAAGTTAATTCAAGGAATGCAATCTCAGCCAGCTTTTCAGAAATGCCAAGATGTTTAACAGACGTGTAGCCTTTTGGGGTTAAGCTCTTCTGAGCAATTGTCTAATGCTGATGTATCAGAGGCTGATAGCTGGTTTCTGTCACTGCAAATCTCTGGCTTAGATGGATTTCATTGGAAAAAGTCAGTTATGTGCACCAGAAAATCAAGCCCTTGGATGCTGCTTACTCCACCTGCTTTGCAAAAGCATCACCTCCACGTTCACTGAAAAGTAAGTGCCAGAGTTCAGTTTTAGAGGCATTTGGATGCCAAATGGTGTTCTCTAAAAGATCTTTTGATCTGTAAATGCCTTAAAGTAGCTTAAAAGTCTCATCCCCTGTGACTATAGAATTATATTAGAGAATGTAAATTTGGTGTTTGAATGACCTGAGTCAGATATTTTAAACATATACTGTAGATGAGTTTTCCATGTTGAGCTTTATTTCAGTTAATTGTAGGTGTAAACAGAAACACTGGAGTTGTTCCTATGAAGAAGGAAAATATCCTGAGTATAGGAATGCATTTCAGACCAAAAGGGCCTGACTATAGGATTTCAAGCAAATCCTAGACCAGAGTTTTCATTTATCTGAGTTGATTTTAAATGACATGTGAATCTTCTTCTATAACAAGACATTTTAAATAGAGAAGACTTTTGTTGAATTGATAGTTACTTTTGACTTCATTTTCCAGATACTGTAGCCATGCTACATAGCTGGAAGCAGTTACTAGAAAGGTACAGAAGATAAATCTGGCAAGTTTTCTGTACATATATCAGAACTGTTCTTATGTTAGTTGTCTGAACAGAGAGTGGGAGTTCTGTGTCTTTTGGAAGCATTGATTTTTTTTCTCCTAAGTGGGAAACAAGGTCAGAAAACAGAAACTGCTTCTTCTCCTTGCCTTGCACTCTTTTCCTGAGCTGATTTGGGAATTTGAATGCTGTTCCCTGGCTGCATTTGTAAATCTGTCCTATACTAAGGCATTTACTTTTGAGTTTTTGCCCAATGAGTCATTTCACTAGCTCTCCTGAAGATCTTGAATTAGCTCTGTGTGAGAAAAAACTTGAGAGCATTTGCATTAGTGGGAGCAGAGAGGAGAAGAAGGAGTGAAAATGTGCTTTATGTGCCTGCTCAAAAAAGTTAAAGCTGATCACTGGGTCACTAAGTTCAGCTAAGCTTCTTCCTAAATTCTGCTGGATATCAGATAGCAGGATTTAGTCCTTATTCTAGTAAAGCTTTACTGTGGTGGTCTTCAACTGTTTAAATATAACATAAATACAATTTTCTTCTTCAGGCTTTATCTTGTCTCCCTGTAAAGCTGATTTAGGGGAATAAGAACCAAAGAAATATGGAAACTGCTGATCTGGGTTTATTAAGGTATGCAGAATCTCTTCTATCTAAAATGAACTATCCTGAGTGAGTTACTTATGTTCCATTGAGTGCTTTATGATGTCACAATATAAATCAAGTGCTCAGAATAAGGAGTAACTTTCTGCCAGATGACAAATAACATTAAAAATGAAAAGTTTCCTTTCTCCATGAAACATTTTGAAATCTTAAATGATCTTGTTACTACCAAGTGTAACAAAATACTTGGGAAAGAAAAATGACTGATATGATTTGTGATGGTTGGTCTGACTGAAATTTTTATGTAGACAAACCTTGACCTTGGAAGAAGGCAGAATACCTTTGTCTTTGCTGACTGCTCACAACCACAGAGACTGTGAAACTACTTTTTCTTCCAGGCTCATCTGCAGCTCTGTGGGGAGGTTGCTTAAAGCTACTGTCTGAACTCTGATGCTCGTGTGAGATTTTGGAGCAGCACACTCCCAACAGCAAGATGCAGGGCGAGACAGGTCTCCACCCTGGCAGATCCTGCAGTTTCAAGGTCTTCTGCACATTTTCTGGTCCTTTCCTCTTCTATTGAAGTGATGTGGAGGACATTTCCATGAAAGAACTCCTGACAGGCCAAAGGTAGAACATCCCTGCTCCTCTACAGCACCCTGAGAAGAACTGCTCTTGTTTCGCTGCTAGTGGTACCCCCTTCGTCTTCAAATTTACCTGTAAAACTAGTTCCTCAGCACTGGTGCAGTTCTGGTACTTTTTAGAAGTATTTCTCCAGTTGATGAAGACAGATTCCTCCATAGTGTTTTGTTTCCACTCCCTACACATGTCTCCTGTAGATATAACATATGCTCATAAAATCAGCTGGAAGTGGGACATGTAAATAGCAGTGGCTGCTCATGCCAAATTCTGTGGAACACAGTATGAGGATTAAATTTATATTGTCCTGTTTCCCTGCACAAAACAACTCTTCGCTGTCAGCATTGGTTTCTTAGCTTGTGTAAAGTCAGAGAAGCCACATGAGTTTGCACTAGCTGAAGGTTCTTTATCTATCCCTGAATCTTCAAAAATCTCTCCTTCCTAGGGGGAAGAAGATGAGGGGAAAGAAAGAGCACTTGGCTATACCAAGTGAAAAGCCTGTTCTGGTCTGGTGAGAATGGCAACACGCAGCGTTAGTGGTTATGTTACTTTTCCTACCACAGGTGTTAAACTTGGCATTGGAGAGAGCTAGCAGAACAGAATGAGTCCTGGGCTCCTGCAATGCAGTGATGTTATGGGTTTACGGTTGCAGAATTTTCCCTTTCCCTCACCCGCCTGGACTGGGAGTGAAGCCCGGAGCAGAGGGGAGGGGGGAGCTTCC
>JAWWEU010000111.1:52893770-52925669 GCA_035583155.1 Acropternis orthonyx | reverse complement strand
GGTGTGATTAATCGTGTGGAGTCCTCTGTTCTATTAGCCCCCAGATATCTTAGTTTTCTTTTTCAAACTAAGACAAGTGACATTTCTTTAAATGGTCTGTTTACTTAGGTTGAAAAATTACAAACTGGCAAAACTGGAAACAGGTTTTTCATTGATCCACAAAACAACTATAGCAAGGAAGAAGGAGGAACAGATGTCGCTGCTAATCCCCTTTCTCCAATTCCCTCCAGCCAGCAACTCACCTCTGAAAGGGTTTCTCTTGTGGGTCATTACACTGGCTTTTGATCTAACAATGCCTCTTGTGCTACAATTGCATAGGTTGTGTCCACAATAGTGCATTGAATTGATTTTAAAGCCACCAAGAACTTGTCATTCTGTCCGTCACTTACTTACCTGTCATGAGTTGGACACTCTTTATGTAAATATCCAACCTAAACCTCCCCTGGTAGAGCTTAAACCCATGCCCTCTTGTCTGATTGCTGGTTGCCTGGAAGAAGAGATGAATCCCCACCTGGCTACAACCTCCTTTCAGGTAGTTGCAGAGAGTGATGAGGTCACCTCTGAGCCTCCTCTTCTCCAGAATAAACAACCTCAGCTCCCTCAATGTCTCCTCAGAGGACCTGTATTCAAGTCCCTTCACCAACCTCGTTGCTCTTCTCTGGACCCGCTCCAGCACCTCAATATCTTTCCTGAACTGAGGGGCCCAGAACTGAACACAATATTCAAGGTGTGGCCTCACCAACGCAGAGAACAGGGGAAGGATCACTTCCCTGGTCCTGCTGGCCACACTATTCCTGATACAGGCCAGGATGCCATTGGCCTTCTTGGCCACCTGGGCACACTGCTGGCTCATGTTCAGCTTTCCGTCAATCCAAACCCCCAGATCCCTTTCCAGTGGCTCTTCAGCCACTCTGTCCCCAGCCTGTGGTGCTGCATGGGGTTGTTGTGGCCAAAGTGCAGGACCCAGCACTACATGTTTGTCACCTTCAGGTACATTTTTGGCCATCTTTGGAAGCATTGAGGTGAATAGCACACTTTTAAAGTAGGCCTGTGTCCTGGTTCTGGCCAGGACAGGATTAATTTTTGCAGTCACTAGATGGAGGCTTGGCTAGGATTCAGAGGTTGTTCTATACCACCTCACATCATTTTGTAGACATGGGGGAAATGGAGCTTCTTCTGGGGAAAAGGGGTTCCTTCCAAGTTGGATAGCATGGCAGAGGGAGTGATTGGGTATTGTCAGGGGTGAGAACTTGTATGTGAATTGTTCATTTCTGATTCCTCTGTCATTAGTACTGTTGCTGTTACTGTTCATTTTCTTCTCTCATTGCTGTTTCCAGGAAATTGTTCTTATCTCAATCTGTGATCTTTGCCTTTTGTGCCTCCAATTTCCCTCTTCATTCTGCCACAGGAGGAGAGGGGGGAGAAGGGGGATGTGAGCAAGTGGCACATGGTCTGGAGTGTCACAGTGGGAACACTAAATTGGGGATTACCATTCCTAAACCACAACAGCATGCTATGAAAACACTCAGCATTAAGGACCAGGGATTCATTGTCTTTGTGTAGTGCATACAGCATGTTGGGGTACTGAAGGTTAAAGAGACATTTGGATTCTAGTACATTTATTGTTATTTATATTTTATTTTTCGGTATGGCAACACAAGTTCACATGTAAGACTGTAGAAGCAGTTACATGCATTGCACTTTAGCTCTTACTTTAGTCTAGTGTTCTTGTATCCTGATCCATCCTTTTACATAGTCTGATGCAAAAATTGCTGAAGTCTGTGCCTCTGGGTTAGGCTCACAGATATTAGCTGTGACACCTGGACTCATCTAGTGACTACTTTTATGTTCTAGCAATACTTTTTTAAGACATGAAAAGCATTTGAAGGAATTAAACTTCTAATGGAAAGACGAAATCCCTTTGGATATTCTAACTGTAAAGAAACAGGGAAAACACATTACATACTTTTAAAACCAAATAATTAGCAAGAACAATAATAGATTTTAGCTCTGTTTGAGATAGTATTGGTTTCAGTCAACCAGACAAGCTGTATCAGTTTAGGTCAGAAACATCAAAGTTACTTTAGGTCACCAACAGATGACTTTAGATTTGTACAGTATAACTATTTTAGTGCAAGAGCTTTTCCTTCATTTACCTTTAATAAAACAAACTCTTTTCTTCCTCTTCAGATATTTCAATTAATGTATAAAATTTGTACTGATTTTTGCTAGGTTGGAGTTAATTTTCTTCACATGGGCTTGCGTTTTGGATTTGTGCTGAACACAGGGTTGATAGTATAGAAATGTTTCAATTATTGCTGAGCAAGGCTTACACAGAGCCAAGGCCTTTTCTTTTTTAGCACTGGCACGCTGGTGAAGGAGCTGGGGGTGCATGGGAAGTTGGAAGCAGGAACAGCTGTGACATCTGACCCCAACTGACCAAAGGAATATCCCATACCATATGACATCATGTTCAGTATATAAAGTGTGGGGAAGAAGAAGGAAGAGGAGGAAATTTGGAGTGACGGGATTTCTCTTCCATGATTCTAAATTTTATTTCTTTTTCCGGCTTTCCTGAAGATTTGTTGTGTCTTCCATACAGTTTCGACTTTTAGTGGCAGAGGAGAGCAAAGACATAATCCAGGTTATTTTCTTTTCCTTGAAAGTATTGGTAGAAAAAGGAAGTGTGATGGTTTATATTTGCATTGGACAAATTCTTTGCCTTCACTGACACCAAGATTGGGGTGAGGGCTTTATAGTTGAAAGCATTGTTGGTAACATGAATATAATTGCAAGTTTTGTAGCAATCATCACATATCCATAAACTTCACAGCATTTGTGGATGCAGGATAGCTGAGACTTTCTTGATTTACTTCTTCCTTTCTGTCTTTGGCCTCTTCATTCGCTCTACAAACTATTTGTGCTTTCAGAAGCACAGTTTATTCTACCTCACCAGCACTGGAGGTTCCTTGGTTTTTTATTTAATGCACCTTGTCAGAGATAATTCTGTAGAGCCTTACTATGACCACAGATCTAGCATATCTGTGAATCTTTCAGTGAATCAACAAATTAAAAGGTTTTAATAGTGCAAGGAAGTTTTCTTCCCTAATCAATGCAAAGAAGATTTCTTTACCTCTTTGATCCACTTTCTATGAACAAAATGGATTTGGTTTTTTAGTATTAGAAAATACAAAGTTCAGCCTCAGAAAAAACTACTCAGGCTATTCTGCCTATTAAAACAAGAATGGATTAATCTCAGAGCAGAACTCAACACTTGTTTGACTGTCCTGTGCTGGATGATGGGGGATGGATTACAGGGGAGTGGGTGTCAGGATCATTTGATTTTCATGTGCTCTTATAGTTCAATGGCATCTGTGTCTCCTTATCAGGGACAAAACCTGGAACCAAAGCCTTTTAAATGAATAACTGCCCCAATGTGTCATAAAACAGATGTAACATGGGTTGTTCACAAATAAATCATCCTGCAGAATTAAAGCACTGACAGCAAAGTCCAGGAACCTCACTCTATAGTAGAACTGAATAAAGAAAATCCTGAAAATATTTTTTACACGAAGGGATGATAATTTACACAAAAGCAAAATTATACCATCAAATTGTTAGCATATACTTCTGTAGGAATCAAAGAAGTGTGCTCCCCAGAAAATGGATGGCAAACTGTATTTCATGGGGAAATGTTCCAGACACTGGTCTGACATAAAAACAGGCATCTCCCCAGGCTTGATGGTGAAATTTGTATGGCACTTTCTGATCCTTGCCCCCGCTTCCACCCACCCTGCACCTGTAGTCTTTGCCAAAGGATGTAACTTGCTCTTCTTTAGCTGTTTCACTCGCCTTTATGATCTGAGAACACTCTCTCAGCCTAGAGCAGGTGTGAAAACTTAGAACACCAGCTGTGGCATTCTGTGCTTCAAAAGGAATTGGCATTGGTGTAATGATCATGTTTGGTATTTTCTTATCCTTTATAAATCACCCAGCCTTTTTACCCAAATGAAACCTTATGATCCTTGGGAACTGTGAAGGGAAGACTTTGAAGATGATTTTCTGTTCAGCATCCTTGTCTAAGTCCACTTACTCCTCTGCTTATCATCATGTTTGCTCTTCAAGACTTTTCTTCACCATCTTATATAGCCATCAATTATCCTCTTCCACTCTCTTTTCAAGCAGGTCTTTTGAATGAATGTTGCCAACTTTCCCTGGGTGTCCAGTGTATTTATGAAGTATGTTAGAAGATAAGTCCAGCAAATAAAAGGAATGATGCACTCCAAATTAAATGGTAAAAGGATGATGCCAAATTTGTTTTGAATACAGCCCAAGGCAAAAAATGCAAAAGAATTAGTTCATTATCAACAGTCCAGACTGTAATATTTTGTGGGGTTGGCTTTTGGACTGTGTGCTACTATTGAACAAGTATTGTAGCAAAGCAGGTAAACACTTTCTGCCCAAACAGTTGAAGTCTAAAGACACGCATTGACTTCTTCAGTCATGAGATTCTTTATGTTATGTCTTTCCATGTTTTTTTGTGTGAGTGAGAGAGAGAGAAAATATGCAGGTGCTTCTGTGACTTTAATGTTAGGCTTTGGGGAGAATATATATGTCACATAGAGTGGGGCTGGAGAGCCTAAATAAAGGAGATGGGAGAAAGGAGGTAAGAAGTGTTGCAGATTGAAAGCGCAAGGCAGGGTACTCAACAAAAATGGCCAAAGAGACAATGAAAAAAATGGAATCAGTAATAGAACAATATATATTACTCTGTATGCTGTTCCTATTCATAATATGTATATATGAAACAGAGTTGGCAGGAAGGGCCTTTGAAGCTCCTTGGAGTGAGATGTAGCACCGAAGGATAGATGCAGGCAGCTGTGGCTGATGTATTGCTGTCAGGATGCACACTCCTGCAGGGGAAGCAGCTCAGAATCAAGGAATGGTGTCCAGGACCTACACAGAGTGTTCTTGTATTGTCTAATATGCCTGATGGGACATGGAACAAAATTCAAAATGCTTTTTATGCGGAAACATAAACTGTTCTATGTGCTTCTTTTCTGGCTTTTTCCCCACTGACATCCAGAAGAACTCAGGACTTGACATGTGGCTGTGGAGCTGCATTGTGGAACAGTGTTCAAGACACCTCCCGGGAAGAGGAACAGGACTTGATGGCCATCAGATGATCTTGGGAGAGCTGGCACTTTAAATGAGTTTATTCATAGTTAAACATTTCACATGAGCTACTCAAAAGAACTTGTTTGTTAGAGGCAGGTGGTGACTAATCATCTCTTAGCCCACCTTTACCACATTCAAGAGTTGTCAGAAAGCTGACAAGTAGAAAAACCTCTTAGTAACTCATCTTTATAACAAGCTGATATAAGAGGCATCGACCCCCGCTGCTGTTGGATTAAAATGGGAAAAATAGGGCTTCCAGGTTCCTTTTCCTTGTCCTTGGAGCTTCATTACTTAGCTAATGGTAAAAATATGTTCCTCTTATGGTGAAGCTAATACATGTATAATTCTCCTTCCCCACACAGCAATTAATCATAACTTCCAAATTCAGAACTTAAATTTTTTAACTCTTTTTTGGCTGCTGCAGCTGAAATTAGAGATTTAGAGACTCTTCCTTCATAGTCCCATGAAGTGCCTTATGCATTGCCTGACAGCAGAACCAGTAAGCCAGACTCTAGTATTAGAGGTAAAGCTGCAAGCAGAAAGAAATGGCTAAGTGTCAGAGTATCCTCCATCCTGGAGCAGATGTTGGGGTGCCATATACTCCATAGCTCTCAGACAGTGAGTAGAGCAACTTTGACCTGGCTGGGATATAACCTGAGGGGTGACACAGCCATTTTCTTTGTCCTCAAGCTGAGGAGAGGCCAAAAGGCAGAATAAAGCTGCTTTTATATCCATTCTGCTGAGATAGGGACAACAGTAGCTTGGGTGAGCCAAGAGAACTAGCTTAAAATGTAGCAGATGCTGCTTTAAAGCCCAAAAAAAAAAAAAAAAAAAAGAGCAAATTAGCAGTTTGGTGAGGAAAATATCCTGCAGCTGGAACGGAGAACACTGCAGGGATGAAAGGAAGCTAGGTGTCTTTTGAGATGGCAGATGTACTGCCAAATATTTATTTCTTTTAAATATTTTCTTAAGTCTTTAAAATAAGGTAGTAGCTTTTATTGTTTCATTTGGCAGCTTATTCTAGCCATGAGTTTCTCTGTGTAATGAAATTCCATCTACAGTAAATCTTCTGAGTGCCTGGCTGTTCCTGAGGTTTAACTCTTCCCAGTCTGGCTCTCTGCTTATCTGCATGACCTGCATTGAGTTAATTCCAATTTATTGCAAGATTGACATCAACAATTCTGTTCCGGATGTCCTGGGCTGTCAGTTGGATGAACTAAGTGACCCAGACAGCTCTATTTAATATGATTGTCTTATTTATCCACTTGATTTTAATCACTGAAAATCTCAGTTTTGTTCCTGTGTAAGAACTCATTCTTTTGAGCTGGACAACCACTCTTTCTAAATTCAGTGTATTTATTTGTCACAGCTGAAATCTGTGTGGTTTGAGCCCTGGATGACCCCAGTCACACCAGCTGACCTACTCTCCTAGTCAGTGATCTTAAGACTGAGCTGGGCTGGGCTGGCCTTGCCTTGTGCCTGTGTGAAGGGTCTAGAACATGTCTTCTGAAGAAGGGCTGAGGCAGCTGGGTTTGTTAAATCTAGAGAAGAGGAGGCTCAGGAGGAACCTCATTGCTCTCTACAACCACCTGAAAGGAGGTTGTAGTGAGGTGGGGACTTCTCTCTTCTACTGTCCCTCTCATGAGAAGACTAGATAAAGTGGCCTTAAGCTGAGACAGGGCAGATTCAGATAAGATATTAGAAAATTTCTTTTCACAGTTAGGGTGGTCAGGCAATAAAATAGGTTGCTCAGGGAGGTGGTGGAGTCTCCATCCCTGGAGGTGTTTAAGAGGCATCTGAATTACTCTGAGTGATGTGGTTTAGGGGTTACAGTGGCAGTGCTGGGTTGACAGTTGTACTGGATGATCTTCAAGGTTTCTTCCAACTTTGGTGACTCTATGATTCATTAAGTGAGATGCTGCCACTGTGGTGCCTGTATGTATGGAAAACATCTATCATGACTGGAAAAAAAAAGGGCCCAGTGCAGGCTGTTGGTCTTTCCAGAATGGCTTCTCTGATTTCCTATCAGAGGCCAGCTGATCCTTATAAATATGCCACAGCTTCTCAGCAGTTCTGCCCCATTTTATGTTGACTATATGTCTGAAGCCATAGCTGCAACAACACCAAGCTGAGCTCTTGCTATTCCTCCTGAGTGCACCAAATCAGACACTGACAGAAAGAAGTCACTCTTTGACCTGATGCATCTGCCCAAGTAACACAGAGCAGTCAGAGCCAAACACCAGCACAGAGATGATAAGTCTAGTAAAAACAGGACCAACTGGTGGATGCAGGAAGGCAATAGACCCTCCCTGAGAGCCATGGTCAAACAGCAAGTGAGTAACCACAGCTTAATCCCAGAGACCTTCCTTCTGGGCCTCCTGGTCACTGGCCTCAGAGGAAGCAGGGGAGTTTCCTGTGCATATTAAAGTCCTTTCCACATTGCAGAGTTTTCTGTTTTGGGAATATTTATCAACTGCCTGGGAAATTTTTATTATTTCTGGAAATAAGAAATGCTAATTTATTGAGCAAAGAAGGGCACAGTCTCCTGAATAAACTCTACAGCCTCAAGCTGGTGCCACTGTTCTTGAAATGCCAGCATTTTTTGTGCAATGCTGTATCCATGACTGCTGTAGGCAGAAATGCTTCAAAAGATTGCAAATAATGACCCTGAAGTCACCAGCTGCAAACACCTGAAATCCCATATGCGTGTAGGTCTTGCAGGCATTTTGCCTTTGTGAAGTCAAACATAATTCCAAGGAGCCAAATTCTGTTTGAATAGTTGTATTGCCTGACTAAAGCCTATGGGAACTTACTGAAGAACTTTTAATTTTGTACCTTAAATGCTAGAGTACTTCTGATTACCTGGTGCTGGTTTTCTTTCTCTTAAAATGCTATGTTTTAGTGATCACTTTTACACCATATTCTGAATGTGACTTCAGTAGCCCAAACAACATGCTGAGCTCTTTCTGTTTTATTCTGACTTCAGGAAACAAACAAACAAACAAACAAAAAAAAAAAAAAACAAACCAAAAAAAAAACCCAAAAAACCAAAAAACCCCAAAAAAAAAACAAAAAAGGAAGGGTTTTCAGGAGTCATTACCACTTCAGAGATTTCAGAGTATTTCCTTTCTTTACATACAGAATGGCTTTCTCAATTATTTTCTCACTATTTCCTGGTAAATACTGACTTGATATTTATTTAGCTGCTTGACACTTCAGCCAAGAGAGAGGTGAAATCCACATTATGTAAACTGAAAGGTAGAAGAAGAAATTAGTGTAAGACTGAGGTGATCCAATATCCATGCTGGAGTCAGAAATGGGAAATAAATTGGAGCTTAAGGAGAACATTTGAACATTTTTTTGAGACATAGTGTTTCAATCTATTTATTCTTAACTTGCTTTCCAGCAGGAACTGCTGAGCTTATATTAACCAACATCCTTCTTTGATTCATCCAAAATGCTCTTCAGAATTCCTCTACTTTGTTGCTATTAGCTAAAACATTAAAAAGCAAGCTACTCTGAGAGACCAAAAAGGTATGTGTGGATTCTGGCACCTGTACCAAAGATTTGGTCTGTATCTGTAGATAGTAGAAGGTACTTATTTTACTGGGAGCAGGATGCTTAAATGCCTTTGAGAATCAGAGCTTTATTGGGAAGTTATGTAAGCTTTCATGTCTTTTTTTTTTTTTTTTATCCTTTCCTTTTACAATCCATTTAATTTAGATGGTAAACACGATGTGAAAAGAAGCAACCTTACTGTTTAGACATTCTGACTGCTCAATATATGAACAATTGCCATAAAGAAATATTTAGTCCAGGTCACTGAGTATGGTACTGCCATGCTGACTGGCTTAAAGAAGGGAAGCTAGAAATGACAGAGAAGAGGCTGTGTGCATAATTTTTCTTTCCTACAATAGACTAGGAAACAGACACCAACTCATTTATATTGACAGAATCTGAATACTGGCTTAGTTTATGTGTACAAGAACTTTTCCTTCTGTGTGATATCCTAGTCTTTCCCTTAGGAGCTGTGAACATTACATAACCATTGAAAAACATTCTACGCGCTGTGTTAAATTTCCTGAACTTGCAAGGAGGAATGTGTCACCTGTCAGAGACATGTCACTTTGGCTGACTGCTGAGTCCTTTGAAATAGGCTCTACCCTCCTTTGCACATATTCACTGTGAAATGGTTTAACAGGACAAAGTAATTTATTTCAGTTGACGTAGCTTCTCAGGTAAATGAAAAAAGATTTGTTCTCTCCAGTAGATTTATTAAGCCACAATTAAATTATGACTATTCAAATGAGTCCTGAGCTCTGTACAAAATCTATCATAGCTGCATTAGCTGTGGGAGTAAATCAGTCCCAGAGGGCTTCTGCCTAACAAGTTTGCTTTCTGCCCAGTATTTCAGTTTGCATAATTATACAACTTTGTGCCAGAACAATGCACCCTGAGTAAATATAATTTTTCTACTGCTTTTTCCCCTTCATTCTCTGAATTTAAATGACTGTTTATATTGTGGTTTTGAACAATTAATGCTCTGTAGTGGATCTTACCTTTACAGATCATGATCAGTTGTAAAATTCTTTCTCTGTTTTACAGGAGAAAAAATGAAACACTGAGTTCCACACTCTGGATCTGTGTTCATATGTTTGCATACTCTTCTTGACTTAATTTTGTCGCTGAGTTGAAACCATGGGTGACAATGTATTTCTTTGCATGGAAACTGAAAAAGAAGTTTTGTAACCCTATTTACAGGGAAAACTCAACTGAGTTTGAGAGATTGGATGAGTTTCCTTTGGGTATCACTGTCACCATAAACTGCTAGTGACATACAGCGATCATCTTCCAAACAAAAACATTGGGAGTTAAAAGCATGTAGAGCAAAAGGTTATGCTAAGTAAAACTCTGTATCTTCCCCTTTACCTAAGCTCAATCTTTTCTTAAAAATGGCACTCTGTTCTGCTCCTTTTGGGTCCTTTGCCACTTTGAGTACCTCTGAGATGCCAGGGCAGTAGTCAGGTGCAGGACTCCACCATGGTTTGGTACCCTCCCCAGTCTTACAAACAGCCTGAGAGAAACATAGCTCTGTGGGGCTCTTTCCCAATATCAGTTGCTGGTCAAATTATAGGTTATATGGAGATTATTGTATTCAGTTCAAGATGTTCACAATTTAAAATACGTTGTAGAGTTATCATAGAGAGCTGAAAAATGATATGGTTCTGTGCACGTCTAAGGGTTGGACTCGATGATCCTTGCATGTCCCTTCCAATTCAGCATATTCTGTGATTCTATGATTCCAGTAGTAAAGGAACTTACTACTGTGATTTCAGTAGTAAAAGGTTGTACTGCAGACCTAGCTGCTACATCTAGGTTTCCAAATGTAGACCCCACAGAGGTAACTTCATGCTTCCATGGGGACTAATGAGCTGAGGTGCAGAGTTGTGACTAGATTTCTGTGAGCTGGTGCTCTCACCTCCATCAAGAGTGCATGCAGTGCAGCTGCCCATAATGGTCATTAATCAGGGGGTTCTGCACTGTGCCCTTTTGCATTGTGTAAATATTTCTTCAGATTCACCAATGAATTGAAGAGAAGGATGAGAGATGACCCTAATAATACATTAGATTTACTTACATGAAGACCATACATGTCAAAATGTGGATGCTTTCAGTATTTTGTTAAACACAGAGAATAGTGCAGGAATGTGGCATAGATCTACAGGAGGACTCTGAAGGAAGAAAAATTTGGTCTTGAAATAGGATATCTGTCCCATCAGTGGAGATGATTAGACCTTTGGATGGTTTAGCAAGGCAGGCGATACATTTGCCTTCTATTACAGTAGTCTTTAAAATACTTTAAAAAATTTTTTAAATTTTTTTATTTTATTTTTTTTTTTTTATTTCAGGAAGACCACTCTGTCCAGCAGTGGGGAAACCTCTTACAACCTGGTTATGCTATGGTCCGATGATCACTGTAACATTGTCTGTCATTTCTATTATGAAGAAAATCCCAGAAAATTAACTTTATGTAGCTCAGTTGCATTATTGATTGCCCCTGAAGTCCCTAACCCATTAAGTATACATTGGCAAGTCTTGCTCTGGACTTATGGATTGTTAGAAACTGAAACTGAGCAAGCAATCATATATAATATGTATATGTGTGTATATATATGTGTGTCTGTGTATGTATATATATATATATATAAATATGCTTATATCCATACTTACTTTTGGCACATTATAAAAAGGAGCTAATCTCATCTGTTTATATCTTATGAAGAAGTACTAAAGTATCAGAGACACACTGTTGTGGTTTAAGCCCAACTGTCAACTAAGCAGCGTGCAGCAGCTCCCTCAACACTCTCCACTCTCTCCTCACCCCAGTGGAATGGGGAGGAGAATCCAAAGTAAAGCTTGTAGGTTAAGATAAGAATAGTTTAATAATTGACAACAAAGTAAAATATAATACTAATAGTAAATAATAAAAATAATGATAACAATAATAAAAAGGGAAAGGAAAAAACAAAACAAGTGATCCACAGTACAACTGCTGACTGGTGCCAGACCCTGTTCCAAAACCCAGATCAGCCCTGCTTCCAGGTAACTATCCCAGTTTATGTAGTGGGCATGAAATTCCATGATGTGGAATATTCCTTTGGCCACTTTTAGTCACCTGTCATGGTTATGCTCTTTCCCAGTGTTTCTTGTTTGTGTACCTACTCACTGGCAGAACATGAGACATTAAAAAAAAAAAAGATTCCTTGACTTAGGATAAAAAATTCCTTGACTTAGCAAAACCTATAACATCAATGTGTTATTAACATTATTCTCATTCTGACTCCAAAATGCAGCACTGTATCAGCTACTGGGAAGGAATTAACTCTATCCCAGCTGAAACCAGGACACAAACAGATCTTCACAACTGCTATTTTTCTGACAAATTTTAAAAGCATAAGTGAAAAGTGCAAAATCTATAAATCATCTCTGACAAGTCCAAAGAAAGGCTGCTAAATTTTTTAAAATGTACTTTATAAGCTCAAAAGTCATGCAAAGGTTATGTTAAGCCAGTTAACATAAGTGCTTCATTAATAAATTAAGTGGGAGCTTCGTTCATAAATTAATGTGACACAGAAAAAGTCTTTGATCAAATAGACATGCCAGCCAGAAGAAATACATACATGTTGGTTAGCGCAAGAAAAGTTAAAGAAGAAAGGTTTTAGCTAACTATATCTTTTCTGACCTAAATCAATGAATCCATAAACTTTATAAAGCTTGGGAAGAGTACACCACTTTTTAACCTATATGGAACAATATGATTCAATAAACAGTTTCCTCAATGCTCCCTCCTGCACCCATTGGCTTTATTTTTCAGCTGCATTCCCTTAATAATTCTTTTGGTCTCTATTTACTGCATTTTGCTCAGTGGGAAAGCCCCTGACTGTATTCATACCAGACAATGTGGTTAGTTCTATTATATCACAAACGTTTTGAATTTGCAGTGTGTAGATACAGATTTTTTTTTCCTAGACAGAAAAGAAGCAGCAATCATTGAAACAATCAATATTGGCAATTGCCATATGGATTTTGCTCTGGTTATGCATTATGTGACCAGTCTTTTACTTAATTGATTTCTGTGAATCTTATAATTGTACCAGAATTACCAGAAAATTTTGAGATGGATAGAACTGTAAAGCCTTAAGCCCTCTGCTTTTGAAGCTGACATTTATTTGTACTTAATATTTTTTATTTCCTGTAGAATTGAAGGACTTGTACCTTCAAAAATTCTTTCAAAAATCAGCAAGATATTTCTGCATTATTCCCTATCCAGAATTTACAATACGCCATTGCCTACTAAGCCCAAGATTGCTCCTTTTGAGAGAAGAGGAAAATGCCAGAAGCACAGTAGCTGATGTTTAAAACCTTTCTCTGGACTGCAGCATCCTTTTCCCTAAATCACACAGGGGTGGTTCAATGAAAAAGAAAGTCCGTGTTTATTCTGTCAGGAATCCTGATCACTGTCAAGGGGAACATTGTCTTAAAAAAAATGATGTTTTAGACAAAATTTCCCAAAAGACTGACTCTCAGCTTTTATGTCACTATAGATTCATAAATGAAGTAATTAAAAAAAATGAGTTCAGGTATTGTACAGACTCACACTGTAGTGCCAGATATTTTTAGTACTCCATGAGGATTCTTGCCTCTTGCTGAGTTGTACAGTACCTTTGTGTTCAGAGACAAGAGCCATGTATCCTGCACAGGGAAGGGTATGTGATTTCATAGGAATATGCAGAGTACAGAGCAACAGAGAGGCACAGACTCTTCACCCCAATCCTGGTTTCCCAGGATTTCGAAGGAAGGGATGTGTGGTTAGTGCCTTGTGGGGCATTACAGGGCAGCTCAGGAGAAATATTCCTTATAGATAGACAGCCAAGGATTTTTTCCCTTTTAGTCACAGACATAAAAAAACATATTACAGAAAGAATAATAAATAAAACAAAAAAGGACTGGAGATAATATGTTATAGAGGTGCTGGAGAGAAAGAAATTAGGTCAGCAGGACAGCTGGATGTCAGCATGATGACATCCAAAGGTCCATCTGGTATCTATGCAGAGGATAATTAGTCTGGTAATCAGGATTTTGAGGCATACTTGGAGATCAGAAAGGAGGTCCTGAGTATGAATAGGGAACATAGAAGAGTCACTTATGGGGGAGGAGTTGGGGAAGTGGTCTCCAGAGGTCTGTCAGGAAATGGTGTAGTAGAGCAGTATTCATGAGGCAGAGCTTCTTTGCTGTCAGTGGAGGAAAAACAGCAAAAAGCCCACCTTCATTCTTGATGCTGTCTTTCTACTTCATCTGCTCATGTCTTCAACATTGAAAATAAGTTCATTCACTTGAATGAAGCTGATTCCTTCATTCTTGTATCAACCCCTACTAGTATGGAACTTCTACTCTTCCATATTTAAGAAAAGTGATAATATTTATAGCAGTTCAAAAGTTTAATGACTTCAAAATATTTTATCTTTTTTCTATAGGACTCTCATTACTTTTCCACGATCCATATATATTCCTTTTTCCTCTTCAGGACAACAAAAATCTCAGGATGTTAGGGATGAGTGGTGTAATTCTTGTACACCTTCCTTCTGGCATGTTCTCTGTTCTCCAACTCCAGAGCAGGCATTGCTCTGTCTGGTCATGGCACTCCTTCATTTATTCTTGGGCACAAACTTTATAAGTCAGAGCCAGATTTGTGGACTCAGATTCTGCTTTTAGCTGCTTAACGGGCTAGTTAAGGCTTGACGGGCTAGTAGAGTTATAATTTGGAGATTGAGAAGAGTAGAAAAAAAGGAGGAAAGTTTAATATAAGAGATAACATTAACCTTCCATTAACAAAGCCCATGCCACTCACAACACATCCACAGGACATGACCAAATGATATCTTGTTATTTCTTTTCACTCTGTCCAGTCAAAACATATTCTAAGTGAGACCAGCTAAGAAAATGTAGAACTTCAAATCCCAGCCTGTGAAAGCACATTCAACTTGGTAAGGAAGGGTTCCTTAATGCCTGATTCTTACCAAATCATCCTCTGCCATGTCAAGGGGTTCGAAAGTATTGCTTCCTGTATTCAAAAATAAACTATTTTTAACTTTGAGAGAAAAATGTGGGATTTTATCTGAGAACAAGTGTTGTCAAAAGAAAGGGTTATTCTGCCCTTTCCTACCCAGGCCGATGTATTTAGATGACTCTCTGCAAGTAAATATCCCAGTTACTGTGTTTAATAAAACAGTTTTCAGGACACTTCATGTGATCAGAATCTGCCTGATATAATAGGGCATGAAGTGGAAGAGACTGAGATGTCTTATCATCTATACATCCTCTGAGTAAGTTGCTCTCTTTGGTTTTCTGGAGATACTTTTCTGTAACTGTATCCTTCTTATGAGACATTTCTGGAGAAGTGCAGAATTAGTGAGGTGAGAGAGACTACTCAAAATCATACTAAAGAAAAGTCCACAAGACCAGATTACTAACACTTTGTACTAAATATCAGCTAATTAAAAGATTCATAATCTCTAGAGATATTCCTACAACATATATGCCTATTTTCTTTTCTGCTCCAATGTCTTTTGGGAGAGGGATGAATGTGGATATTTTGATAACTGGTAATTATCAGTTCAACAAAATAAACTTCTGAAATATCATGAGGTTTCTGTGCTTGGGATAAGGCAATATTCTTGAAGTGAAATGAAAGAACTCTAAAATTACACACTGAAAAAAACAATATTTTTTTTTGTTTGCTTGAAAAATCATCTTGCAAAAGGGTCTTCATTTTTCTTTTTAAAAAAAGTACCACAGATGAAACACCTAAACTGAAAAGAAGTGCTATAAAGACATAAATCTTCATAGAAATCATAACTTTGTCATGCCATTATTCCTGCTCCTTGGCACACCATGCAGTTGTTTCCCATTCATGTATAATTCAGTCAAGTAGCATGAATTCAGACTTTGCTTGTCTGTATCCTGTGATGTTGTGCCATCTAATGAAGCTGCAGAGTATAAAATCTGACTTCAGCCAGCAAGATCGTTATAGTGCTCTTCCTTCTCTTTTCACCTTCAAGAGCATAAGACAACAAGTGCTGCCTGTAGCTAGCACTTGTGGCAACATGTTGAGTGAAAATATGGATGATGGGTCTGCTTTGAATCATCTACATCACATTGTCTAAGCAAATAATTTATTTCAAGTGAGAAAACTTCATTAGAAACACTAAGACTGTAATGTCAAGCATGCAAAATTTAGGAAATGTTAGAAGTGAGATGGACCGTTCAGTTCAACTCCCTTAATATCTGGCGTGTTGCAGTTACATTAGAAGGTAGTCAGATGTTCAGGTAGGATTTTTCCATGCATGTGTTCAGTACATCAGTACAGTTCATGGTATCCTAGTAAGTGTCTAAGGTTGTTCTCCCTCTGTTGTAGCATTTGCATAGCTCACAAAGACACAAGCTGAATGAAGGACCATACATTTCCTGGTAGATCTTCAGCTAGGCTTGCTTAAAAAAATTAGTGCTTCAGAAAGATTGATTGATCCTCCCTCTTGCCATATAGGCACATAGTCACACGTGCACTCAGTTAAGTGTATTTGTAGGATTTGTAAGATGTCTGCTGTGATCATCACATCTTTATAAGGCCTATGCAAGGAGAGGCACAAACCTCCGTGTGAAGTTCCCATGGCATTCTCCTAGCCACAGAAGTTGAGACATCCTCAGAGAAGTGGCCCATTCACTTTGTAGAGCTTTGGAGTGCAGCAGAGTCAGTTCCCTTCAGGCTGTTTCCCACGTAGTGCAGTTGGCTCTTCAGAGCCAATGTTATGACCAAATTTGGGCAGGTTTCCTGAGGACATCACTGTCTGATGTCTTCTTTATGTATTTGGTGTTATGGCAAGAAGGTACTCAAAAATTCTAGACTCCACAGTGTGGCTTTAATAGAAAAAAATAAATAAATAAAACAAGTGAGTTAGCCCCCCATGTGTGATACAAGTATTAAACATTCTTTGGGAAAACTAGGGGAATGGAGTAGGTAGAAACTGTTCCCATTGCATTGCAAATGGAGAAGTCAAGGCCCAGACTGAAGAAATCTGCCGAAAACTATACAAAGATCCAAGGCCAAATGGGAATTAGGAGTTTTCATTTCCCATTTCTGAGTTTATTCTTAACTATGCTGCTTGTCATTATTCACATACCGTATTTTATTTTTCAGCACCAGTACTCAGCCTTGACAGGGAGCTTGACACAAGGGTGCTTTGCAGTCAGCTGGAATCAGCCAGGCACAAATAATCACCTTGTGAAAGTGTGGCATTTTCTTGTCCCATTCAGTTCAGCACTGTAAGTCAGAGTGTCTGCACAGCAATCTGCTGTGTATATTGTGTGCTAGGTCAGAATGCTGCATTGTCATGGTAGTTTTCTGCATGTCTGTATGCCAGGGCACTTCATCAACCAGGTATTCAAAGAAATTAAACCCTACTCTAGCAAGCAATAATGCAGGATGAGCTTTCAATAAAAATGAAAGATTTTTTTTATACAAATATTTTCCCTTGACACAAAAAAGAAGAAACAACTATCTCAGATCAACCCAGAAATGCAAGCTTCAGCAGTAATCCAAACATCACTTCCAGAAGAAAACCCCAATTACTTTGAAGTGAGGGGCATAATTTCAATGCAGTTGATAGACAGAATTCTACCACTAGTATCTGCATTTATTCAAGGAGTCTGTTGGCAAGCTTGCCTGGAGTAGGGGAAAGGGAATAGGAAAGTGTGGCAGGTGAACATGAGAAATTGCTTGAGAACAGTCTGTTTTGCTCCAACTGAAATCATGTTACTCACTGCAGTGACTGTTCAAGACCCACTTTAATTGCCCATTGCATAAATTCTCATCATGTTGAATTATTTGACAGTCTAGGGTGCCAGTCTAACTTATTACAGATGAGGCAGTAGAAAATACATTTCTATTTTCCTTTTTCTGATTCAACACTTTACAACTTCTGTAAGGCTAAAGAATCATTTGTTACTCACATTTTGCTTGCTTTTTACAGATGTTAGAGCCCAGTGGTATTTTCTAGGCATCCTTAGGTCCACATTATGTTTTCTCAGGGCAATTTCCACTTGCTTGTTGTTTTTTTGTTTGTTTGTTTGGTTGGTTTTTTTAAATTTTACAATTCTCAGTGAGACACAAACATCAGCCTCATGGAAATGGCTTAGGAGATTAAATTGCTAAACAATTTTTCATACACATTATCCTCCTAGAGCAAACATCGTAAACCACAAAATTATATGTCTGAAGCACCATGTCAGTAGGTTCAGATAGCTTCTTCTAGCATTTACATTTTTTAAAATCTACAGTGACTCCAGTGAAGTCAGAAGAGGTACTTTGTAGAGAGTGGGATTTTACACTCTAAAGTTACACAGTGAGTTCTGGTATCCGGAGGTACTCTTTGACAGAGTACACCAGAGAGGTTCAGGAAGGGGAAGCTCCCACCAGCCAGGTTTCCACTGGCAATGGCAGGTTGTTTTTGGAAACCTGTGCCCAGTTCTTTTTACATTCTCTTCCAGTGATCCAGCTCAATTAGAAAGTTGTATGGAGAGAATTGCACTGGCACTTGGTTGTTAATGTTATTTTATCACCTTTGTGTGTCCCATATGGGTTCTACAACTGGGTCATCTGATTCTGCTATTGCTGGGTAATCAATAATTTTGGTATCACTCCTTACCAGTAAAGAAAAGAGAGAGATGAGTATTCATTATCTGAGAAGTGTAAGAATTTCCCTAAAAAGTATTCCAATCAGTTCCTCCAAATAGACATGGATATCTTACCAGAAGCAATCACTTAAACAAACAAACAAACAAACAAACAAACAAAAAACCCACCCAAAACCCAAACAAATGAAATCCACCCCAAAACTACTGAATCACATGCCACTATTTATCAAATCCATTTTTCCTCAAACCACAGATCAGAAATCTTATCACAGAGCATGATGTACCAGACCAAACACATGGACAGATAAAGATGTAATGTCATATTTTCTAAATTTGAACGGATTGATCAAGTATACTTCTCTGAGTATTTCGGTCTGGTCCTTTTCACTCTTTATGCTGAAACTTCATTTCTCTAGAGAGAAATTTCCTCTAGAAAGTTTTCTTTGTGGTCAATCATTATTTTAAATAGTTGGTCAAAACGAAAGGGTTGTGTTTTTTTTCCAAATGTGCATTTTCCATCTAGCAGGAAACTGTGGGATTGCAGGTACCTGTCTCCATGGCAGAGTGCCTGGGAGCCCTGGCATTGCTGGTTGTCTCAGTGCCACAGACTCTTGAAATTCATTTTTCTATTACATCAGGTCCAGGTGGAGAGCACTTGCATAATATGATGACTTTCATTAGTGTCCTGCTGGAAGGAGATCTTTAAAAATGAGGTCAAATAAATGACCTATGCACAAACAATACACAAGTGGCTTTTGCTATTGGCAAATTGATATCTGTAGTAAAGTGACTGTTAAAAGTGATAATAACTAATATTGTTTCAAACAGTTAAAATTTAATTTACATTATGTATGAGCTTGTCCACCAGAAAAGGTACAAGATTTTATTATTTGGCAACTTTCAATCCAATTTTTAAATCCGGATATAGCTTTTTTTGCAGAGTCAACATTTTCTTTTTTTTTTTTTAACATAGCTATGTAACCATAAAACCAAACCTATTCAAAACTGTCATGTCATTGTCCAAAATGTGTTAGGCACATGTTCAAGAACTTGGAACAAAATTACTTACTACTCTTCCTCCCCATTTTTGTAACCAATTTGAAAATTGGATATTTGACTCCAATTCAGACAGTGAGACTCTGTATTGTTTGTTCTATTAACTTTGATTAACATTTTTCAAGCAGTTTGAAATTTTCAAGTGAAAAGAACTATAGGAAAGTAACATGACATGAACGTATGATACAAAAGAGAATAATTATTATTAGCATTTTCCTATTTAAATATTTAAAAAAATCTCTGCAGAATCAAGTTATTGTAGGTGTCTAATTCCTCAGTCTGTTATTTTTCAGTTGAAAGAAACCTGAGTTCTGATGACCTCTATGACACTCTTAAAAGCTGATCCAATCGCCTATTCAGTCAGTGGAAGGACATCAAATGCCTTCATTAACTCTGGATAAGTCTGAAAGCTTTTACTTGGAAAAATATTGAATGCTAAGTCCATTCTCTTGTACCTGGGACCTTTTTTGCCAGTAGGACAGTACAGAATAAACTCATTACTTTGCAACAGGATCTGAAATCCATCATGACATCTACTATAAAGCAACATCTGTTGTAGTATTGAATTAAGCAGAAGCTCAAATGATTAATCAGAAAGCTGCTCTATCTTACTTGACTTTAGTTTAAAGATTATATAATTTTAAGGATTTTATCTTTAAGTTATTCTTGTTTAAGGATAACTTCGGAGTAGATCTCAAAGATTTTTGACTGAATAGTAGGCCTATTGAATCAGACATATCCCATGGCAAACATAATTTCTAGAAACAACCCCCTGTCCCTTGTTCTTATTATCCAATTAATTTAATTAATCACTAGAATATGAAAGACATGGATAATGCAGACAAAACAACATTGGCTGCCAGATAAAATTTCATCCATAAGTCACTGGAAGATTTCTCTGTATAGTGACGGTACGTATATTTAAATATAATTAATAATTTAAACACTAATAATTTAAACAGCCAATATTCCTAAAATAGAAGATTCTCTTATCAAAACCTGCATGAAGTCCTATGTCTATTGATTCTCTAGACATTTACACTGGAAATAATTTATTGAGATAAGCCAAATTAATTATGATATTACATTTTGTGACACTGTGATATCTCACAATCATTTCAGATTATGACTCAGAAACTATGTTTCTGTGTAACTCAAAGTCCAGCATCCAGGAATCCTAGAGTTGTGCAATCATACATGGAAATTTGTGTATGAATGGGGGGACAGATCCTTTTCGTTTAGAACTACTTTCTAACACATGATGCCTAGAACTGAAGAGCCCAGTCTAGATTAGAGATATTTTCTATCCATCCACATTTTAGAGCAGAAGGACTGTGCATCAAGTAAAACGTCCTGTAATTTCAGTACTTCAAATGCTTATAATTTTTTAAAACATGAAATCATGTAATTTCATAAAAGCACCATCAAATGAAGCAAACTTCAAGTTGTTCTGATAAATAATTCTGGTTTCTCATTACACACTGCTTCGCATGTAATTTATGGCTCACTAAAGTGGCCCAGATTCCCTAGGCCTAAATAACACCCACACAGTTGAAACCTCAGTCCCGGGGGAAGGGACACAGACTGAAACCACTGTTCCTGCAGGGACTGTGACACTGCATTCTGAGTTGGGCTTCCCCAGCTGGCAGAGGCACAGAAGGCAAAGTGTAGGAAAAGGACACTGACATCTCTATATCAGACTGTGTCTAAGGACTGTGGAGTGTGGTCCAGGGATCTGGAGCTCCAAAAGCCCTGCCAGATTGAGCACCACAAAGGGGCTGGCACTGGGAAGCCCTATGCCCCAAAGCTCACCATCACTGGTAGAGCAGCAGCATGTGGAAGGAGCGGTTACTGGCCCAGGTGGTGATTGCATTTATACCTTGGCATATCAGGACCATCGTAAAGCTTATCCTATCTCAGGCATTGCATGGGCTGTTTGTATAAATGTCTGCATCTTATCACTAGAAACCTACCTAAAGTTCTGTTTCTGCTTCACGGGGGCAGGCAGACTGCAGGCTCTGAGCACTCCAGGTAATGGTATAAACAGGTCATTTATACTTCCACACTTTTCAGCTTCTAAAAACACTGTGCAGGGCCTGTCCCATTCATGCCTCCTTTTGTTCTCCAGTAAGACAAAGGAATATTTCTCTCTATAGCTAGAATAATATTGGGATTTTTTTTGCTGGGGTTTGGTTTTGTACTTTTGTTTTTGCACTTTTGTTTTTGCAATTATTTCCTTTAAGAAGGAAAAAAAATACCCTGGGTTACATGTGTGCTAAATAAAAATTATGCACCAGTATTTCTCACAAGTACCTATCATTATAATGATAATTAGAGTTGTAGAGTTAAGCATCATCAGCAACAAGCATTTTTGTGGCTTTCAGGGACTTGTTCCTCATGCCAGTTTTTCACCATATGTTTGTTTACTGTGCTTAGTGCTGTCTGGGACAACAAAGAGTAGTGCAGTACAACAATAATGGGAAGTTTTCTTAAAGAGCAATCTCACATTTATTTAAAAAGAAACTTTAGTCATTTAGGGACTACAGAATTAGGCTAACTATATTTAATGAGCTTTGTTCTGAAGTCTATCCTGATATTATCAGCAATTCTGGTTCACAGATGTGGACGCAGATAAATAGGAGGGAAATATTTTCCAGAGCAATTAAAAAGAGTAGGAATGGAGAAAAAGTACACTTGTGGAAAAATAAGGTGCTTATTTTATCAAAGTACATTATATCAGATTTTTTCAGTTTTTATGCCACTGCAATGAGCATGAAGTTATATGAATTACTTACAAATGTGTCTTTGAAAGCTGACTTGAGTCAGTAGTAGATTTCTTACCAAATATTTTCCTGATTTTAAGGCATTACATGGACTTAATTTGCTGCTGTCCATTGCAATGGTAATCTTCATTCCTTAAGATCAAAAATATATTGTAAGTAATTTCAGTTCATTGAAACACAAACATTAGACAAGATGTTCTGGAATAATGTAAATATTGTATTAAGTGTATGAAAATACTATTCAATACCTTGGTAGACAATTTGAGAGGTGAGGTGGGGAATTGCATTTCATTTATAGAAGTACAAATAACATGCAAGAAATTGTCACTGTGTTCTCATAATGCAAGTGACACTGGAATTTTTGTGGGGGATGCAGAAGGAATTAATCAAATTTTACAACCCAGTCGGATATGTGAGTTCTGGGTAAACATACACTGTGGAAGTGGTGGTATAACACCATTGCCAGTGACAGCTTGCATCACAAAAACCAAAGTCTGAACAGGAACAGCAATTTCTCTTACTTTCAGATGACATCAAAGGTCCATGGGACCTTTGTTTTCATTAACACATTCTTCACTGATGGCAGCAGGAAAAACATTTTTGGTCTGGAAAAAAAAATCAACCTTTTTTTGAAGTAGTGAATGTCCGTAAGTTTTTTTCAATTTAAAACTTCAACATATGTTTTGCATTCTGATGCATTGGAGACTTCAAAATCATTATATCACATTTTCAAGTTTTCATGCTTTCCTCCCAGTGCTGCCACACAGCCTTCCCTCCCTACCCCATGAGAAGCTTTTTCTAGCATCTAACTGTAGCTGACACCTTGGCTCCAAAGACCCAGGATGAGGTAAGGCCTTCACTGGGAGTCTTACTAATCACTGTAGAGCGTGAAAGGTTATCACAAGGTTTTCTTGTGTCCTATGTACATGAAATGGCTCATGCAAAACAGAATCCCAGAACAGCTGAGGTGGGACAGGACCTCTGGAGACTATCTAGTTTAACCTCCCTGCTCAGAGCACAGTCAGCTGGAGCAGGGGGCTCAGGGCCATGACAAGTGAGATTTTGAGTATCTGCAAGGGCAGAGATGCCACAGCCTCTCTGAGCATCTTCCCGTGTTCTGACAGTGACTTAAGAAAAAAAGGTTTTCTTAAGTTTCAGTGGACTTTCTTGTATTTAAACTTGTGCCCCCAAAAGGTCATATGACGACAGTATTTGCAGTTTTAAGAGGTCTTTCAAATCGCATGACTGAATCATACAATGTCACTGTGCATCCTGGGAGGTTATAAGAGATACTACATAAAGAAATGAATGCACAGGCAGGTATACTCAGTGTTAAATTTTGAAGTGAGGGACTTGTCCAAATGGAAGAGCAAACCTGGTTTAAAACACAACCAGAAAGGCAGCCACTTTCCACCTGCTCCAGATCATAAGGATGGAAATCTCAGCTGACACTGGCAAGGTCATATGCCACACAGTGGGCTCAGCAAAACCCTCACTCATGCAGAATTAATGATCAGGGTATGAAACCAAGTGGTGTAACAGTTATTTAGGCACTAACCCACTCATACTTTTGCCTTGATGGCTTGTTTGGACAGAGAGTGGTCTGCATGTGCTTCCCAATAGGGATAGCAGGTCTGGTGAGTGCCCTAGAGAGACAGACAGGAGTGTTCAAATGCAGGTTTCCTTCAGCTATCTATGATCACTTCGTTAATCTCCTCTTGGTCAAACCACACAGGAAGTGATAGTGCTCTCTGTATAGCAAAATGCATATGGCCTTGAAAAGACAAAAAATACAGATGTCTTGTGGATTGTGGGTAGGACAGTTCAAATTGTGGCTGAAACAATTTTCATCCACTACCGTGGATCTCTCTTCAGCAAGACTAACAAAAACATCCTTTGGTCTGAGCAATTACATACAGCCTCAGGTCCCAGAACAGTGAGGCAGCCCCTTTCTTTGTTAGCAAATGAAAAAGGGAGCATACTGTTGTTCAAAGACGTGGCCTTAGAAATTGCAAGATTTTTATTGAGAGGTGCTGAAATGTGGAGGGAAACTTTTCAGTAAATTTATTAGTGGTCAGAGATTTATTTGTTTTCAAAATTCTGGCACCTGACCAGTGCTGGTTGCTCTCATTGTACACAGTAAGCAAATGTCACCAAATCCTCTATACATCAGCCTTTAGGAGGTCTGCAGGCAAAACTTTTAAATACAAGATGTTCATGGGGCATTCATTTTGTACGTTAAAGCCTGAATGTTATCTCAGCTACCTGATAGCCATTCCATTGGTGTGGATTTCCAGTGTAAGGCCTGAAGGAATGGAGGTGGCAGTGGTTGGGCAGATTGAGAACCCTCAAACTTCCCAACCTGGGCAACAGGAAGATAGCTCACATGGGGCCTGAATTCAGATGAAGAGAAATGGTCTTCACTTTGTCTAAGCCAAGAAGATCTTGAAGCACAGTCCCACATTTCTCCTGTGCTTTAACTGCCAAACTGAGTAAAACCTGGAGAGAATGCCTCTGTGTTTCCTGCAGGCATATCCACAGCCAGGATCACCCATTTGTGGATCCTAAGAGGCTTGGGGGTGAGGTGCGTGATGGGAAGTTCAGTATGACTCAGGCTTGGGGAGCCTTGCACTGCCCAGAGGAAGATATATAGAGGCTCTGGTAGTAATGGGTGAAAGCTAAGGAAAGGCAAAATGACAAGCAGAGCCTCTGTTCCTCTCTGTCTCTCATTCAAGCTCAGTGTTACCCACAAATACATCCTCTCTTTTCTCACAGGAGGCAACTGAAAAAGATTTTTAGTTGACTCTCTAGAGTTTTCATGCACAAAGATGGAGGTGTTATATTCCTGATTTGTCCTTGTCTAAATTTTTTACATTATATTTTTTAGTAACTCCAAAAACACATTACAGAAGAATACAGCAAGATTTAGGATCCTAAGTCACCAAGAAGGGTTTGAGCCTTCAAATCAGCTAGATGTTATTATACATTCTATCCTAAGCCTTCCCTTCCCTTCTCCAATTGAGTTTATTTCTCTTTCATGTGCAATGGATAACAGAAATGACAGAAATATCTCCTTCCTGTGTACTTTTCTCACTTTCTGTAAGCTTGGTCCCTCAGTGTTTGAAAATTCTTTTCAGGCATGGAGCGTTTTTATAACATATGTTGAACATGTAGAAAGCATATCTATAGCCCTAGACTGAATTGTGAGGCAACAAAGATTTACTATTAAGAGGCTTAAAGTTATAATTATTGTCATTTTGGAGAAAGATGAGCTTTGTTTCTGCAAGTGCTTAAATTGACCAAGCAATTACTTTTAATGCCTTTATTCCTGTTCCCCTCTCACAAATATTTTTTGGAATCCAGTAGTTTCATTACACTCGAATAAGCACCAGATTCCTTTGGGGAAAAGATTGGCTCTAGGCAGATGTTCTGCTTAGCCAACTTCTTTGCTTTGGAGGGAAAAGAAAAAGATGTCGACACAAGCACCAGTCTGTGATTGATGAGATGTTTTAGGGCAGTGAGGAATATTTCTGATTTTAATTTGTTTTGCCCTTTAATGATAGAGAGAATAAGGAGATCCTGAAAGCTTATTTAACTTACTTAAACTTACTTATTTGATGGCCTGCCAAAGGCTAGACTTTGTCCAAAGATAAAACAAATAAATAATATTTCTTCTGTTTTTTTTACTTTTAGCTTAATTTTCAATAGGCATTATTTGCATTAGTACATATAATGCCTGCCTGGCATTATGAATATGATTAAGTGTGTGGTAATGAGTCCTTGAACAAAGTGGATTTGGTTGTTTGTTTGGTTTTTTTTAAGAGTTAGTCTAGCACAAAACTGACAATTCCTCTTGGCAATGTCAGCTCAGACCAAGAACTCAGTGTTACCAGTGACCAACATCTGGTCTATTTTCTTATAAAATCAGGATTGATGTTCAAAGAATAACTGAGCATTTTAACTAATAGGGATAGATTGTTTTAAGCAATGGGTTTCTGTTACTAGATTTGTTTCCTTGTGATTAATAAGATATTCAGAAAACTGATTTGAAACTTGACAGCTGTCACTCATGTCAGTTCAGATTTGTATAGATAAATTTATAACATTCAGTCCTAAAAGAAACAAATTTCCCCTTAAATCTTACATGGGTAAAGAAGGAGAAAAGACAGGCTTTTATGTCATCACAATATTGTTCTTTCTCATCTAGACAAACCAGTGAAGTCTTCCTAAGAAGACCTTCCCAATTTCCTGCCTCCTTTTCCAAGCATTTGACTGATTTACTTAATCATTCCTTAGGAATATATAATTTTTAGGAGTTTTGCCCATTTGGTTTGCTAAAAAAATGCCACTGTAAAATTATTGTTTATTTGCCTGTCCTTATGTGTTTAAAACCTAATTCAAAATGAAATTTTTGGAAGGATCAAAAAATATTCCTCTACTGTGTTTCCTGTCTGGGTTTAGATTTTACCTAAGTTCTCTCTTTAATGTTGCAATAATTCTTATGGTACAACAGATTTAATTTGAAAGAAGGAAAAAAAAAGAAAACGCTTTCTTTGCTTTACATGTCTAGCGGATGATCTTGATTTTGCCTTTCTTTTTTTTAAATCTCATTTATCACCTGTATGGTTTCTCCTGCTTTGTGACAGGAGACAGTGCCATAAGAGGGCACTTAAGGGATACTGGCTTGTCTCATAGCAGTTACACAAAGGAGGAGGAATGAGGATGGACCATGTTAGCCGGCAGCATCTGCATAGGTAGAGCTCCCAGTTTGTACTATAAGTCATTCAACATTGTGGCCAAGTGGTCTTACAGATGCTGAGCCTGTGCTCCAAAGATAGTTTCTTTGAAAACAAGCAAGGTTCATCTCAAGCCTAAAGACCCCAAACAGCATGGATTGTCTAAAAGTGCTCAGTGTGTAAGACATGACAGGTCACACTGCACTTCAGTGAAACCCTGGATCACTGCACTTGAATTCCAGACAGAGTATATCTGACTAAGAGGGGAATAATTTCCTCATGAACACATGTGGTATCATTAGGGATTGGATTTCCTGTTGCACCAGCAACACCTTGCAGTACCAAATTAGAAAGGATTGTTTTCATATTTTACTGTCTCTTCCAATACATTGTTCCCTCTTTCTTTTACAAAGGGGTGTTCAGCAAAGGTGTCAGAAAATTGCAAAAGGGCTATCTGTGAGCGTGGTTTCAGTAAGACCCCTTGACAAATATGGAACTCTCCCTAGACACTTCTCTGCAGACAAAGATTTAAATATTCAAATAAATATATTTAATGACTTGATAGTTTTCTTGTTCATTGGTGTGAATTTTCCTTTACAGGCCAGAGAGAGCTAACAGAAGGGCCAAGTGGCTTGAATCATGACAACCATGTTGCCAGTAAAAGGCAAGCTGTATGTTTTGATTGGCAAAGGCACTAAGGAACATACCATCTCAATAAGGGGGTTTGCAGGACAATTAAAGATAAAGTCACATTATCTTGGGCTGAGAATGATAAGGAAGTTGAAGAAAATACTGAAGAGAGCTGAGAAAAGTCCAGAATGAGCTCCCCCATGATGTTCAAAACAGTGAACAGTTACCATTTACAGTCAAATTACAGACAGACTGCTCTCCACACCTCCGAGGAAGAGGGAGTGGATGAACCTGAAAGTGGACAAAGACCTGGGAAAACCTACATCCATTCTCCTGATGTAGCCAATATTAGATTTTCTGAAGCAGAGTATATATGTAGGGGAAAGCTGTGAATTAGCACTCATAGTAAACTATTGAAAATGTTAGTCAAGACATGGAAGCTGGAGATGGAAAGATCTTGTTAATCCAATTCAGATTTATCACTTCAGAAGGGCTCTCTCATGATATTTTCTAGTGGCTCACCTAGTCTCACTTAAATTCATATCTATGAGGTTATTACTTTCTCTTGCTTTTTAGGAATCATGATTATAGAAAGTGGGAATCCAGGCTCAACTGTTAAGAAGTGGAAATTTATTGCATCAGAATGCATAGCTCAGCTCCAGCAGAATGCTCCCTTATCCTTTCTCATTTAAAATGAAGTGTTTTTTTCACCTGCTTCTCAACTGCCTTTGTTCTTGATGTCTTGTACCTTAAGTACTCCATAAAACATGCATAAATTATGTTTTTCTCTGATTAGTTGTTTCAAGATTCCTTCAATACCCAATTAGCTGTGGGATACCTATGGGACAGCACCAGTATCAGACCTTGATGGACACAGACTTTATTGACATTATAGTTAATGCTGTGGCTGCAGTAACAGCATGTATAGATTATATAGAGATTTTTAGGGGTGTAATACCTGTTGTACCCCCTAACCGCAAATAAAAAGGAATTAGATGAATAGAGAAGGTCATTAAACCATTCTTCTCCTGATGGCATGGGGTAATAGCTGCTGAGAGAAGGCTGGCCAGACACTGTGAGGGGCCCAGAGGTGAACTGCTATTGTGCATCACTTTTGACCAGCTGCTGTCTGGATGGTGCTGTCTGTGTATCGAGGCACAGCTGGAAGGAAGGGAGGATCCCAGAAAAAGACATGATGCTTTTTCCTTTCACTGGCAGGAGAATGCCTTACACATAAACCACAAGAAAGACTTGGTTAAAACAGAAAACCCCGTGTATATTTCAGGTCAGGCTGCCACGTAAATCATAACATAATTTCTTGCAATTATCTCCATTTCAGGCTTGTAGGTGAAGCAGGAAACACTTTAGAGATCACCAGGTCCAGATGATCCTGAAGAATCTCAAGCATAAAATTTCTAAACTATTGCATGTGCAACAGCACAGTTTAAACCTTCAGCAATACCAAAGGAAGGAAAGCTGATAAAGATAACTTCAGTCACTGAAGAGTGGTCTAATTTTTCATTCTGGAAAATCAGTAGAAAAACTTCATAAAGAATAGAATAAGCAGATAATGGATAATACATTACAGAAACGAACAGACAATATGGATGTTATCAAGGCAGTTATGCCTCACAGAGCTGTTGGAGTCCTTTGTAAGTAATTCATGTGGATCCATGCAGCATATGAACTTTCTAAAAGCTTTCAGCAAGATCATTAGCCAGAGGACTTAAAAACCCTAAAAACTCTTAAAACCCTCTCCAACTAAGAAAGAAACTCCTTTGGGGCAAATAACTGCTAAAAGATAAAGAATGAAAACTTTTAGCAATAGAAAGAAGTTACTAATGTGGCCCCATGAGAGATGCATTACTGCAGGCTGTACTGTTAAACATACCCATACACGGTTTGTGATGAAAATAGAGAGGTGATGAAGTCTGAAGGTGATTGGAGATACTCAGGGCAAAGATGACAATAAGAAGCTGGAGTGTGATATCACAGTATTGGGCAACAGGAGAATAAAATTATAGATGAAATGTATTGTAAAGTACTGCACAGAGGAGGGGACGCTAGCAGCACTCACTTCAGACAAGGCTTGTTTTTTATACTTTTATCAAAGTACCTGTAGATAGCTTCTCTTGGCCAGACAACAGATGGATGAATTTTTAGTCTGAAACTGGTATGGCATTTTGTTGTGGTTAGAAATGTTAATAGAAAAGTCGGGAAGAGGTGGAAGAGGTGCAGACTTCATGAGTCCACTTTAAATGGTTTCTGCTTTCTTAACCTTTCTGTGCTGACGAATTTTATCTTACAATGTTTAAACCATTGCCACTGTAATACTGACAGAAGACAGAGGACAATACATATAGATTATGTCATTCTCACCATGCAATCAAAAAAGTAGAGGAAACTCAGATGAAGTTGCAAAGGTAATAGGATTTAGGAATAGAAGCATATATAAATACTTGAATTCTTCTGATTTATACAAGACTAAAAAAATCATAGTTTAAATCTCTAGAGAGTTCACTTCTGATCCTGTGAAACACAGACAAAATGTTATGTTTTGGACAAGAAATTAATTTTAATACTAGCATGGCTAAATCTAACATGGATGATATTTTCTATTTATGTAAATGAAAAGTTTTAACCTTTTCTCTTTGTGGGTTTTTTTTTTTTCCCTCGCAGTACTTTTAGGTGTTCCTCTACAGATGCTGTATTACACTTGTATTTGTTATATTCCCCTGGTACTTTAAGAGGTCCCTTTCTATGCCATTTTGAGAAGGATCAAAGTTCTCTGGAGGGCAAGAGTGAAAAACATTGTCATCAGTGCCTTGTTCAGGGTCTTTCAATCTGATGCTGTCAATCTGTCATGCACCAAAACCTGTCTGGCAGTGGCCTTTATGCACCAACACTGATGGTGAAAGGAGCAAGGGGGTGGGAGGGACTGGCCACTTGAAAACCTTGTCCTCACTCAGGGCTGTCTTCTAGAAAACCCTTAGCTCTACCTTTCCTCTGTTTTAGTCCATGCACAATATTGAGTGGAAAGGTGACATCAAAAATTCATATTTACCCTCAGAAATAAAGAATTTCTACATTCTCCCTAGACCACCCTCTGCATATGAAGAACCACAGTTCTTCATATATATTTATATGAATATTTATATATTCATATATATATATATGAATATACTATTTACTGTGCCCTCTTGGCTGGCGGTACCATGAAGTGAGGGTCATCTTTTCTCTTGTTTCTTGATTTTTATTTCTCCTCTATGCTTTTCCCTAAATATCATTGGTTCTATACTGGAATGTGCTGCATATGTTTGAAAAGCATTATCTTGTGTAAATCATAAGCTCAAGGATTGCCAGCATTTTGTGATCCTTGTGTGGCAGTGAGTGGAACACAGTCTATTGCTGAAGCAGAACCTCTGGAAAGGGAGGAAGAATAAATCAGAAAATCGTTTCTGTCTGGTGAAACAGAAAAAAAAATGGGAAGAATTCCCCTGCATAAACTGTATATTGTACTTGTAGTTTATTGAGCCCAGAACAAAGATTTGATCTGTATTTTCTTCCTATTACAGCTCATCAACTCACAACTGGAATTTGTTTTTCATAAAGGCATAAAAGAGGAAGAAGGGAAAAAAAAGGTGCAGTGAGCCAGCCCATAAAACACTATCGGACTCTAAAATTATATTATAATTGGAATTTTTAAACCTATGTAGAATTATTACTGTGCTGAAACATCGGAAATAAGATATTTTCAACATAGAAGTCAAGCAAAAATAAACAGCAGTAGTATAAGGCAGGAAATTACAAGTTGAAGCACTCAGTTTAAAAGGGATTATGGCTAATGCAAAATAGGCCATTCACTTAGCACTGGTCTGCTACTTTGGTAACTGTGCACCAGAAAAGTTACATTATTTGTGGCTATAAAATGCTACTATCAAAGCCATGTTACAGAATAATTAAGCTGAGAAAATAAACTTTGTGAGGAGTCCTCTTACCTCACTTAGACTTGCTCCTGCCTCAGCAATGGTGATATAGAAAGGCAAAACAGAACAAGCTCCCTGAAGCAGGGGCAAAAGCAGAGTTCCAAGGCCACAAAAATCTGTGACTCTTCAGTTTAAATTCAGTTCATCTTCAGTTCAACTTCAGTTCATCTTCAGTTCTTCCAATCTTGGATCTAGACTGGGGTGGTTTTTTTGTTTTGTTTTGTGTGGTTTTTTTTTTTTTTTTTTTTTTTTTTTTCTGAGAGAAGAAGGGATAGCTCT
>JAWWEU010000111.1:52783334-52888551 GCA_035583155.1 Acropternis orthonyx | reverse complement strand
CCCCACCCCCCAAAATGCTCAGATTTTTTTAAACTCTACATATGAGTTATCCAGTGGACTTGTAAGTTGATGTTCCTGCCTTTTAAAAATTATAACTTCATTTAGATTTAGAAACAATTCAGCTATAAAGGCTACAAATAGTATTGCCTCACTCATCAACTCTGAAATAATTTATTCTTATGAGCAAAATAATTGCAAAGACAAGCAATCATTTATTGGTTTTTATATAGCACGTTACACCCCGATTCATAGGAACAAGAAGAAACCACCAGTAGCAGGTCGCACTTGAAAAATCAATTAATTTGGGTCTGGAGCACATAGCTCTGTTACAGCAATTTAATGTGCATCAGCTGACTGAGGACTGGCAGCATCTAGCTCAATTCTTATCTTGTCGCAACTGAAAACTAAAACACATTAGAGAGAAAAAGAGGCGGATGAACTTTCACCTTGGCAGTCCCCATGACTCAGGAGGATAGGGAGAACTTTTTAAGTGGTGATAACTTTATTGTAAGTTTGAGACCAAAGATTTATGGAAAGGGAAAGTTGAGTGTTTGAGAAAAGATATCAAACTTTGTGGATGTGAGAGTCCCAGCCTGGATAAACAGCTGGTGAAGCATCCACCCATGGCTTTAAGGTTCTGCTACCTCTATAGTGAAAATATATTCATATAACTACCTGAATTTAAAGGTTATAGCTGTGCAGCTAAATGGATCCTGATAAAATGTTAAATCAGATGACACACAGGCATTGTTTGTGCATTTTTCTTGCAGCGTATGAGCAAGTTCTTGGGAACCACAGCACTAATGCCAAATTGAAAGGACACCCATGACAGAAAACCAAAAATATGTATAGGGAGACTCTGCACAATATGAGACTCAGGCTGAGCCCTTCATCTGGGGAAAGCAGGAGGGCACTGATCAGCCTGAGTGAAGCTCATACTCCTCATCCTCCTGCCTTAATAGCATGGCTTAATAACTAAATCACAAGCGTATGGCAAAATAGTCAAAGCACACTGATCCTGTTTCAGCTGATAAAGAAAACTCTTCCTGTGAGTTTCCTATCTTACATGTGGGTGTTGCTTAAGTGGATCCTATCCATCCCAAACAGGACAAATGAAATTGTGCAAGACAAACAACCTTTGTTTTCTGAACTCAGGCATTTAGTCATTGGTAATTATTTAGGACAGGTAAAAGAGCCAAAACACTTCATAAAACAGTATTTTTTTTGTTCTCAGCTATTGCATCTGCTGCTTTTCCACAACCACCTTAGTATTAAAATGCTTCTCTTGGCATTGTGCCAGTCAAGGGAGAAACCAGCTGGTTGAAAGTAACCACATGCCAATCAACCACAGGGCTGCTTTACACACATTGAAATGTCTGCTTTATGTGAATAAGCCACTGCATCTCCTATCATCAAGCAGCTAAAAGCGTCATGATTTGTATGAGCCAAGACAATTCAAGGTTTGTGTGCATAAAAAAACCTTGTTAGGCAGAGATTACAATCTAATCTGCCAAAAAGAGAATTTTTTTTCCTGTGGAATGAAAAAGAACAAAAATCAAGCTGTTTAATTGTGTCTAAATGTGGAACTGGGTTGATACATTTATCTGCGAATGTCCTGGAAAACTACCTGTTAGTTTCTACATCTTGACTTTGGGACAATTGCAGCTAGTGTTTTACTTTTGTAATGAATTGTTTATATAGTGGTTCAGAAAAAAAAGCAGAGAACAAACATATGGCCCATTTTTCAGACCTGTCTGGGATGTGTGTATGTGTATCGGGGTATTCCTGCCTACACACATGGTACCAACATGTGTTGTTCCTTAGATCCTTTCAATCCCACTGCCTGTTGAGTACCTGCTGAAATGGCTGCTTAAACAGGGAGCACTGCAGCAGACTCTGTTCCTGCATGCCCAAGTGTTTGAGAAGTTAATTCTTGCCATCCATGGCAAATGTCAACTTTTGAGTCAACCCAACCATTTCAGTCGAACTTCTTCATCTGAACATTACCCCTGAAGCTTATTTCTCACCTTCTTTTTTTCAGCTTAACTGAAAGAAAATACTGAAATGTTGTTTGCAGCATCTTCAGCTGCATTTTTTTTTAACTGGGAAATAAAGGGCCTGTTGATTTCACTGGCAGAGTCAAAGGAGGTGCCAGCTGCCATGCTCACACAAGGAACTGCATGAATTTAGCACAAAAGGTAAGAACTGAACCAAATACCTGAAGATCTGGCACAGATTCAACCTGGTCCATAAGGATGCCAGAGACAAATATTTATTTAGTCTAAAATGCCCACACAAGCCTATACCAGATATTAATCCGAGTAAAGTAATAATGAAAAAGTATCCAGAAGGGTTCTCAGGAGAGTGTCTATTTCTCCCGTTTAAGGCAAATGTACCTCTGTCAAAATCAACCCTGGGATATATACACCTAACCCTAACCCAGTGGATTTGCAACCCATCTCTAAAAGGGGCCAGGACTCAGAAGTGGTGTGGCAAAGGTGCCTGCACCTGCTCCTCCAACACGTGTGCAGGTTACTGCTGACCAGCTGCACCACCGCACCATGCCAGTGCCAGTCTGCTGAAGAGCTGGGAAATGTTGCTGTTATGGCCATCTCTGCTTTAAACCTACAACAAGAACATTCTGATAAGTGAAGGGATGGGCTGTTGCTGCAGTGGAAGGAGGCTGGTGACTGGAGTGATTAATGGTAGTGTGGAAGTGTGATAGCTGTTGGGCACTTTTTAGGGATGCTGAGACAGTTGTTATGGGCAAAGTGTTTGCAGCTGCGAAATGGACAGTGGAGAAGAAGGGCCTTGGAGAGAGGGTACTGATGAATTTATTGTTGGAGCACCCTCCCCCTCAGGCAGTGTACTGTGTTAGTAAAAATAGCTACATGAAAATAAAGAGGATCATCACAGGCCAGGAGGTTGTCTCTGTGTCATCTGATACTACTGTCCATGTTGATGGTGGCACCCACATGAGTGGGTTTAGGAAGCCCAGGTTCAGCCTGTTCTTAGACACCTCCAGTGACAGAGGGTCTTCGTCCTGAAAGTCTTCCAGTGATTCATCAGGACATATGCTTCACCTTTGCTCAGGAGACTATTATAGCCTATCCTTACAGTAGTCTCCAAGTGATGTCCATTCTGATTGCAGTGAGAGGATCTGTTTGCTTGAAGGTAGGAAACTTCATATACAACATTTGGCAGGATAAAATATGATCAGAGGATTGCTCTATTTGCATCAGTTTGGGTGAAAGTAACAGGCAAAGAAAAGACCCACCTTTGGAAGACACTAAAAATCACAGAGAATTAGAAAGGAATGCATTAAAATCAGCTGGTTGTTACCCAGCAACAGTATCCAACACTCACACCCTCAGGGATGGGCTGCTTCTGCCTGTGCTGGTTTTTTGCTGATGGATCTTTCCTGCAACTAAATGTGCATTTGGCTTTTTTCTCAGTTCTGACCTGCCAGCTCAGGAGTACCAAGACAGGCTCACATCCCCATGCCTCTGGCTAAAACTGGTGCAAAGATCTGAGGATGTAATCTGACTAAAATAAATGTAAGTTCCTCATCTCTGGTAAGAGCTGCCACCTCACTACAGCAAGGGGTGGGGGTTGCTTTGAACGACTATTTTAAGTAAGTTCCAGTCTGTCTGAATACATCTTGCTAACATGTAAGAGACATTAGCCAGACTGCTTCAAACTGTCCTTCACACTTACCACCACCTCTACGCTACACCAAAGGAAGGATGAAGAAGATACCCATGGGTTGAGGCACAGCAAAGCTGCTCTCTCTGCAGAGGTCAGCCCGGGCCTCTGCAAACACACACAAAACTTCTCTGGCTGCTCTTTGAGTTGCACTCTCCATGGAAAACCACAGTATTTCAGCCTCTGTCACCCAGTGCCCCTGAAAAGCTTTGCAAGTGCTGCTTGCCTTCCTTTCTTGAGTATTTTGTCTTACACTGTTGATTAGGGCTCTATGACCTGGGTAGTGCTGCATAATCCCCAGATCACCCTGTACCTTGGATAGATATTTCTAGAAAATTATCATGTCTGAGCAAGAAGATGTTTGCAGCCAGACTGAGAGGCATATTAGCTGTCCTGAGAGGCATGTCTGCTTTCCTGGGAAGTGAGCATTGGTTGTAGGGAGGACAGAAACTTTGGGGAACTCTTGCTGGCTCTTGCCTTGTGCAGAGCTGTACTTGTGTAAGGTCACGAAAAGTCAATGTGCCAGTAACACAGCTATGTCTTGACTCTGAACTTGTGCAACATCAACATCACAAGCGTTTTGAAGAAGTGATGGTGTCATGACATCTGTCATTCTAGTCTTGTCCCTTCTCTTTACACCAAGTCCTGACTGTTCCTGGGCCTCCCTTCCTACTGCTCCTTCTTCCCACAGCCACAGCAGCCATGCCTATGGGCTGTCTCCAAAAATAGGTCGTAAGTGAGGCTAAAAGCAGGTCATGTCTTTCCCTTCTTCCCCCACCCCATCTACTTCAGACCATCCCTCTTCCCTTAGCTTGGTGCTGGTGCAGGTGTGGAATCAGAGGGACATGCCAGTGAGAGTCCAGAATTCCAGATGAGAGATTTTAATTTAAACACAGTGTCATTTTCCAATGGAGCAGCCTTCCAGTCAGTCCTGCCCTATGACAGAATGGCCATGGGGCAGCTGTGCAGCGGAGTCTGTAGCCCAGTGGTTCAGCCCCTTGCTTGAGCTGGCTGGGTAATATGTGCAGTGGGGAGGGAGTATGCAGAGCAGGGGATCCAGTTGACAGCAGATCTGCTCCTCTGCTCTTGCTGGAAAAAGCTGTAGGGAGGTATGAACCTGTGTGCCACTATCAACAGAGGGCTGCTGGTTTTTTTCCCTCCCTGGACAATTATGCATACAGTGAATTTCTGAGTCACAGGCTGGCACCCCTGCAGATCAAATCATTCGCCCAGTGCTGGAACAAGCCAGTGTACAAGCCTGAAATGGTGACCTCGTTCTGTTTGCACAGCTGACAACAGTATAGCAGTTGCTTATTCCATTGCATCTCCTCAGAGCAAAAAAGGAGAAAATGTAGCAACCAGCAGAGAAGAGAGACTGTATTGCTCTTTCCCCTCAATACGCCCAAATGCAGGCAGACAGCTCTCTCCCCTCACTTCCCCGAATGCAGAGTGCTTTATCCGGTGATGTAACTGATTGCTAAATAAGAGACAAACCTGGTATGAACTCTCCTACTTATCTCTGAGCCGTTGTGCATATGGAAGAATCTTTCTGTATTTTTCACTGCATTTTAATAGCTTTACAACTCGAAATATGCCACTGCCCTCTGCTGGAAAAGCATGAGGTAGGCAAACAGAAAGGACAACCAGAGTGGAATTCTGTAAATACATAATATTATTGCAGTTATTGCACTTGGCACTGAAGAGCTGTGGAACGCAGCCACAGTGGGAGTTCTCTCTGCCTGCCGGGCACAGCACCATGCACTCCCCCACCCTGGCCACCTTTTCCTTTTTTCACCTTTTTGCTTTGAAGAGCTGCCAGGATGGGAAAACCCTGGCAGTTGAAGAAAGTATCAGACCAGAGTTATCAGTATTTGCTCTTTCTTCTATGTTTCATATATGGAATACAGTTGGGATTTTTGAGAACCCTTTCCTATCTAAAACTATGTATTTTAAGAACTTTTACTAGAATAGCCTGGATAAATAGTGCCTAGTTTAGGCTATCTGTTACATGCTAAAGAGTGAAGCTGGCATTTATTTTGCAAGGTAGATCACTCAATGCACCTCGAGAAAACCATGTCACTCAAACTGCTGTCAGATAGCTGTGGTTATACTCTCCATATGGACATCACTACCATGTGCACTCCTCTGTACTTAATCTAATGAGACCAACAGCAGCATTGGCTTTGAGACTGCAGATGTATCTGAGGAAGGGCTAACTATTCAGCAAAGATTTCCATGAGATTTATTTAGCTATGTGTAGTTTGGTGGTTATCAGACTGTTTTCACATCATGGAGGGGCATTAGCTTCTTCCTGAACTACGGAGGTATTATTGCTAGGGTAGTCTCCACCCATTGAAATTCTGGAGTTGCTGCTTTGAAGAACCATGACAGATTTTGAGCTTAAAGCTGGAGGGTCAAAAATATTAGTTTACATTGACAGATGCACAAATAGCCATGACGGTGCGTTCCACCTGATTGAATGGCCTGCCTCCATTGCTGCTGAGGGTGACATCCTGGAGAAGGGGCAAGAAATCCTGTGGAAAGAAGATGCATAGCAGGTCTTGACAACTACCCTTCCCCTTCTTTTCCTCTCTGTTACCCCTTCTCTTCTTTCTTTTTCCCTTTCCCTATCACTACAGTGATTGTCTTGAGGATGAAAGTGTCACAATAGTGCCAGGAGATCTGAAAATTAAATGGACTGAGTAGTCAAAGACCAGCTATGTGGAGGCTGAAGGGGAAAGCCTCCTTGGCATAGCAGCGGCTGGAGCGCTGGGCATGAAATGTCTGCTCCACAGACTGATTTGCATGACTGACTTCCCTGACATTAACTTCTAAGCCCTTTGCCTAATTTACTGACCTGTATATAGGCTTAAGTCTTTATATATAGTAAATGCCTAAAAAAATTTTATAGTGACTCCATGAATGACACATTGGTGCCCTGTAACTCAGTAGCTGTCACGGTGGTTACACAAATGTATCTGATTATAGATCACCCTTTCAAAAGCAATAAAATGAAGTGGCATTTTATGTAACTCAATGGGTTACAGTAGGAAGCTGTTAACAGTAGAGGATTAAAATAAAATTGTTCTTGGTATTTAAAAAGTGATGAAACGAGGAGAAAAATAAATCCACCCACAAATGCTGCAAATCACTCCTTGCAAGTTTGGCATCTGCCAAGATCCTACTTGGAAAAAAAAACAAACCAAAAACTGGGCTCCTTCTTTCAGAGGGTCCTCCCACACTGTTCAAGGCATATATCTCCAGGGTAGTGTTCACTGTCCAGAGACACATGTGAACAGACCGTACACAGGCACAGCCAGCATTCTCAATAATAAATGCCACTTATCTGATGGGAAGTTTTTAAATGCTTTCTAAAAAATATTACTGCTAAATCTTCATATTCTGTGCATTTTCTGTGATGAGACTTAAATGCAGATTTGACACATTTCAGCAGATTTCTGTATTCTTTAAAGGTAAGCATGTAAAGGTAGACCATTAGTGTGTGACATCTATTATTTATAATTAGTGTATACTAATCAAGTGATCAGCTGAATAAAATATTGCAGTAGTGATCAAAGTATGATTACAATTTGAATTAAGTTATTGATAATGAGGGACTAAATTCAGCTGTAGACAAACATATGAAAAGAAATAATCCCTGAGCTTTAGATTATTCATTCTTATTTCTTTAAAAGATCATCTCCATAGATTGTCTGTTGCCTTGATTTTCCTTTCATTTATATGACACGACTGCTACCATAAATAAATGAGCGTGCATAACTTTCAGATCATTCACTGAATTTGGCATTGAGTAAATTACAGAAGGGAAAGGCATATTCTGAAAATGTGTTCCTCTGATGAGATGGAGTTAGTCTTGCACATTTATTTCCAACATTTTGGCTAGGAGTGTACCTGTCTCATGTACTTAATAAACACAGGATTATTTTCCAGAATCCCACTGTGTCATTTTTGGCATTAAACACTAAAAAAGAAAAATAAATGTCAACCATTCACTATTAAAATACTTTAATTATTTGGAACAGTAACATCAAAACTGTTTACTTGAAAAGGTTTTTTTCCACTTTAGTCCATCTTCAAACCTGTTACACTGTATTTCACTGCCTAGTATTACAAATTACATTAACATGTTTCCTTATACTTGTAAAAGATAGAACTACAGTAAATTGTTTCACAAAGTGTTTAGAAAAACATATATAAGAAATTATTCTTTCTTCTATGATAAAGCAGAAACCTAGTTTTAAAGTAACAAGAACAGTCATTATAAGGCTGAATATATTTGACATATTTAACCTCACAAATAAATAAATATATACAAGGGAGGTTACAGCATGTCAACTACAAAACAGAAGCTTTACATTGCAGAACTGAGAGCATTCAAGAGCACCTAACTGACAGAGACAGTTTAAGATTACTACATGGTAGTAAAAAAAAAAGAAAGAAAGAAAGAAAGAAAATCTTAATTCAGCAAAAATATAGGTATCTGTACATTAAACTGATAGGTTACAGCTCAGCTTCATACAGGGTACTGTATTTTCTTTTTATTTATATTTTACTGATGTTTATATTTTACTGATATTTATATTTTACTTATGTTTTGTTGATTCCTCATTTTTTCCAGGAATGTTTGGTTTTCCTTTGCTTCACTTTTGAACACCTTTATCAGGTAGAAATCTCACAGTAAGCTGCTATGTGAACACTATTATCTACAGTAGTTAAGCAAGTGGGATGATAAAATATAAATCTGGCAAATGCTTGTACATAATCTCTCCCTAGATTACCACTTATTAAAGATATCTGACAACACTCACCCCTGTTACTAATTACATTTTAAGTGAATTGGGTTGACTTCCATTCATACCACCACAAAAGTATCTGCAGTTATGAAGACTGAGGTTTCGTTAAGGTCCATGTAGCAACAGCAGTGTTTCCGGATGGAATACCACCAGGACATCCTCCTCCCACCAGGTGTTTGCAGCCAGGGAAAATATGCCATTTGTGCGGTCACAGCATTAAATGATCTCTGCACACAAAAACATGTGCAAAGAGCAGAGAAAGCACAAATCCACACCCTTAATCACTGAGCATCCACCTGCTAGGCAGCTGAAAAATTTCAACACAACTTTCTGGTCACTTTCTTAATGCAAATAATTAAATATTTGGCTAAAAATAATTTGCTAAAAAAAGGGTAATTTTAAAAGTGAAGACTCTCATTAGGAGACATTCTCCTCTAAAAATAATACTTCAAAATACCTGTGATGTTTCAGCACATACCTTCAGAAATATGTGCAGCTACAATTTTTAGAAAGCCTGTCATGGGGTGAAACATGCTACATGAGGAGAGCTGCCCTTCTGGCATTCATGGCCACATGCTAATGCATCACATATTTATAGACGTTAAAACAAGTAAGCATTTTATGCCCTTGTCTATTCTCTGCACATACACTGCTGCACCCCTCAGAGTCATTATGGACACAGAATAGCAATGTAAAATTTCCTAATATTGCCTGAACACTGTTCAAACTCTGTGCCTCCAACAGGCTCAATCAAATCATCCAACAGGGAGGCAAGAGAGGGATACTTGATAACATTATATGCCCGGAAAGATGTTACTTATTATCAGTAAATGTATTCCAGGTTGTTCTAATGTTGCAATGCCATCTGATGGAGGTGTCTACACATACAGTGCATGTGAAATATAGACACTGACAAACTCATGGATTTACAAAGTCATCTTGTATTTAAATACTTAATCCTAAATTTTAGCACCATCCATTGCTTTTAGATTGTCTGTGGTACATATTGTGGTTTCTTCTGTCATATTTACTGTGTGAATTATTATAAAAATATATGTGGAGAGAGTTTTAGGTATATATTTAAAGATTGATAAATAGTTGAATGTCTTCTATGTTGTTTTATGAAAAAGAACATTAAACATTGGCTTGTGATGAGAGATGCTGCATTTCATACATACCAATCAATAAATGCTGAAACATGACTTTGTGTAAATTGTATCTGTACATGGATATAAAATTGCCTGAATTTACAGCACATACTGTTTTGGTAAGTAAGATTTGCATGATTAGGTGTCTTTAGTGAAAAACAGTTTAAAAAACTTTTGACACTGCTGTTAGTGTTTTACTCAATTCTGAATAAAGAACAGACAGCACTAGATAGTCAAAAGGCAAGAATCTAACAAGTGTCACAGGGAAAATACGTATTTTTCAAAAAAAGAAAAAGACCATCAATAAACTGTTCAATGAAAGCTTGCATGTACTGCATGAGATGTCTACTGTTTTCTCCAGGAGTCATGACTTTTTTCTGTTTGGACTATATAATTTATAGTTAGGCTTGTGGCTCTTCAGACTTAAAAAAACATTTACACAGGATTACAATTAGCTGTCTAGCCATCACGTTGGCTGGTACACATTTAAAAACAGCTCAATACCATGGTGGAAAATTATCTTTTTCCACAACAGTAAGACAGTAGAGAAAATCGGTCCGTAAGTGGAAGCTGTTAAGGAGAGCATTATACACTGGGGAAAAAATAACTAAACAGCTCACATTCTACGACACCCAGTATTCTCAATTCCAGGTAGACTTTTTGTCTTGATTAAAAAAAAAAAATAAAAAAAATCAGAAGCCCAGTTAGAACTTTGTGCTACGACTAAATGTGTCAGACATGATGATATTCTTATAGAAGTTGTCAGAGTGAGGATTGCAGTATCCTTTGACCTTGTCAATAACCTGGTGGACGGGGATTATTGATGTCTGTTCTCCATCCTCTTGGGTGAATTTTGAAGATGGTTTGTCAAGAAAAACATTCTCTAGGAGGAAGAAAAGGCAACAAGAAGTTAGGATCTCTTAAGCAAACTCATTGTTTAAGAGATGTGTCACTTCCACATAAATATGCCTTCAATTGCCACTACTGCTGAGTGAAATTACTGCCCTAAGAGCCAGTAAAGAACTCCTTGGCTTGGCATTGCTTTTTCTAAATTCTTGAGATGCCTGGTTTTGTGGGCAGACCTTTCAGGTGTCTCTTGAAAGTATCCCTCTATTCTTTTGTCTAAAGTGTAACTGACTTCTATGACTTTTTAATGTATTAATTTACTGTTGATGCTTTGCATCTTGCAAGCCAAAACCATTTTGATAGCACTGGAATAGGGGTGACCTCCATAAATAGCATTAACACATAATAAAGTAGTGGAAAATGACAGTAAACAAATTAAATTAATTCAACAGTGGAGGTTTTGAACTATGCACAGAAATAACATAATCTGTGCAGAATGTAGCAGAAGATGTCTTACATGTTAAAGCATAAAACAAGAGCTAAAAATAGCCTAAACTTTGTGCTTGTCTAGCATCACCTTGCTTTTTTCATAATGTGGATGGTACAGACTGAACAATTGTGGGGAGAAAAAGATGCAAAAACCGGGCATCCCTTCAGAGTCCATGAGCTATAAGGCAAGGATGAAGCTGAAGTGAAGTAGTAGTAAGGCAATTCCCAGACAGACTGGGAAAGTCTGCTTCAGCGGCTAAGGTTAGTGCTGTTCAGAGAACAGTCAGTAGGTAGAGCTCATGTAGTAAGAAATGGGAAGGAGAGAGCTTGTCTCTCATTTTCTCAAGTATGTTGCCCTAATAATCATTCTTTCTTATCTCTTCCACTGTAGTGAATAAAGCTGGAATTTATTCTCTTCACCCAGGCAAAGTTTGGACCATTGCAAGTCGACAATATGGTGGAGTACCCTGGGAAGCAATGTTTTCTACAAACGACATTTTTGATGGCTGTTTTCAAGACGTTGGTGAAATCATATTCAAAAATTCCTTGTTAAAGGATCATTTAAGAATTAAGCTTATTGCTTCAAGTATGATTTCATAAAAACATTTTTCTTAGAAATAAATTAACTCAAAATAAACAGAAAAGGAATTTGCCCCTGCAGAAGTCATGATATCAAGCCATAAAAGAGCATGAAGTGCTGCAAAGGAGAAATGGATTGCAGATTGAGAAATCAAAACAGTTTCCCTCATGAAAACAGAAACAGGCATGTTCAGGCATAATGACATGATTTTTTCAAAGCACCCAAGAATGTCCATGAATTGCAGCAAATAACTCCATGCCCAATAGCAAATATCTGTGTGCCTTTCAAATGTATGCATTTACTAACCAGTGGCTTCATACTTAAGTACAGGGTTAAAATTGTGTATCACTGAAGTAAATTGGAGTTGCATCACCAGATTTTCTGCAGAGATAATTTTAACCTGTCATTCACAGAAGTGTAACATAGGATCTTTAAGTACTATTTATAAGTAGTTTGCTTCAGGCTTGTACACAGCTGGGGCACAAGATGCCAAAGTCTTTCATCCACCCATGATGGTCCACCCACCATTTGTGTTGGTGCGTTCTATATTCAAGCAGCAGTTCACAGGATGGCTTTCAGGCATATACATTTTCTTATTCAGACTTATTTCGGGTGTGACTGGATATAAAAAACCCCAGTGTCTAGAACAGTAATCCGATAATGGCCTTAGACCAAAAAGACATTATCTTCAAGTCCCTGTAATAACTTTTACAAATACTAACAAACTTTCTGGAACTCAATCAGATTGGTTTTGGTTTTTTAATGTACGCTTTGTGTGTGGTGGGTATTTCGGGATAATTTCTTTTACCCAGATATTACTGTATACAGGCACTGTCAGGACATGATCTGTTTTCTAAAATGGTATTTTCCAAATGCTTCATGCCCCATGCAGACTGCAGACAGCCAAAGTTCAAAGCATGCTTATTCTGTGATTCAGCATCAATGGTGCAAGATGTGATAGTGAGAAATAAGCCATGTTTCTGATTAGCAAAAACCTTTGTGGCAATGAGGACATCATGCAAGAAGCATCCCTCCACCCTGTTTCAACCATGCATTCAACAAAAGCAATTCTCACTTTACCTGTAATGCTCCACCACTGATGAGGAAAGGGCCTTAGAAGACATTATCTATACCACAAACACATGAATGCTTGTGTCAATTCCAAGGAGCACATTACAACCATATTAACAAGACTTGCCAAGACGTGTAGCTATTACATTATTTGCTTGCAATTTAGCTAAGTTATCAAACTGAGAAGTTCAGCTGTATTAAAAATCAAAATGTTATTTTTTATTATTTTAACACTCAAGAAGATATGTCAGTATATGTCAGCAAAAAATCCTGTGGAGTATCACAATAAGATGTGTATTTTTAGAGATCAAAGGAAAATGCATTAGAATTTTAAAAATAAAAGTGTTGTATTTCCTTAATGCCCAATAAACCATCACATTACAAACTTCAATTACATTGCCAACTGCAATCCCTTTTAGGAATAATTTATGCATGGGATTAAACTCATCATTTTTGAAGAAAGTATATGAGCAAGTTTCGTTTAACTTACTGCTTCTTATCTGGAACAGTTTCTTTGTTTTGCTTCAAGAACACATTGCAAAAACTCCATCTCTAAGTCTTTTTAATTGTCAGCCTGATAAAAAGCCCTCAGTCCAACAAAACATTTTAGTATATTTTTATCGTTAACCCCAAAACCAAGGGTCTAAAAACTGATCTGCCATGAGTACAAATGGGAACTCTCTGTCTGCAGACCACAAGGCTCTCCTCATCTACTATTAAATCAACAGTAGCACAGTGATTGGTGGATATTAAGGATGCTGTTTGGGGAAGACTGCTGGCAGATGTGTCCCCACATAGGGAAGAGATGAAGACAGATTGATCAGGGCATCTGGGTGCACTGCACACCAAACCTGGCCTGGCAGCAAAGGCAGGCAGCCTAGGGAGGCAGGCACCAGCTGTGTGCTCCCAGCACAGCTATGAACAGCAGTCCAGAGAGCAAGCTCTGGCATTATCAGGGAATTTCTAAAATACCTCTCATTTTTACTGTATTCAAAGCACATGTATGTCATGTACATTCTCAATGACAAAAAAAAAAATAAACTCTTAAAATATCTGATGCAAATCTCTCATGCTAATGGATGCACTGAATATTGGTCAGTGAGAAAATAAAAATGTAATTTAAAAAGAGGGTTTCTAGACAAAAATTGTGTGCCTAACCAAATCTGGTAATGATCATCAATCTGAAAAAAGGAAGATATTTCCTGGAAACTATGCCACATATCAAGAAAGCAGAGTATACCACCATAAAAGAGATAATGGGGATTTATGAAAATCATTTATGCTGAAGAAACATCCTAACTTTCATTCTAGTAAAATCATCTACTTCATATCTAAACATTTTTTCTAGTAAATATTCTAAAGCAAGTAAACATGTCCTTGGGTTAAATACGTGTGCAGATTTTATTTCCACTATGTTTATAAAAGAGTATTCTGTAGTAATGCTATGTGACTTTATACAGGACAAAAACATGAGTTCACAAAAACAGAGTAAAAAAAAAAAATGTGAACTATGTAAGTGATTTTCTGAAATATTATCTCAGACATAACCAAGCCCACAAATCACTCCAGCTCCTCTCTTTCTTTGCTCCCTTAAAGTCTTCTTAAAATGAGCACATTTTCATGGTATCAGTGGAATACAGATGATGCCTTTTAATACATATACCATTGACATCTAAATAAATAAGCAGTAAGATACTGCATGCTATTTGTAGAAGGGAAAGACAATGCATACTCTAGGAACACAGTATCCATTTCCAAGTAGACTCCATCTGTTGTTTTACCCATAAATGTTCTACAGTTAGATGGAAGGAGTTTAACCACAGTTAATCAGCTGTGCAATTGGATCTGAAGACTTGATTCCTATTTCCAGCTGTGCTGCCAGCTTTCCTGTTACCTTGCGTGATGAGCGTCATCTCTCTGTGCTTTGGCTACCCTGTGTTTACAATAGGATAATGAGCAAGATTTGCTTTCATCACACCTCCTTTTTCTAGTATGGAAACATACCAAGATCAGAACGATATACTGGATATATTGAATGTTAGGTAATTATTCTTATTAAACAGCAACATATATTTTAAAAATACTGACACTATACAAATTGATGAATTTTTCTCACATTAACCTTTGGGTAGAAACAACTATTGTACATTTAACACGAAACTGTGTATTCACGGACGCACTGTGTTACAGTGCAAGAACTCACCTGTATGACTGTTTCGTTTGCAATATGTATTTGTTGTAGATTTTGATTTGGATGTTAAGTAAGTTGAGTTAGAGCCGATGGAACTAGAGGATAAGGATTTCCCAAGATTATCCGAACTCTTCTTTATAATATTGGTTGCTGTTTTGCTCCAATCTAAAAATGATTGAAAAGTTTTACACACATAACTACCATAGATACTAAATGCCTAATTTATTCAATGATGATAATTTCAAGCAACAGATGCATTTCTTCATATTGCGTATAACAAACAGCCTATCCTTTTCCTGTTAGATAACCTCTTTGGTTCTTAAGAATCATAAAATTACTCCAACTCAATTTATTCTACCACTGTAGTTAAAACTGGTGGCTCTAACATTCTAACAATAATTTGTTAGATTAGAACTGCCAGTAAGGCCTAGGATGATGGAGAGGAGAGAAGCTCTGTAGCAGTATAAGGACACCAAACTTTCATGATCTGAAGAGCAAAATCCAAAGGGACGGATAGGAAATAGACGGATAGGACCATTTAAAATGATCTTATCTTCCAAGGGCTTGATCTGCTGAGGAAGATACTACATACTAACAGATTCAAACTTCTTGTTTAGCATATTGGTGCACTATTATTTAATACCATTTATTCTGTTGTTTGCATTTAAAGAGTTTTGTCCAAACCATTAACACAATAGGCTCTTATGCTGGAACAACTTCAAAAATTAAATTAAATAACTAATATTAACAAACTGAGTGAGGAAAACTAACACTTAAAAACTCATCACAAGTGTCCTAATACCAGCAGAATAAAAGTACCTAACTACTTTTGTATGAGATACTTGCAGGTAAGTGCAGGAAGTTTCACTCTTGAGTCATCTTGCTGTTATTCACTGTACTTCAATGAAATTCACAAAATGGAAAAGAAGTCCAAACCAAAGACACAGGGGCCACTTAAGTCTTGATTTAAATCAAAGCAAATACTTTATCCTAAATCATTGATATAGGGTTCAGGTATGCAAGTTCACATTTGATTTATATTTCACTGTTCTGCCTGAAACTGGTGTCAGGTTCAAGGAGGTTAAAACCAGCCCGTGGAGACTGACTAGATGCTAGGCATAATGACATCACATTAACTATACCACTGAAGCATTCGAATTTTTCATGTTTTTATTTTTATGATACTCACAAGCTGCCCAAGAGCAGTATACAGAAAATTGAAATACTTTGATCCACCTGTGTTTTTCAGTTCAGAAGTTACAGCATAAACCACACAGAAACTGAACATATGAAACAATTTGGATGCCTGATCAGAATGAACATGATTCTCCTAATTTGTATTAACTCTTTGAAATAATAAGGCAACTTTTCTTACTATAAAAATGAAAGCATAAATGTTTTATAGTATACAATGAGAATGCATGCCCTAAACAAAAGAGAGCAAGACAAGCAAATGTCTTGATAGCAAAGCAGTTACTTAAAACCTTGAAACAAGCCTTGGTTGCCACGAGAGAAAGGACACAAGGGTATTTGGAGTGCTGTTACTACCCAGGATAGACTGGCTTACTGTAGTAGGCAATGAGCTTCTGCCACCTTGCATCAGCTGTAGATTTGAACACTGAGCAAGAACCATATGAGAAAAAAATTATATGGTTCAAATCACCACATCAGGCAGCAAAGCAAGATCCAGCTGTCTGAACACAGAAATCTAAATGCCACCCAAGATGGTCAAAGGTGCAGGAAATTACAAATGCAGTGGCCCAAGTGTTCAAAACAAGTGCTTTCCTTTCTCTCTGACTGTTGCAGATAAAGTTGAACTTCAGTCCTGGAATGTAAGCAGGTTTCTGCTTAAGGAATTTTCTAATTTCTGAGTTTCTAATGGTCTCTCTGAATTAAATGGTGAAGGAGAGACAGTTTAAAAAGACAAAGATAAAAGCAAAAGAAGACACAGTATTTCTATGTGCCTTTTAAGAATTACTCCTACATCAGCCAAACAGTTCACACAATTCAGTCAGTATACTTTAATGCAGGAAAAAATGAGTAAGATGGATTTTGAATGACAGGATTTGAATCTCTGGATCCTTATATAATTTTTTTTTTTTTTTTGCATGGCCCAAAGGGCCTTCCAAAGCCATGCTTGTAGCACTACAAAATTTACCAGCTGCCTTCAGTGGAAAACTGAAAGACTTGAGAATTTTTATGAAGTGATATCTGAAAAGTCCCTTGGCAACTGTTAGTACTGAAGTGACAGACTATGATTAATCTATTTTTCCACATCTCTGGCTTACCTTGTATTATATTAAAAATAACATAGCAAGCTATTTACCTGGACTTTTAAAGACAACTGCAGAACTTAAGGAGGGGAGCTGTGAATTGCTTTTACCTGAATTGTCTGCCAGTCGGAATCTGCCACAACAGAGATGTCTCCTCCACTGCTTCTGCACATTTTCTTTCATAGCGCAATGGAATACAAATATAAACAAACCTGTGACAAGATTAAACAAACACCAAATGAAGCATGTATTTATAAACAGATTAACTAAAGTCTATTATCAAAGATTATGAAGTACAGCCAAAGAAAAAATAATCTTAAGATTTTGTTACTGTCATCTATGCCTCATTTAAGAGGTATGGAAATTAACTAAAGTTTTCCCATCCTCTCGTTGCTATGCAAGTGCCTGGGATATCAGAATACAGAGAACAGGACCCATTTTATTGGTACACTTGATATAGATTCAGCTCAGTGTTGATATTTTAAATTTTATTTTTTTTTTTGGCTTAGAGGAAAATGATTAGAAGTTTTTTTCTTTGAACCAAATGACTATTTTGCACCTAACAGGATTGCAAGAGACAGGCTGCAAAGTAAATACAGACACTGTGATATTAGCAAGGAGATATTTTATCGCCTCTCTGTTCTATATCTACTGAACTGTGGGTTGTATTCTTTTAAAACCAAAAGTCTCATAAATGGCATTAACAGGTGTCCTGAAAAAGCACACTTGGATTTATGTGCATCACATGCATGTACTTGAGATGATTATGAAAAGGGTAAGAATATGTTCACAAGTACTAATTTGGTGTCCAGCTACAAACTTCCAAAGGAAACTAACTGATTTGTGCATGCAGTTGCAAAAAAAGTGTTTAAGAATGTTTTTGTAGAGTTGATTTTTCTCACGTGATTGTAAAATTTTTGTTTTCAAGACAGGAGATAAGCATACTCCCATGTAATAAAGTAGGTCTTAACAAGGCATAGGGTACGATTTCATAATTCTACAGATGTACTTTGGAGCTAAATATAGTAGTTGGAAATCTCATATGCTCCTGCCTCTTTCCATGCAGGCCTGTCTGTGGAATCTTTCGTTGTTCTCTGGCTTGGCCTACTCTTGTTTTACTCTTATTCTCTGGGAGAGAGCCAACCTGAGGCTGAGCACCTGATGGCAAAATGCTACTGCCAAATCCCTCATGATTATATCTTAAACATGTATAAATGCTACATAAGGTGGGCAAATGTGGTCAAGTGCCTTCCTCTAAACCCTTTCTTTTATGATCATCATGAAGAGTTCCATATATTAATGCCTACTGTGTTTCAGCTGGTAGAATGCAATGGCAGGATATAGCTTGGATATTAACACTCTGGAGAATCAAATTGTCTTCTTTCCTCCAAATTGCTGCAGTCTAATTTTCCACTAATGCACATCATTGAACTGGACCTGTAATTGCTAACAGTCATCAGGCCAGGCTGAGATCAGTTAGCTTAAGGTAAGGGTTGTGTCATGAAACACGTTTTTTTCCAAAATTTTTCAAGAGCTGAATGGGGAAAAAAGAAGTAAAAACACAACTTAAAAAGGGCAAACATACCGTGATACATCTCATATGTAACTTCTCTTGGATTACAGTTACTCTGTTTGCATTTAGTGAAATATTTTTCTGTGTGATTTGTTTAAAACACACAGCAATTCCAATGCAATCACTAGCAGCTCTCCTAGGCTTAGAGATATGCAACTGTTTGTGGCCTAAAGTTCCTCTTAGAGCTTCTGCATAGCTACAGACTTTGTAAATTGACGCTTAATTAAATTGTGGTGAATGTTTGGAACATTCTGAATTGTTAAAAAAGAAAATGCATATTCTCTAGTAATGCAAAACAAATGTACTGCATTAAGTACTTTGCCTTTGCCCTGTCTGGGCTTGGTCTCCAGAATTTTTTTCTCTGTATTTCATTATTCATTAAGTTTACAATGTGCTTTTAGTAGTACAGCTTTGGTTTTGTTTCTCAGAGACAAATCAGACCCTAGGCTTGGCTCTAGCTTGGCTCTGACTTGAAAGTATTTGGCTTGCCCAGGCATATATATAAAATGAGCAGCCAAAAAAGAAATGTTCCCAGATTTTTTACTCTGAGTGTTGAGGATAGAAAAATAATTTCCTATGTAGATGAAATAGCAAAGTACAGTAACACCAGCAGTTGCTGCAATTTGCTTTTTCACTTCCAGTGCACAAAAACCTGCTGATGGAGGCTGCTGGTATAGCTTAAAATACTCATGCAGCTTTCAAAAACTTGACAGAGAAGACACCTATTTACCAAAGTCTCGATAATTACGCTCATGCTAATACTGATGAAAGACTTACCATATGAACTGCTTTTTTGCTGCTAGGAAATGCTTGGTGACACAAATTCTAATTTTTAATTTGCTCCATTCCATCCAATTTCTGCCTTTTTGCCTAGTATTTTAAGTTAAAACTGACCCAAACAAAACCCCACAACATTATTCTCTTTTCGTGAAAGCTCCATAAATCTTTTAGCAGCATTAAATACATCTGAACTGTATCAGATAAAATCCACACAGGGTAAAATTAAGCACTTTTTCCGTAAAGGGAAAATATTTTGCTGACCCTAGGAAAATTTAATTTTTGTCTCAATATTTGTGCTGCATAACACATGCTCCTTCAATGACATTCTTGAGTTTGGTTTTTGTTATGTGCTTTTTTCAGGCAAATTCATTTTTTATATCAATATGTGCGTGGTATAATACATGCCCTTCCAATGATCTTCTTGGGTGTTTCTCTTCAGTTGTTCTTTATTAGTGGGTAGGGCGAGCGCTGGTAGAGAATACTATGGCATTTGACACATATGCAAATTATAGCTCTGAGCTAATTTTTTTTTAAATGTGAGATATATAATTCTGTAATTTATAACCATTTGGTTACAATTTACAGCATTTTTCAGAAAGACAAACTATGCGGGAAAATTAAAATATTCAAAACTTGATTAAAGGGAAGAAAAATAATCTGACTATAACAGTCACTGGATTTTTCTTAACCAAAGAATATCCCATAAGTCTGTGCTATCTCTCCACACTGAAACAGAAAAAGAGGACTGATTTTTGTTTTATGAGTTCTCACGCCTTCATAAAATAGTTGTGAGCTTTACAGATTCCCTACAGGAACAAATTAGGGGAAAAGGCTTCCTATATTTGAAAAGAAATGTTGAAGGTGATACAGCATCTAACTTAACAGAGAACACTGCAGACTGTTAGTTAGGAATAGCTCTTTTTTATTACATAATGCATTATATGGAAAAGACCTTGAAACATTCATTAATTTATGAAAGATATTCAATCCATATGTTGTTGGTATCATTATTCCATATAAGGGAAACCAATGATGGCTTAGTATCAATGGAAAACCTAGAGATTGGATATGAGTCCCAAGTCAAATCACACAGTATGCCCCTAAACAGCAATAGTTCAAATATTTGTTCACAGAATAAATTTGAGCTTACCTTGCAGTGAATTGAAAATTGAGAAGAGGTACAGGAAAGCGAGAGTTAAGGGACCCCAGGCAAAAAAGGCAAAGCCCCATGTCATGCCCAGCAGGAAGGTCAGGCTGACCACACTACGGAGGTTCCTCAGGATCTCTTCCTTCAGGCTCCGATTAGTTCTTTTCCCATTCCTCCCACAAATTTGTACCATTACGACAATAAACATGGCAATATTCATTAGAAACATGATTCCAAAGTAGCCAGCACAAGTCACATAAAAGACAACTTCATTCTTGATCCAGCAGCTGTAAAAAAATACAAAGAGAAAAAAAATCATCATTTTTGGCTAATGCAAACTATCCTCCAATTAATCATATGACAAGGAAAACCAGTCTATTTCTGATTCCACTGATGCAGAGCTACACTTCAATATGAAACCTTTATCCATTTTCTGTTTGGAAATAGGATGAAGGCTGGAGGCATCTTAAGTGACTATAGCCCATAGTATTATCATCTTGGAAATCTGAGGATTGTACCACATTTTAGTCAAAACTGATTACAAAGGAAATCTGACCTCAGATACAAGCTGTGGGAACTGCAATCCCATCATGGAAAGTGTAAATTCAGTATGAGCAGCTTCACTGCTGTCATATGTGTGAAGCATAGCATGGTTTAGAACAAAATGGACAAACTTGTATCTTCAGTGTCAAAATCTCAACTTTCTGCCACTGGAGCTAAAGGAGAACTTGTACATGACTGGAGAAGAAGCAGGACTTTTGAGGTAGCCATTTCACAGTAAGCCATGTGAGATATCTAGCTTATATCTGTAGCAGCAAATGGCCTGCATGCTTAGCATAATACTACAATAAAAATACAAAATGACATTTTTATTTATCATGATGAAGCTTTCCCAGGCAAGGAAGAGAGCACTCATATAAAAATTTCAGCATTTGGAGATTATTAGCAGGACATCAAGAGAAGAACACAGAAGACTATTGAATACATTGGCAAAAGGTTGGCTTACTTACAAAGGATACTATTTTTATACTTATTGCTTTCTTTGCTCTTACCTAGAAAATACAGCTTTTATTTAAGATAAACCAAATTTTATTTTATTTATTTTATTTATTTTATTTTCCTGACAAAACATATAAATTATTCTTTCGCCAGAGGAGTGTTTGTACCCGACATTGCGTAATGCAGATTTCCCTCCAATTTTTCTTATGGTCTTCTTCATGCTTCAGATTCAATAATTTAGAAGACAATTTTGCCCATTTTGTTTGTTTTATACGTCTTTGACTTTTCCAAAGCAACCTGACTGATGTTTTTTTTTTTACAGACTATAAATGCTGAATTTTAAGAGATCAAAAAAAATACTCACAAGTCATCTCCTCCTTGACCATTAGCATCTTTGCCATATAACTCTTTGCCATAAACATGACTTGCATTTGTATTAGCACTTGCTAAAACAATTGCTATCACCAGAGCTGGCAAACCTGTAACACAAGAAAACTTTGGGAGCTTTCAAATCTCCTAAACCTTTAAATTCACCATTCTAAGCTAAATTATTGATGTCTCCATCCCTATTGCTTTAGTACAGAGTATCTTGAGAACACTGCACTGAGAAGGTAGAAGAAAACAATTTTTCAAACAGTACAAATACACAGAACTTTCAAAGCACTTAATGGGCATTAATGAATAAGCCTCGTAATCTTCTGCAAGGTAGAAAACATTATTTTAGTATGTGATATGGAAACTAAAGTAAAATAATCTTCCTTCATTACCCAAAGTTAAATCTGCAACTTCACACAGGCTCTCTAGTGAGAAGAAGATTAATAAATTATTTAAAAAATGAGATTGAATGGAATGAGGCTATTGGGTTTTTTCCTCGGGATTTTTTTCGGACATGCTAATGTCAATTCATTAGGTTGGATAACTGGGGAATATGAACTTAAATCTGTAATTACTCCACCTCTTCTCTCAACTGTAAGCCCCTCTGCCCTGTAAGACAAACTATGTATTTTTTAGTAATAAGGCAAAGGGAGTATTTTGGGAAAACAGACAACTGTGTGGAAGAGAACTCTGCAGAAAGGTACAGCTCACACAAAAGAAATGCACGTTTCCTGATATGCCTTATTTACATGTCTTATCCTTGCTATAACAGAACAGATTCAAAGGGGAAGAGGTTAATTTGCTTTTCCGACCACTCAGTCCTTGTCCTCTGCTGAGGTTGCCAAAGAGGATGCTGGTTGCCCATGGAAAGACATCAATTATCAGCTGTACTGAGGTCAGTGCTCTAGCCGTAAGGTTAATGGGTTTGTATTGTGTTGTATTATTTCAAACACAATATGTGCATTCAGGGAGAAGGCACAGATTCCTGATATAGACAAAAATGAAGAATAAAAGCCCTGCTGCCCAAGCCTTGCAGTTATTTTTCAGTATTACATTTTCCATTTCAGTCCTGCTTTGTACATTGCTTAGGGCAGCCAGGATCTCTCAGGGGTTTAAATGTGCTGAAGCTCAGAAAATTTTGGTTGTCTCTGATTCCGCCATAGGCTTTGTACTTGTTGACAAGAAAGTTTAAGCTTAAAAGTTTTTGAAAATCAATGCAAAGATCCCCATAGGTTTTGCAGTAACTGCAAGAGTTTCTGGATTCACTGTGTGCCGTGGTTCTCAATTTCTGATACGACAGTCATGTTTCCCCTCTGCCATTCTGGCCTCTCTGGAGTGCAAGACCAGTTTATCCGGTCTCCCTGCTCATCCTGGGGCTGTGGGCTGGTCTGGCTGGAGAGTGCCAGTTACAGTGTATTTACACAGAATTATACAGGGGAACTTGGTGACAGAGAGGGCTGGCTGCGTGCCGGCACTGCTGCAGGCCAGGGGGAAGGAAACACCATGCAGTTATTAATCCTGCTCTGCATTTCTGATAGAGAGCCTTTATATAGCAGCATTTATAGAGAGCATTTTATGTAGCAGCACATGTGCTACGTAAATATTACTTCTTCTGGACTCACCCCAGCCAATGATGCAAAACTTCAGTATGTATCGCCTTATGTACGTGTTGAACACCTTCACTAGAGCAATGTACATATGAACAGCTTCTAGTCCCATCCACGTAAAGGTGGCCAGAAGGAAAAAGTGCAAGAGTGCAGCTACAGCTATGCAGAGGCCATCAATATCAAATGATGCAATCCAGCCATCAAGCAAAAAAATCAAGTTAAGAAAGAGCAGGGCTGTGCTCAAATTCATCAGGATTTTGGATGGATAATCTCTTCGCAACTTCCTAATGAAAGAAATACAAGTGTACATGATTAACTTGCTGCAATCACACAAGCCACTTAAATAGCTGGGTTTACCAAGTTCACAAAGTAAATGAAAGCACAGTGATCTCTTAGTTGTAAGTGTTAGTGCAGTAAGACATAGTGATGTGTACTTCTGTGTAAGGTTGTTGAAGGCTTCTGCTGTGTGGTGGGGATAAGCTACCAGTTCTCTGGGTCCTTAATGAGCTAATTAACTGTCACAGTATTTTAGCAATTGATTTTCCTTAAAAACCTTTTTCAAATTAAATATAAAACAGTACTTTGTATTTTAGATGAAAGGAAATGAAAACAAAAAAATACAGCTGAGTAGAAGGTCATTTTATATGTAAATCTTTGCTTAATTTTTGCAATATATTTTCCACTACACGTTGTTTTCTGTTTGGTTGGTTGGTTTTTGTGAAAGAAGACTGAAGATCAAGTAATTAAGTGATACACACTGAAATGTAGGAAATGAGGGGCAGATAAAAACTTCTGCCCCCTTGGACCAGAACGCTATACTGTAAGTAATTTAATAAGAATGCAATCATTGAAGATGTTTAAAACTTGAAAATCCCCATCTCTCTCCTTACCCCTAGCAAACTATTTTTCTTTAGCAGCTACTACATCCTATCCTGTAACAGGCATAATTGTTTCTTTGTGTTGACATGACTTCATTTTCCCTTTTCACTGTTCACAGAACTGTATCACTTCAAAACTTTTGCTTTCTCTTGAGTCACTTTCACATTTCAGTAGGACTGCTATTGAAATTGTATAACACTTCACAATTTATCTTTATCTCTCTTCCCACTTATTTCTGAAGGGCTCTAGAATGTAATTGTCCTAGTTGGAAATTTTACTTTTTATGCCTGGGTCTTGTTATGCTCACATAGTCAAATTTTGGTTTGTTTATTTTTTTTATAAAAAGCATTTTTGAGAATTTTAAAAGAATACATTTCTGTTCAGAATCTAGAGGATTCCCAAAAGAGCAAAATTTTGATGCACATTAACCTTATTCCCAGGCTTGAGTGGCACAACACATTAGAAACTGGAGGAAAGACCAAACTTACGCCCCTTGAAAAAAAATTTCAATTCACAGCAGTGTGACTGTGATTTACAGGTTTGATTTCTTCAAACACAGATTTCCATTCCTAAACCACACTGTCTATATAATTAATTAATTTTATTCACCACATATAAGTACTACTTTTGTGATGTTTTTCAGAGAATTACTACTTACTCAAATGCAATGTATGTCAGAAGAGTTGCAGCTGAAAATATAGCAGATATTCCACAGCCTATGTAAGTGATAAAGGTCAGGACCTTGTTATTCTGTGGGTCTATTTGCGTCACAGTTCTCTGAAGGTCCTGTGTGAGAGAGAAGGAAGAGACATCACTTATAGCCAACACCTCTTCTATGGGCACAACACTCTTTGCTGGTAATTAGTCAAGTAAAACTCAAAAGCACTTTAGCAATATCACTACAACCTTGACATCAGGGTTCACTTTTACTGAGTGTACTTAGTCTATAGTTGTTACACCTCTCACTTCCTTTCTATAGCTCTTCAAAACATTCTGCTTTAAGTATTATAACTGCTGGAAACAGCAGATAGTCAGAGCCCAATTCTTATCCTTATAATTCAGTACCAGGAATTCAAATGTCCTTCTCTGGAAAAGTCTCCAGTTTTCAAACTTTTTATTCCTGTTGATTATATACAACTCTCTTTCAGAAGACATAAGATTTAAGAAAATGTAATTTAAAAGTATTCATACTGAAATGTGCAACATTCTTGGGAGTTTCTGACATTCCTTTTTGTTAGTGAAAGTTCATAAAAGATAATGGAACTAATCATCTACAGATGAAACCAAGGGCAAGATATTGCTTTTTGGTTTTATGTTCTGCTTTGACATAAATGCTACAATTATAACAGAACTGGTCAGAAAAGTAGTGACAAAGATAACAGAAAAAAAATTTGGAAGTGAAGCGGGAACATTCTGAGGATTTCTTTTCCAGTTTTCTGTCTAACTGTAACTGCCACATAATACCATCTGAGAATAAATGCCAGTGTTATTTCTTTTGTTTAAGAACAAGAAAATATAAGAATGTTTGGATCTATATCACTATGGAGAAAATGCAAGCAAATGCTAACGGATAATGATGTCCATTCTACAGTTAGTGTAACTGTTGTCCCTAGCAAAACTATCTAGCAAAAAAGCTAGGTTTTGTAGCAAAAGGCTACAAAACTTTGCATGTTTTGTAGGAAAAGGCAGGAGCCTTTTTTTTTTTTTCAGTCTGTCCCAACCTTATATGACAGTTTAGATACACATAAGGACAGTATTATTTGAAAATAATGTAATAGCTAAATTAGTCAGAAGTGGTTATTAAAATGTAAAAGCAATTAGAAGGGGCAAAACTGTGTAAAAATCTATTGGAATGCAGCCCAAATTCAAAGAACTTCTGCCTTATTTCCTACTCCGACTAAAGTATTCAGGGAAGAGAAGGGACTCATTTAATATATCCTAAAGCAAGCCTTTTCTTTCTCCCTTTGAGGATGAAAAGTGGAACAAGACCACAATTTACCTTGCAAGAAGACATAAAGTTTGTGGCTTTTCCATATCTACAACTCAGCATGATGTGAAGAGAGCTGTCCTATTAAGAAGGGTCTCGAAGGCCAAAGCTGAAAAAGTCAGAGTATGTGGCTCTCTTTTGAGGTTTAAAGTCTTATGTGACACTGCCAAATACTTCCACTTAGGAGCACTGCTGTGACCAGAAGCCAACATCTTTTCTGCACTTATGTTTTAGAGGCCAAAGAATGTCAATTTCAGATGGAAAGAAATATTTCAGCCCATTACTGGGCATAAACAATCACCAAATGTTAAGAAAAGATAGCAGTATTCCATTTTTTCATGTTGGGATTTTTTTCCCTGAAAAACACTTCACAAGTGCAAATTGTTGGAGGCAAATGAAGGCTAGAGGCTATGCTACTGAGGCTGAAGTGCACTATATGGGTCCCTCTTTCATCTTCATGGTAGGCATTGCTCTACCTTTCTCAGCCACCCAGTCTGGAGACTTCGCTTAAGGCTCTGACAGAATATGAGCTACAAGTTTTGTTCCAGGCTTCTGCGGGCAGACTTTTTCCAAGAGCAGGCCTGTAATGTAAGGCATCCTCAAAGCTTATTAAAGCCAAGTAAGAAAACAGCCAATACCTCTTTATACATTACACAAAAGGAGGTACTGCTTTATACTTTTTGACATTAGATAATTCTTGTCAGATTTGCAACCTATATTTGTGAGGGAAAAATTAGCCTCTTGATCTAAGGATGAAAGGGAATTATTGTGCTCCCTTGACTTTTCATCTTCATTAGCAGTTTTACTGACTTTAGGACATTTTTCTTTCCCTGTTTTTCCCAACAGTATATATCTCTCTTCCTTTTGTTCCAAAAACAGCACTTCCAAATTTTTTCTCATGATTTTTTTTCTGTTAACAACTTCCCACTTTCCTGATCTAGAAATTTCAAATATACTTAACTTGTTTCTCATTCGCTTCCCTCTTGTTACACACTCGTGTCTCAGCTGAAGGTTACTTTTGACAGATTATACTGTTAAGGGATATGTCAGGGATTCCCTGCACCTTAGGACCCATTAGGATCAATTTTTTCTGTTTCTCTGTGGAAGTGTTAGTTCTGGGCCTTGGTTACATGAAGTTGGATGTTATAATATGCTATTTATATTTTAGTATTGCTCAAGAGTCCCAACCCCAGGGCTTTTGTGGCACAGCATTTTCAAAATTTAGAATACTATCATGGGCACATTTTACCTTTTGAAAAAAGTAGTATTTAGCCACTTGCAAAGAATGATAATAACAACAACGACAATACTCTTTCATTACTAACTTTATTCATTATCTCATTCCTGAATCCTTATCACTAGCTACTTTGTTATGAAAAGATAACTTTGTGAAAATAAGGGGGAAAATTATTAGTATTAAAAATCATGTGCAAAAGAAATAACCCAAGTAACAAAACTGAGAGTTGTCTTGACACAAGAGAAAAATTGCATTGCTGTTCCTAGGAAAGGTAACTTGGTGACTAGAGAGTTTGCCTACCATTAGGACCCCAAAGTGTGTGAGGTGGTTGCATAAGCACACCGTTTCATTTTCATTGGACTCTGCATCCACCTGGCAGCCTGCAGGGTTCCAGCCACCATTGCCACCTGTGGAAATGAAACATGAGAAACAGCTGTACAACAAACACGTTAACCTCTCTTTTAAGAGATTTGCTACTGCATTGTGTGCAAATGCAGAAGTGCTTTTACAAATTGAATGAGTGAGCATTAAAAACAACCAGGAAAAGAAGCAAGTGACAGATTTCCTGCTTTCTGCTGAGAATCACACCACATGAGTGTCCCAGTAATGGACTATTGAGCAGAAGCAATAGATGGAGATCTATAATAAAGGTAGGGAGCTTTTTGGTTAGTGAATAAGACCTTCTATGTGGATCACACATTAAGACACACCTTAGTTTTACCCAACAATAAGACAGTTTTAGAACTCCCTTTTACCCCACTGATATGATGTCTGCACCTGCCTGCCTCTCACTCATATATCCTCAAGCACATGAAAGCATTTATGGCCCAGGAGCAGAGGGTCCCACCCTTCCTCCCTTCAGCATGTAATTCAGAAGGTCAGAGTGGAATATCCCAATGATGCCTTGTGCCTTAGGAAAAAACATGAAGTAAACTATTCCCTACTCGCCCCACCTGAGAAGGCCATTCTGAAAAATATGTAGAAAGATTTTAATTTTAAAAATTAAATGTTAAAAAGTAAAATCCATGGGTTTTTCAATTTTTTTTCCCCTGCTAAAACATGAACTAATTTTGTGGAATAGTTCATATTCTCTGACTTTTGAAGACAATTTTTTAAAACTCCTGACAAAATTCAGCATTATTTGCTCTGTAACTTCCAGACGATCAAGTGCTCAAATTAAAGACAATCTCTCAAAACACTGTTAAAATGTTCCAAAACCACTTAAAGCTCTTCCCCACTTAAGCAGACACTGGGAATAATTTCTTCCCTGTGTGCTTCTCCTTTCATGTGCTTCTTAGGTTCAGCTTCCTAACTAGGTTCTATGATTTTTTGCTCATTTTTATCCTCCTGCATTCTTCTCAGTTGTTTTGTATTTTCTGCTTTGAAGTACGAGTTTGAACGGTAACTTTTATTTCTTGCAAGACCCTCTCTATTAAACCTCTCCATTAAAAACCCTACTCCTCTGTTTCATTGTTAACAGGAGTAACATCTTAGTAGTGATCTCTAAAAAAGAAGGATATGGAAAGTCATCCCAGAGGACAAATGAGCAGTTAAAAGTATGGTTAAGAACCATTGAAGTGTCTGAGCAGCATTATAATTTAATTTGCACATAAAGGCAGATCAGTGAAAAAGGGCAATCAGATATGGAAAAATAGATAAACTTATTTGAAAAATTAAAAATGTTAAAAACATTTGCATTAAAAACAAACTTTAAGAGGAGTATATAACATCTACCATTACAAGTACCTGTACTAACCAGAAGAAATGATACACTTCATTGAAGAGACTTAATTGAATTCTGTAAGGATTGATTAAGAAGCAAAATGGCAAAAACTGTGTCTGATTTTAAAACTCAAGACCTTTATTGCCCACATGAAAGAAATTACAGTATTTTTAAACTTACCATTTTTGTTCATATCCCAGAAGACACAGGTAGGTTTAGGATCTTCCTAAGAACAGATGCAAAAGTAGACTTTGTATACCGCTTCAGGCATAAATCTCATCAACATTTAAAACAGCTGTTGTAATGCACATTTCATTTAACAAGCAGAAGAATCCATATAATTTAGATTGCTGAAAATTTGTCTACCGTTAAATTAGAATTTATTCTGCTAGAAAGACAGACTTGTTCAGGTTGTAAAGTCTGGAGCAGCGCTTCTCTGCACTGTACCACTGTTCCCTTTCCACATCCTCAGAATAATGAAGTTTTACTGTCTTGGTGAAGTTATCTGTGAGCATGATGCCTTTATAGAATCGAAATACTTCTTACTGTTCACTTCCTTAGGGCTTCTCCATGAATTCCCTATATATGGCCTTGACAATATGCAAACACCTGCTGAACCCCTGTGGAGGTTCTTTTGCCTCACCTTAAAATATTCATTGTAATGAAATGCAAGATAAAGTTAACTGAACTGTGAAAATTACAAACCAGGTTCTCCTTACAAAAACTATTTGCTTTGGTATTGCATTTTAACATTTTATTTCTTCATGTCTCTAGTGCTATTGCCTCTTTTGGATTAGATACTGACAGCATGTCTGAGAACAGAGTCAAGCTCACACATTTTTAACTGAAACAGTATGTGCCAAAGGGTTGCATTTGGTCTGTATTTCCCTAAATTTGGTGTAGTTATCTTTTAACAACATGTTTCTGTACATTCCTCCTTTGCTGAAAACCACATAACAACAAAATAATTCAGGGAAGTATTAATTTCTTGACTTAATAAAAGCAATTAAAGTTTGATCAAAGAATTTAAGTAATTCTAAAGTTCCAGTGTAATAAATCATGTCCTTGGTCATGAACATGGTCATGAACAGAGGTTTTGCCTAGTTATTGGCACAGAAATTGCCTCTGATGGACAGAATCAACAGTCTTTCAGATAACTCTCATACAATGAATGGAGTAAGAATGCATGAGGATGGGACAGGTTGTTTTCACTTTTTGCTTAATTGCTTTTGTTCTACGGTTTTTAATTTCCATTTATGTTCTTACTCAACATCCATCGCAATAAATCAGACTTCACACTTAGCCTTTACCATATACAATCTGCATTCCTGTTTCTCTGAATAATGAGTCTTGTTTTACCTGAATTTTGGTATGCTTGATTGTAACCTTCACATAATCCTGAAGATCCTGAATGGTTAAGTTTCCAATACTGCATGCCACCACAAAACTGGTCAAATTGGCAAGATTTTCTGCATCCTTCAAGAGATTAAGAAAAATATAATAAATGCTTACACAGCACATAACATAAAGCCAGAGTACACAGTTTCATTTCTGCAGTGTGCCAGAGTAAGTAAGGTGTCAGCACTTCTGTACTTTTGATCACGCAATATAAGAACATTAAGTTTATAAAATCAAATTATGTGTTAGCTTCATGGAAGTTTCCCTATTTTCCTTGTAGTCATAAATATACATAGGCACAATTATTGAGAGAGAGTTAGAAGGCAAACAAAATTATAACTCAAACAATGTAACAGATAACAACTAATGATATGATTAGCTCACTTCCCTAAACAAGAATGAACTGGCTGTCTTATTGTTGACACTACCCCTTTTAGTAGATGCAATTTTTTTAGCGAATAACCTGTTTTCTGTGTATGGTTGCTAAATCATCCTTCATCTTAGAATGAATGACTAAAAAGAATTAAACAAATTCAAAGCAATGTTACATACTGAAGGAGGTATATTTTACGCAAGGTCTTATTTGATGGGAATTTAAATAGAATTCTGACATTATCACTGAGCAATACCATTTTTTAACCTGCAGCTAAGAATTTTCCAACTGAGAAGTCTTTCTTGGAAACTGATTATTTATTAAAACAGTAATACTATTTTCTTGTGATGGGCATCCATTGAAACCTGCATAGTTACATGCCCAGCTGAGAAGCCTGGTCACTGCCTGTGGCAGATCTTAGGTCAAATGAAGTCTACTGTAACTCACTTTCCCTCACAAAATCCAATCTGTCAAACTCCTAAACCCTCGATTGCTTCTGTCTAGGGGTTTTATTAACCTAACAAGAGGTCAGGTATCAGCTCAGCACTGGCCTCATGAGATTCCACCGCTCATGAGAGACAGAATGGCACCAGTTTTTAAGTGCACATTATCCTGAGAAGAGTATTTAATTTCTTAAAAAACATACCCAGAAGTTTTCAGATGCAGTATTTCAGATTATACTGGAGCTTTTTGACAAAATTCCCTAAAATCTTAAAAACTGAAGAGGAAAGAAAATTCAAATACCTAGACAGTTCTTGAGCGTTCAAACAAGAGAAAACCTCTTGGCTACCATCTAAATTTCAACATCTGATCAAGTCTATGAAAGTCCTTGAGCATATTTCTACAGGTTTAAGTGGATTCTGTCTCTAGCAGATATGAAAAACTAGAAATAAATATCAGTGGGTCTCTTAGGGAAGGCAAGCCCATATATTGTTATTTATCCTTAGAAAGGAATAGAAATAATGTGTGTGTTAAAGTAAAATACAGATTACTTATTTAGCTGTAAGGCTGTGTTCATCCAAAGTAAGGGAGAAGTTTTTAGCCACTAAAATACACTGAAGTACAAAGCAATGCTGAGTCTAGTGTCAATGCCATAAATCTGGTCTAGTCTGGACAGACACTACAATTCACATGTTTATCACATTTGCAAATATTTTCATGGCCTCAGAAGTCATGAGGATGATTCTTCCAACCTAACTTTACACATTTAAGAAGAAAATGTCTAGAACTAATGCAGCCATTCTATAATTTCTTAACATAGTCAATGAAAGGAAACTTCCATCCAGGGCATAATATTCTATACATCTGGGTCAGAATACAAGTTGTCTAAAATAAGTGTCCATTTTAGAGGCTTTAGGGTATTCTGTTTAGTTCCCAGCTGCTACTGCAACAGATCTCACATCTCTTACCAGTTCATTGTCACATCAGTCAGTACCTTTGCACCTTGGGTATCTCAAATTGCAATTGTTCCTTTGTCTGGAGAACTGATGCTGAGTACTGCACTGGGATGAGATATGTTACATTCTTTTCCATTGACTGGCTTTGCAGGAAACTTATGGACAACAGTTCAGGCATGGATGTGTATATAGAACACACCTGCCTTTGGTGAAACAAATCCCATGCTGAATAGCTTTTATGTAGTCTTTTCAGTAATGTAACCATCAGATTTTAATGAATGACAAGATAAAACTTACTGAATTCTCTCATTGCAATAAAAAAAACCCTCCAGTGCTGTAAAGTATGATGTTTCACTGTTACATTGACTCCTTACAAGGAATACAGCATATAGCATGTGGATTTTTTAAATTGTGATTGGAATAAATATATCTATGAAATACTTTTATACTAAGGGATAAAGTTACTGGGTTTGAGATGGCATGTGGATCAATTTATTTGTAGGCCTTATTTTAACCTCCTTTAACTTCCTTTATTTTTAGACTTACTAAAAATGTGAGGATTACACATTTTTAATTGTGTTGAACATACCACCCATGAATAGTTTGAAAAACACAAAAAATGAAAGGCATTGTAGTTGCAAACTCAGATGCAATTTTTTCCCTTTTTTTTTTTTTTTTTTTTCTTTTCAATGGCTTAAGTATCACTTAGAAACACATTCTAAAACCATTAAAGGACACATTCTGACTTTATATGATTTTATGGCATTGTGACAAGCCTCAGTCTGGATTCTTCTGGGTTTTGTTATTAGAGATATCCATTCTGTTTATCTCAAAAGCATGCCTAAAATTAATACAATTTAAAATAGTTAAAGATACTTTGGAGTGTATTTCAGAAGGTAACTGTGGGTCATGGGTATTTTCTTGCCTAGATTATCCGAAGAATCTGGATACACTGCCAATAAAAACGATAATATAGGGACAATACAATACTACAGACTTCTGCGGATGCACAAGAGCCAAAGGTCATTTGAAATACTGATGGGAAAACAAACTCAGGTCTTCTGAGACACATTCTACAGTTCACCATGAAACACTGTTTCCTTCTTAATTAACTTTTTTTTTCTTTTTTTCCCCCCAAAATATGTACGGTTTTGGTTTTCTGTTTTTCAAGCTGCAAATTCTTCCTAATTTTTTTGGCATCTACCATGCAGGCACTATTTACATTTAACATTTGATGGGACCTAAAAAAAGAAAAAATCAAATCTACCTGAGTACCTTTAGTTTTCAGGTGCAAGTAATTGTTATCCTTCTTCCCTACTAAAATATGGTGTGCTTGTGTGAACACGGGTATGAAAAGTGCAGTATATATAGGAAACAAAGTTCTCTGACTGCTGACCATCAGACCAGAGTTCCCAACTGAACATAAAGTAGTCGGCTGGATATGATTACTTACTAACTCTTCGAAGGAAAAGAGAGCACTTGGCAGTTTTATAGGCCAAATTCCCTTCTGATAGAGAAGAGCCTGGCTCCACTGAACATCAAGGACTTACATCAATGCATTTTAACACAAGTTATGACTTTTAAGAGGACATGCTACTTTCCTCTGATTATAAGCAGTTGGGATACAGTTTTCCACAGACTACCCTGAGAAAAAGTTTATCTTACATGCAACAGGAATTTGCAGTCAAAGAGCTGATTTCAACCCATCTTGGGCACTTCAACTACATTGTCACTCTGAGCACAAGACTGTCTTTAGTGCCTACATTGCTATCATCTTTAAATTTCTGTAACTCACAAAATGCTGTGAAATGAGTACACTACAGGAAACTTAGCAGCTGGCTTTGACTCACCCTATCTGAAATGACTTCAAACACATTAATGCTTACCTGAAAAAGACCATTTTTATTGAAGAAAGTAAACTGAGCCCTGGATATAACTTCAAATTCACCCTGACTTAGATTCTTCAGTAAACTTGGTGGCAGAACAACAGAAGCAAAGGCACTTGTCTGATCCTTGTCAAAATCTATCTGTTAAATAAAAAAACAGAAGAGCATGTTCAAACAAAAAACAATCTCTTGTCCACAACTGGGTTCACACCTTTACACAGAGATAACTAAACATGGGTCTAGAATAAATCAACACTAATCTGACCTGTGTCTGTGTAGGAGTTGATGCAATAAATAAATTTTTTAAAGGTTTGGGGTTTTTCCACCTTTCCAGCAAGAGATCAGCCTTCTGCTACAAAATGGTATTATATAAAACCAACAAAGAAACAAACTCCTCCACTGCTATAATGATGATTTGAACATAATGAGATGGCAATAACGGCCGTCGTAATAATTTTCAGTAATCTTCATGATACTTTTTCTCATAGCAAACAACGTTGAGAACTAAAAAATATGCTCTGAACCCTTCTTTCTTAAGTTGTATTAGTTGGCTTGATCTGCACATCTGAAATAATTCTCTTAGGAGCTTTTATCATTTCTCTACTACAGGAAGGAGGTTTTAAAATAATTATTAGTGTCACCCCTCTACATTTATTGTGCTATATAGCACAAAAAAGGACACTTTCTGCTGTCAATATAAATTTAATATATACTGGCAATGTGTCAGACATCTAGAAGCCCTCTGTGGCCCAAGGATGTAACAAGGAGTAGGAAATAAATGAAGATGCAACCTTGCATTTTATTAGCAATTCTATGACTGCACACTTTCCCACCATGGCATACTCAAGGTGTGCCACCATACTCATCAGAGGAAGAGGAGCAAGCTATCTCACAATGGCTCTATAGTATGAGCGTTCAAGAATTTTACTGTGAGATTATGGAAACTCACACTTCTGACTTCCCCAGAGGCATCCTGGGCATGTATTTCTGGCTCCTACAATCAGATGTTTGATTCTAAAAGTACCATTGGCTAATAGAAATTTAAAAGTTACAGGCTACTGACATATTATTCACTGGTTTATTGTGAAGAACAGACACCCTTGGAAATCAGTAAGAGGCAGTTCACAGATATCTCCTGACAGGGATAAATGTAGTTGAAAACCAGGTTTTCAGAGGGTAATTCTGCCACAGTAAACAGAAAGTGTGTGTGTGATAAAGATGTCCCATTAGGCATTGTCTGCAAATAGAGTGGAAGAGGCTTCTATAAAGAAGCATGGATATATTACAGGAACAATTTAATAATATGAATCATCAAAACCTAACTTAGTCAAAGGTTTGGCAAGAAACATAAAGACAGCGAGGACTGAAATAGAATCTTTCCAAATTGCCATGGATACATTTGCTTGATATCTACTTTAAGAAAAAAATAAAATAAGATCTGGAAACCTTCTGACATACAGCTTGAAGAGTTTACTGTTCCCTGATGAGCCCAGGACAGAACATCACATCACTGGTGAAAAACCTGGGCTTTCACAAGGAAATCTCCCTCCAGGAGGGATAGCAAGTATCTTTCCTGAGAGGCATGGAAAATATAAGCAGTGACTGCAGCTGCTGAAGACTTTTCTGGTAGGAAGGATGCTAAGAATTCTCAAACAGCTGTTGGAAATATGAAAGTCTGAGAAGAAACTCATGTTCCAATAGGAACATTATAAATACTTTGACGGAGTTTGGATTTTATGATTATTTAGACAGTGCTGCAATAAATGGTTCCAGGACGAGAAAATTCCTGGATGTCCTCAAGCCACAGATGGTAATTCTTGTTATATGTGCGAACATCCAAAACCTGGTTTTAGAATTTTTCCTTTCCTCTTTCCATAAACAAAGGATGAAAGCTGGAGGAGAAACATTCCTTTGAAAACAAAGAACAATCAGCTATTGAGCTTCATTAATATGAGAGCTAAATAAAAGTAGACTTACAATCATAAAAAATTTCTGATAAAATTGATTCAAAGAAAGTTTAGTCAAAATATCTATGAATATAAATATGTGAAAACTCAATTACATTAAATCTATTTGTATCTATTTAAACCAGCATTTGAGTTTTGATCCTAAGTCTGTACACATGTGAAAGGCCTGAAGCCTACTATTTACGACTACTGTTTAAGATTAGTCTTACTCTCTTAGATCTTTAAAGATTAGTCTTTAACTGTTTTCATAATGCCATATTTTGTTGAATTCAATTTTGGTTCCTCCAGCCCAAACAACAGTATTTTTTTTTTTTCTGTGTAATATTTTCTGTTTGTTTCTCCAAGTAAGGTTCACTGTACTTGAATGGTTAAACACCGAGGAAACTGAGATGACATTACCTCTGTCATAGACTCCCTATTTAACTGCAAACCTCGCCCCTCCCCCCCCCCCCCAAACACTGTACTGGACTTTTCAAAGCATTTAACTGTCACAAGATGGAGTTGGGCATACCGTGAAATTTAAAAAGTCTCGGCACCTCATCACTATGGATTTCAAAAGAACTTCTGGAAAATACTATAGGTGCTCTGTGCATCTCAAATTCTGCTTCAAACTTTCAGATGTCTGATTTTTAATATTTGCGGGGGGGAGGGGGGAAGAGAAAAAAATACTTATGTAATGATAAATAACTCTACTAGCCTGTCTAGATGCTGTAGCACTGGAGACCTTCCTGCATTTTGAGGGAACTCTGTTTCTTTTATTTTTGTCTAGACTGGCCAAGGTCCACATGAATGACTTGAACCGCCTCACACATCCTAAATGGTACAAGCCTATCGACCTATGGATTCACAACAGGATCAGTCTTAGGTCTCTAGTAGTAGTAAGTAAAAGTTAAAACCATACTGGAAGATTGAAGATCTATTGTATCTGAAGACATATGTATGTAGATACCTACATCTAGATGTCTTATTCTAAAGCTGAAAGGCATCAATGGAGTTGTTAGCTAGTGTACAATGGGTAATACAGCAGACTGCTTAAGTTTATTTTCCTTTTTCACTAGTAAAAAAACCACACAAAACTAAAAAAGGGTCAAGTTTGTTCTCGATTTATAAACAAGTTACTTTTTATCTGCATGGAACATGAGTTTGTCTGTGCTTCCTGTCACTCAAGGAAATACTACATTTATCTGTTTGGGTGATTGCAGGAAGAAGGAAATAGAAAGTAGGGGGAGAACTGGGAGTTGTAAGTGGTTTTATAGGAATGACAGTAAACACACTTGGAACCACAGGCACATTTCATGTTCAAACATGACTGCTTGTTCCATACCTGGAAATCAGACGCATTATTCTGTGGACTGACACTGAAAGAACCACCTTTGAATGAAGTTGAATTTATAGAAGAAACTCCAAGTGCGAGATTTCGTGTTGAAATACTCATGGATGGTCCAGTGAAATGGATCTTTAAAGCCAAGGCATCAATAGTTTTTAGAGCCCTAAAGACAGAAATAAAATTATTCAAAAGACTGAATACAGAAAAAAAAGACCCACCTGTGCTCTCTCTCTGTATGCTTCCCATATCACAAGATGATTCTCTAGTTATTGGCTATGTTTTCATCACCTATCTGTGTATTCATAAGAAGACCGTTAGACTGTTAATTTATGCATCTCTTGAAAACAGAAGTTTTTGACTAACAGAAACTATGTGACTACATATCACTGGTACCAAAATAATTTGCCAACAATACTTATATCTATACTGTGCCATGTATCAGAAGACTGCTTTTCCATCCACGTACTTTGTCATGTACATTAATGTTAGTACAAGAAGAAATATTTGTGTCTCTAAGTTGGAAAATTCTTTTGGATGGAAATCAGAAAAGTTTGATTTCTGTGCCGCAGTTTTTTGTCTATACGTGCAAGAATGAATCCTTACAGCCTTGCAGGTTGCTCTCAAAAGCTTGTCTCAAATGCAGAAATACTTACTCTGAAGATGAGGCTGCCAATACACTATCTGAACTCGTTAGAATATTGGAAAAAATTGTCACCACAGTAGAACCCAGAGATTCATCAATATCTTCATCATTCACAATTTTTTTGAGCTTCTGCACAACGTCATTTACTTTGTCTGATGTTAGCTGCTGCCCTTCGCCAGTGAGATTCAGAAGCTGATTGGCTATATCAGCTGCATTTTCTGTAAGCATACAATCAAGTAAAACGACAAAATAATGCATTACAGTCATGAACTGATCTAGAAATACAAGTTTTTATCCTCATTATTGAAATCTAGAGAATATTCTGTGGTACTTGGAATGAACATAGGATTTTATCATTTTGCCAAATTTATAATTTTATGAAAAAGTACATACAAACATACAACCTTCTGATTATATAGTCCTCATTGGCTGTGTCTTTCTTTATTTTGATTTGAGCTTGTAAATCAGAACTATTACTGAAAGAGCTGATTGAAAGAAAAAGTAAGGAATAAACATCCTATTTTCTCTTTTTCTCCTTATGCTACCCTTTCTTTTTCACTGGGAAAACAAATGCATTCAAAATCACTATTACTGAAAAAGTATTCCCTCTTCTAAAAAGTCTGACCCTGTTGCAAATGTTTCAGTTCTTTCAGAGGATGGTTCTCTTACTCGCCAGAGGGCTGGCAAGCATGACACACAAGCAAAGTTCATGAGAAGAATCCTCCTGGTAAGGAAAGTTTGACAGTGTGTCCAATGGCAAAACATTAGTGTAAATCACATGTTAAACTGTAATTTCAATACCACCTGGACAAAAATTAATGTAAAAGCTAACCTTTAACAATACCAAAATACTTGAGATTTATTGGAATTTGGAAATAAGATTTTGAAAGATCAGTCTTCTTTAGTCTGCAGCTGGCTGTGGTTGTTAATGCTGGGTTTTTTTATAATACAGCTTTTGGTACGTTACTGTGGAATGTTCATTTTACACGACATAATGCTTTCATGTAGTTGGACTGCAAGTACTCAGTCAATTAAGTTAGGTAGCCAGGCTCCCTAGGACACCTCTATCACTGAAGAAAGAAAAAGAGGCTTCTCCAAGAAAGCATTTCATAATAGGAGCTTACTTGCAGGTGCTCTGAAATACATGCAGGAGTATAATTCTCTTCATTAGCTCTGGCACTAAAAAAAATGGCTCTGGGCCATAAAATTGTTGTCTTTTTATTTCATTACTCCTTTATGGCCAGAATGACATCAAGGGGTATTTTACAAACTCAGAATAAATCTGAAAATGTCTGATTTTAAGTTCAGTGAAGAGAGTGGAGTCTTTCCCCTGGCAGCTACAGGCATTGGAAACATTTAAAAATTCGTCCTAACTTGAATATCAAATAGAGGCAAAATACCACCTTGCTCTACTCTTAAATTGCCTGAGGAGTTTGACTTATTTCAGTAATTGGTATCCAGAGCTTTTAATGCATGAGAGGAATTGAACTTCCTTAGAGCTTAATTATTTACTTTGCACCGATTATTTAGAAAGATTTTTTAAACAACTTAGCATAAAGAAGATATTCTTCCTTAATGTAACTTCCTTATAGTAAGCAATGATCAAAGTCTACCTACACTATTCCTTTAGCCAAAGACCAATATCAATATACCCACCTGTGCAATTTCTAAGATCAGGCTGACCCCAGTATGATGTATAATTCTGCAGACCCAAATAGCTAAAGAGGAAAAATGACAAAACTCACATGAAGTACAGTAAAAAAAATACATAAATATTTCATAATTCTTATGTAGGTGTCACAGTGGCCCACTCCTCTCAGTTCACAACACTGCTAGCAACACGGCCCCTAGTGAAATGCCATATGCATGCTTGACAGTCAAAGTATGTGACTGAATAAGTGGCAGTGCTGAGAGAAACCCTAGTTCTTTTGGACAAATTCCAGGCTGATTCCAAATCTGTTTTGACAAACCGCTTCAGTGGAAATTCTGGCCTTGTATTTCAGGAAAGACCCAAATATTAACACAAATGATTATGCTCCTATTATGCCTAGTCACATGCTGTTTCTATAATTTCTCCTTGACATAAACATCTTTGATCAAGTCAATTGCAAGACATAATACCACTCAGAAGAATACACAGAGGAGCTATATAAAGATATAAATGTATGCCACCCATGAAAATTAGGGCAGGTAATTTCAGATCTAGATTCAAAGTGAGGGGCAGATATAAAGATATCTTTTTTTTTTTTTTCCTTTTAAATAAAGCCTTACCATAGCAAAATACAGAATCATAGAATCCCAGGATGGGTCAGGTTGAAAGAGGCCACGGTAGGTCATCTGGTCCAACCTCCCTGCTCAGGCAGGGTCATCCTGGAGCACACTGCACAGGATTGTATCCAGATGGTTCTTGAGTATCTCCAGTGAGGGAGACTCCACAACATCTCTGGGCAATCTGTTCCCATGCTTGGTCACTCACACAGTAAGGAGGTTCTTCCACATATTCAGGTGGAATTTCCTGTGAATCAGTTTCTGTCTTGTTCAGTTCAGTTGCCTTATGTCTTATTGCTTGGCACCACCAAGAAGATCCTGGGTCCATCCACTGGACACCCTCCCCCCAGATAGTTATAGACATTGATAAGGTGCCCTCATCTTCTTGAGGCTGAACAGGCCCAGTTCCCTCAGCCTTTCCTTGTAACAGAGATGCTCCAGTCCCTTAATCATCTTTGTCACTCTGTAACATTAGCTCCAAAATTAGATACTCTTTTTCCTCATTTTCATTAACGACAATCATGTTATCATAGCACGTCAAAGGCAGGATGGTGAATGGGAAAAACTTATCCTTTCACTCAGCACATGAGAAAATAACATTATTCCTCAGGTGATCACATTTATTATAACAGGACACTAGCAGGTCACTTTCTACTGTGGAATGCACAGGACTAGAAGAAACTGTTAGGAGAGTTTCTGCTTTCAAAACACATCCTACCAGTGTTCCATATTGGCAAATGCTAGTGGAGGCAGAGGCAAGGAAAGCACAGCCCAGGGCAGAACACAGTAATTTTTTGTTATGGGAAGTGCTGTACACAGACAATCAATGGTATTGTGTAGACCACAAACGAACAATAAAGATAAGCAATACTGGGACAGCAAAGGCCAGAAACCTTAATTTTTAATGATTCTGAGGCTCTGACATAAAAACAACTTGACTTCTGTACGACTCATTCTACAACAAAAGTTGGCCAATCAGAATCAGTTCTTGTAAGAGATTAAGAGGCTGAGGAAGTGAGTTATTTAAATATAATGCAGGTTGCTTTCCTGTTTGGCACAGAACCTCAAAGCTGATTCATATCCATGTTGCCATACCGTTTTCAAGAAGAAAGAGATCTGGTCTTCTCAGAACATGTTCCAGATGCAGTGTGGGTGGATAAGACTAATACATTGTATTTAATGGTAAATACTGAAGAAATTAATTAATATTGCATCATCATAACCACATTTAAGGCACCCAAAGGAGATCAAAGCCATAGTGTTTTGGTAATATATCAATGGGAGTAATAATATTCCCATTTTAGAAATGGGAAATAGAGACACAAAGTCTTTTGTAGATGTTCGCAAAGAAAGCTTACATTAGGGAAAATTTATCCTAAACCTTAAAAGTACAAGTTCATCTCTTTAAGCATAAGGTCATCCCCACCTTCAATTATGACTATGTACTAGCAAAACATTAGTTTCACAGTTTCTTTCACCTTCTCCTAATGAGATTAGATGTTCTGGATTATACCAAATACACATCTCAAAATCATATAATTTTATTCTATTTCTTACACAAGTCAGGTACTGGCAGTGGAGTGGTATAGCAAACTGAAACTTTGTTTTCAGTAACATAAACATCATGGCCAAGTACAAGGTCCTGCACGTGGGTAGGGTAATCTCAAGCACTAATACAGGCTGGGAGGCAAATGAATTGAGAGCAACCCCAAAGAGGAGGACTTGGGGATACTGGTTGAAGAGAAGCTTAATGTGACAGGGCAATACATGTTCACAGCCCAGAAAGCCAACCATATCCTGGGCTGCATCAAAAGCAGTGTGGCCATCAGATCAAGGGAAGTGATTCTGCCCCTTTATTCTGCTCTCATGAGACCTCAACTGGAGTGCTGCACACAGCTCTGGGGCTCCCAGCATAAGAAGAATGTGGACCTGTTGGAGAAAGTCCACAAAGATGATCCACAAAGAAAGTCCACAAAGATGTAAGGACACACTGAGAGATTTGGGGTTGTTCAGCCTGAAGAAGAGAAGGCTCTGGGGACAACTTATAGATGCCTTCCAGCACCTAAAGTGGGCTACAAGAGATCTGGACAGGGACTTTTTATAAGGGCATGTAGTGACAGGACAGTTGTGAATGATTTCAAGCTGAGAGAGATTAGGTTTCAGCTAGAAGAAATGTTTTACTCTGAGCGTGGTGAGATGCTAGAAGAGGTTGCCCAGAGAGGCTGTGGATGACCCATCCCTGGAAGTATTCAAAGTCAGGTTGGACAGGGCTCTGAATAACTTGGTCTAGTGGAAAGTGTCCCTGTCCACAGCATAGAGGTTGAAAGGAGATGACCTTTAAAGGTCCCTTCCAACCCAAACCATTCTATGATTCTATGACTCGAATAAAGCAGTTTCATTCTGTAAGAAGGTGCTATTTTTATAGTAATTTTGAACATGTATTATTTTGGGGTCTCAATATGCCCTATAGAAGTGGTAGATGAGCCTTTTTTCTTACAAATGAAGTACATTCTCTTACCACACCCACATAATCTCTCAGTATAGAAATCATGTTCCTGAAATACAATACCAGCCAATGGCAAGCATTACGGAGAAGGTAGTTTAATTATTTAACCAGAAAGTTGCATCTGAAGCAACTCAGCTTTTCAGACATTTGAACACCTACCAGGTTCTTGATGCAGTCTGAACTGAGCTCCCATGGCAAAATGTGAAGTTGGTCACAGTAGGTCTGGTATCTGGCCAAAAATAGTTTGGAGGGTTTTCTTCAGCTAAACATTTTTCTGTAAAAATGAGTATATCAGCGTTAATAATAAATTTCTCCACCTAATCATCTTCCATTTCTTGCCCTCAGCTCATCAGTCAGTCAGCAAATGAAATGCTTGGTTGTTTTCTATAGAGTGGCAGTAGAGGGGTGCACAACAGGAGATCGCATATACTGCTGCTGCTCAAGGGAAAAAGTTGAACATGCTTGCTGCATCCATTTGCACTTCACCAGCCTCCACCTCCTCACTCCCAAAGGAAGAGCAATCTTTGACTGGTAGTAGTTGAATGGGAAAAGATGAGAGCTAAAAGTAGATAGATTCAGGGCAGCAGCTGACAGAGCTGACAGTGTTGAGAATTGGGGATGAGGGGCCCTGGAGATCCAAAATGTCTCGTTTTAGCTCTGGCTGTAAAATATAGTCTTTACCCTTGAACTACCAGAGGAGCTGTCGGGAACTGTCCCAGCCTCTTTGAACCAGACAGCAAAACACTGACTGAAGCAAACTGGACAACTGTGTTAGTGTTAAAAGTAGTATCTTAAGCATGGCTTTCTGAGATTAGTGGAACAACAAGGCTTATAGGGACAACTTAAAATATGAAACAGTCACACCATTTGGATATGTGTGATTATTTTAACACAGAAGATGCTTATTTATAGAGAAGCAAACAAAATTTGTTGTGTAACAAAGCTGAACACTACTTACCCACTGGATCAACATCCACAGTATGAAGTTTATACCCTTCTTCCATGGTTCGATTATTATTTATGAGCTTCTGTCGGATGTCTTCCTCTTCTAAATTGATGTTGTTTGTAGAATTATAAACTAGAAGAGCCAAAACACCAAAACTGCAAGGAAAATTACCCGAATGTTTGAGTCAGAACAGCAGAGGCCAAATGTGGGGAAATAAAAATATGTGACAAATTCTGAGTATGGAACAGTGTCACCAAGACAATGTTGCACATTACCTGCAAATAATTTTTGTATATAAAGCCACAACAAGAAAATATAGTTGGGGAATTTCATTAAAAGAGCTAAGGAATGTTTTTAGAAGAGTGACGTTATTTCAGAAGATGAAACCATAGAATTGTGAGTTCTACATGGGGCCTAATTAATTTTAAAAATCTGGCTGCTGATGGCTTAGGAACTTAAGAGCTGATTCATCCCACCTCACAAAACTTGTCAGGATGGAAAAAGTCATCCTCCAGAGGATCTATCTCTACACTGACTACAGAGGAAGACTGGAAGATTAACAAAGAACAGATGCCTAACATTTAAATCTCTACATTTTAATGGAATGAAAAACACTCTGACACACCTCTGAAGCTTTTAGTTATAATTAGGGAAGTCGAGTTGCTCAGATGAGTAATTCAAGTTTGAGCACTAATAGCTGTTTTGTACTGTAGCCCACTGCTACTTTCTTGGGCACAAGAAGTAGTTCAAAGTGCCCAAGTCTCTTTCCTGTGAGAGAAATAAAACAGTCCCCACCCTTGTCCAAAAGCATAGCTTTTCTGGAAGGGAAATCATGAACAGGCAAAGCAACTCTAGCAGGACACAGGAAATAGGCTCACAGTGGAAGGCTCAGAAGTTTCCTCCTGAGACACAAGGAAACACATATTGGAGATGAGATCGTTACCCAAGAGCATTGCTTGGCTCTGGCTAGTAGAAGGTGATGCCACTAAAGCATGGAACATTGGATCTCCATGGGAGCCAAAATGTGGAAAAAAGGAAAAAGCAAACCTGCTTTGGGCTGTCTTCATCTTAGCCTTGCCCTTGGATACCCATCAGCCTGAATAAAGACAGACCTTTGCAGTGTGTGAGCTGTTCCTGGCAGCCTGGGAAGCGACAGCACTGCCAGCACACATACAGTGAACAGGGCGTACACTGACCAAAACTGCTTTCACCTATGTCCCCCCCAGTGCAAGAAAGTAACAGTGAGCTAAAGGGTCCTGTGGTCTGCAGAAAGAAGAGAAGCACAAAAAACCCATAGGGGTGCTAAACAGGGTTACTAGGGTTTTCAGGTACTGGTTCTTAGACAGACCAGGACTTCAATTAAAAAAACATCCTCCAGAAAGACATCCTCATGATGACAGCTCAGAATTGTACTTTCCAGAGGCACCTAATCTAGTACAGGATAAAACTACAGGTTAGTGTATAGATGTTGCTCTAAGATGGCAGACTTAACTCTCTTTTTGTCAGGCATCATTCTGAAAACAGTAACTCCAGCCAATAATTCTGAAGTACTCTCTCATTAGTGAAATGGCATTAAAACAACTGGCATTAGAAAACAACTTCTCAGTCTAGGAAAAAGAAAATTTAAAAGAAAAGCAAAGTCCAAAACTCACAAAGAAATCACGAATGTGCACTAAATACTCCACACATTTAACTTATGCAGATGTAAGGAAATAAGTTAATAAATACACAGTCTTTGCTTGGTAGTTTTTTTGGTTGGTTGCTTACTTTTATTGCAGTTGAACACCAGCACACTTTTCTTTTTTCTTGCTATATTCACTGTTTTACTGGTAACATGTTGCTGGAGAAGATAAAAATGTGACCACCTGCTGGCTTGGCTTGTTTTTTTCCCAATGGATATATTTTAGCAGAGAAATTCCAACTATCCCTGGCCAGGTTGCTCCTGCCCTGCTCTCAGATATACTGTGTTCCTCCTAACATTCCCTTCATTTCTGTGGAGTGTTTAACATATATATGGCAAATAGATTCAGTAGGGTAGATGTGCATTAGCAAGCTTTTGCTGTATACCTCGGATATATTACAAGGCACAAGTTTATTATGGCATTTATTTTTAGCAGAAGCACGGAAATTGCCTACTGGACTGCCAATTCCTTTGGCCCTTCAGTACTTCAGCCCCAGAGTCTCCTGGCACTTAATCATTTTTCCTAAAAGATTCTGGCTTCACTTGTCTATTCCCTTTACTTCAGAAGAGGAAAACTTAATATATTGATGCCACTCCCTACCTCAGCACTCTGGCTGCGAAACAGAAGTTCTGAACAGTCATCACTACTGCTAAGCTGCCTGTTCCAGGAGTACCAACTAACCAAAATTATATTTAGTATCCGTAACTGTGCAGAGGGATAACAGCAACAAAATAGAATGTATAATGATAGATGAGGTAGAATTTGTTGCAGTTATCATGAAAAATTAAAGAGAAAAGTATTGGTAGTGAAGCACTGATAAAAATAATCTCTTAAACCCATCTGTTACTTTTCTGAGAAACTCTTAGATGGCAAGTCATGTATACTCTATAATAGAGCCTACTCCATATTACGATGAGAACAATTTCTATAAACTTTTCAGAATGACTCATGCTAGCTTCCCAAAGTAAATAAATACCTTTTAACTTGACAGCTGATGCAATATGAAGCTGCGTGCTTCCTTCCACTTTTGTCACACTCAGATCATAGAAAGAAAACGTTTTAAGGGTGAAGAAAAAATTCTTGATTTGGAAAACAGAATGCCTACACTCAAATAAACAGCAATGCTGCCATGCTCTGCTGGTGTCACCAGATTTGCTACACCCAACTTAGAATCTTTTATTGTGTATCATATAAAAGCAGATAGATTCTCACAGCAGTAATCAATTACAAATTACACTTCATTGACAGTAACCTGTACTGCCAGCATTACTGTTATCGATACTAAAATAAAATGGACTGTGGTGTAGGTAGATATGTTTTTCTTTTCTCTGACTCAAATGGTGAAAGCTGGAGCAAGCAGAAAAGCAGGGGAAGACCAGTGTCTCTCCCACTTTGTCCTGGTCTGTTGAGCTAAGCTGGCTCAGAGAGAGGAATTTACAAAGCTGCACCCTCATCAGAGGCACAGGAGGCAGTGGTGGAGCCTGCGCTGCCATGGCTTGTGCCACAAAGCCAGCTTTATTCTCTGGCAGCGTGACTCAGAGCTATTCCAGGACAGTGTGCCTACACACAGGCTGTGGTCTCACTGCTACACCATGCAAGGAGTCTCAAGGAAGGATTAACAAACCATACGAACCATGCATCACAGACTGTCCTGTACCTGAAGGGATGTACTTGATAATTAGCAATGCACATTTCTCCTTTCTGTTGTACTAGACAGGCTGAACTAATACTGAATAACTGTTGTCAAACTGTTTCACAGATCACTATTAATTCCTTTCGTAGTTAATGTTACTTGATTTAAAGTATATAAAGAGACATTTTTAAAGAAGCTGAGTACTTGGGGAATCTAAATTTCCACTGAAAGACACTGGCAATTTAATTGCTAACTGCCTTGGCATATTTTAAAAAGTTTTAAGATGTCAGCATTAAGTTCTTTACCAATCTTGTTGTCATGCTGGCTCTGAAGACAAGTAGTGATGGGTAGCTATAACTCAGGACTGGCAGCACAGTTAGGCTTATAGAGTCACCTGTGAACAGTACTAACTTCTTCACATTAACCAGACAAAAACAGAGCTGACTATTGCATAAGTCACTCAGTGAGGATGCCACACAAAGAGGAGACAAAATGTTAGAAAACACACAGAATGAACAAAATAAATATGTAAGTAGAGGGAAACTAAAAGCATTTCACAAAAGCATGTGAGCTCTGGATATACTTTTACTTGAGGTGATTTTGACTGCAATACTATTAAAATGTTCAAAACAGAGAGCAAAAAAACATGACACAGCTTAACAGACATATTCAAAGTAATGTCAAGGATCATGAGTTTCCTTTCTCAGGAGAAGGTGATGTTATATTTAAAATATAAAATCGTAGGCGTCAGGACACAAAAATAAAAATTACAGCTACTTTTTGGAATATCAAAAATGCAAGCATCCTAAGTCTTCCTTTTAAGTTAATGACCACTGCAGCAGAACAGTGCTGCAAGCACCATGGTCATGCCTCTGTGCCTGTTCTTGTGTCTCTGGGCCTTTCTGCTCCTTACAGATCTGGTGTGGGAATACAATCAGCTATGGTTTTACAACAGAAGGCACTTATAATATGTGATAATTTGGTATAAAGGCTATTCATTATTACAGAATGCTGCAAAGAGCCAAAACAGAAAGGGCTGGAAGCCCTCACATTTAACAGTTGGTCTTTGCTGAAATGAGTTTTTGGTTACACTTGGACTATGTTCTGAAACAACAAAGAAACCCCCCATTCCCCTGTGCACTACTTTTCTAAAAACAGCATCTAACAATGTCAGACCTACACTGACTCTAGTTAAAGTCAGTGGAAAGACAAAGGAAGTAACTGGAAGCTGGACCAAGAGTAAGCAGCTTCAGCAGGAGACTAAGAAGCAAAAAGGAATTCCCAACTTCATCTATGATGAAGGCTTTCTTTACAGGTCATGTACACAAGACACCAGCAGGGCACTGTAGAGAAACCTGAGGATTTTTGCTTGATGCTTTGCTGGATGGTTTTTCAAACAGAAATATTACATGTAATGTGCATATTATGTGGCATTTTAAAACGTTTCTCAGCCCTGGTAAAGGCTGTCTATTACTGCTTTTGGTAACACTGAAGTTGAAGTTGTGGGGAGTAGAGATGGGCCAGGTCTAAGTCATTCCTAAAAACTCCCTAGTAGGAACCAGGAAAATTTTTAAAATAGTAGCATCACAGATGTGTTCATTTAGAACAAGAGTAGCATAATTATTTAATAAGAAGTAATTTGAAGTAATCTACAAAGAAGGTAAAATGCTTAACACTTCACTTGGGACTAGAAAAGCAAAATTATGCTGCTCTGATGTTGCTAACTCCTGTCTAAAACCACTACACAATCTAATTAATGTTTTGTCCAAGTGCAGTAACCCAGCATGCAGGAGCCTGAATGTGCCTCACTGACACTAGTGGCAAAACTCCCGCAGACTTCAAAAAACAGGACTAGGCATGGGCAGTTCTGATTTCCTCCTTTCCTCTCTATTTTAATTCCTAAGAGAAGGGATTTGTGTTTAGGTTTAGTAGTCTTTACACACACAGCTACAAGTGTGGTTTTTAACTTGGATGAGATGTTTAATAGTATTAATATTAATGTTGTTTCCCATAGTAGAAGCAAGTGACCACTGTAAATAGGCCAAAATCATGACAATCAAGCTGTGGAAGTTGGAACAAGCAAGAACTTATTTGTATGTTAAGTGGAGAAAAGTTTATAGATTAATTAGGGCCTGAATTATTAAAATTGCTTGCAAAAAAAAAAGAAGAAAGGACAAGCAAGGGAGCTGAGCTGTTTATTAAAGACCAATTCCCCTACTGTGAAACAGCAGGACTATACAGTCGTTTGACAAAACCTAGGATCAATAGGACCCTCCTGAGAAAACCAGCTGCAGCAGTCACAGAAAGACTTGACAAAGCTGCAGAGTCATAAAAAGAGAAGAATTACTGAAAGTAATGATCACATTTATAGTTTCTCCACATAAAATCCACAATTGGGTTTCGCTTTCAAAGGTTTGTGCAAAAACAATGGGGAACAAAGAGTTATGTCCATAAGCCATGCTTATGAATTCCTGTCTATTTTGAATAGCTGCCTTTTCATTTAAGAGATGGAAACAGTATGACCAGAGGAAAAAATTAAACAGAGACACAAAGTCAAATATAGTTGTGATAAAATTAAAGTAGTTAATAAATCTACCAAGGTATTAACTTGATATATACTGCTGTCATCCAGAGATGTCACAGTATTAAAGGTGCTAATAATAATATGCACTTTTGGACTTGGCACTCTGTCTCTCATCACCCGGTACACAAATGCCTAATAAGCACAGTGTACTTTGGATATCTGCAGCTCATAGAACACAGCAATGAAAGAGGAACAATCCACTTCAATAATTTTGTTTTGTTTTGCTCTTCTCCAGAATGCAGTACAGTTTAAAATATTTTTTTGGAAAACACCTATTTTTAACATGACAAAAATAGCCAGCTTCTTACCTCCCACTTCCAGCTTCTATTTCTTGTCTGAATTCTAACAATTCTTCCTCTTTCACATGCAAGAAGACTAGGTGAGGAAACTGCAAACTGAAGTTACTTGATAAGGTAGCAGTGTGGTGAATTAGGGTGAAGCAAAGCAAATACACAGAAAGGTCTGGGGAAGGTTGCTTTGTTAGTTGTTTTTTCACTGTTGTATAAAATGCTAATCCAAAAGAAAAGGTAAAAACCCATATGTGACCTGAATGATAAGAATATGGATTCATGTAAAGAGAGGAAAAACCTTCTCAAAGGACAATTTTTAAGAATTATGATAGTGCCTTAGAAATAAGAAGGCTATGATCTTGTGGAAAATTCAGAAAAGGGAAATAAGGCTTAGTGAGTTAGAGTTAAGAACTAATTTGTTTAATTCTGTAAAAGGTAAAGTTAAGGCCATGATAGTTATGGGTTAAGTCTTAAATTTTAACTGTGGAGTGAATTTCTGTTCAGAAGAATGCAAAAGTAAATAGAATAAGAAGTATTTAAAAACTAAGGGAAACAGTAGAATGTCTAAGACTGCAACAGACTTGTTCTTGACTATCCAAAATGGAGAAATAAGAAAATATTTGGACAACTATTCACAGAAATATTTTATAGGAATATTTAATTAATAGTAATTGCATGAAATCATACTGTGAGCAAGCTGCATTTGATAACTCAGCCATAACATTTCAGTGGATTATCTGGGCAGTGAGAAATTACCATTACTTCCATCAGGTATTAAGAACTTCTAACCACTAACTTGTTAATTTTTTTTATACACTCAAATGGTACCTTAGTGTCTCATAGGATTTTCTAAAAATCCTATCCAGGAAAAATCCAAGGAAATGGAAAACCTAAAAAACGGTCTTGAAAGTAATGAATGGGAAGCAGTAGGAAAAAAAGTTTGCTTTCTGGATCTTCAGAAACTCAACAGATTTCTTCCTCACAAAATTTAGCAACTTCAAAAAACTGGCGGCTGGTTACTAAAGCCAGAAGCACTGAAGACCACTAGGAAGCCGATCCTTTTGTTTCAGAAGGGAAGGATGTACAAGCATAGACATATTCTCAGAAGAACTAAGACCTAAGGCTGCTTCAACCAACTTCTCCCAAATGTTTCTTCTGTAAGAGGTAAATGATGTGGATGAAAATTTATGCAAGACATGAAAGATATATGAAAAAGGGCAAAAAATTCCATGTATACATATTCCTATATATGTATATGTGCATATACAATGTGTAATAGGTGTAATTTTCATTAGTCACATATCATGTAGCTCACTTAGATTTTTAATTATCCCTCTGTTACCACAAGTGGTTTTCTAGGTTGGGCTGAATCTTGACTTCTTTTTTTGTCTTGTTTTCTAAGAAAATATTCACAGCATAACACTCCTGATTATCTGGAGAACATCAACATTTTGTGTGACATGATTAGCATTTATACTAAATTATTCAGAATGATGACAAAATGCCAGCTGACCTTGACACAAAGTGCAGTAGAGCCTATGAGAAGACTAGCTTCTCATTAGAGCAGGCCTCCCTTGAAAAACTTCATGACATATTATGAACACTTAATTCCATTGCCTTGAAAATACATATGATAACCAAAATAAATAGAAATGGGGTTACTTCTCCATAAGAGTAATACATTATAAGAAGTAATGTAGGGGCATATTCACTGTATGTCAAAAAGGGAGGAAAAGGAAAGGGAAAGGGAAATTACTAGAGTAATTTCTCCCTCTTTAGCTTTTTTAAGTTGACCAGGAAGAAGAAAAAAAATCCAGAGGACAGGATGGTGGGAAGGGTGAGACGAGAAGAAATCAGGTGTGCAGCTGAGCTGTTAGCCTCAGCAGTCTTGGACTGTTGGTAAGACCTGAGGCATGCTCTCCACTTGAAAGGCATTAGTGGCATAACCATATCATTTAGAAGCGTGAAAAAAAAATCCTACCCACATCACTACACCCTACTGCAAATTTAGGTCAAGAGCAAAATAGCCCATTCAGAGACTGAGCTTACAGTGTACCAGTTAAATGGTTTTGCCAATAAAAGCTGTCATTCTGCTGCGGCTTTTTACAGATCTTTTCACATCTAGGTAAACTCTGTAGAAAACTGGAAGCATCACTAGCTGCTTCCTGATGGTAAGTTAGGAATACTGGGCTATCTCTTAAATTAAAAATCCCATTTACTGCCATTATCATGATGGTTCTCAAGACTCAGCAGTTAAAAGTCCTTTCCTACAGAACTTCTGCCTACACAGCAAACAGATACATCCCATACCCCACTTATTGCCACATCCTCACAACACTAATTATGTTTTGGTTTCCTCTCCTTAATTTGGTCCTAAGATTCCCTCCCTGCCCATACATCCCTCTGAAATCAGCCTGCTGCTTTCAAAGAAACGCCCCAGAGGCCAAATTTTCAGGGGGTGTGACCCATCTAACTTTCTTTGGCTGCCTTTGAAGTCGTTCCAACTCCAGCGCCTCAAAGCCCAGCAGAAGTCAGGAAATGAGAGCATATGGTAAATAGTTTAACTCACACTAGTTTGGCTTTCAATTCTAACATGATTTTTCAATGTTTTGCATCTACTAAAATGTCTATTAACTCAAAAGGCTCTGAGTTAAAGACAACAAATGCAGTGTACCAAAGATGGCAGTGTACCAAAGTTTGTTGCTAAAGAAAGCTGGGTCTGCCATACAACTTAAATATCGTATCTCTATTCCGTTCTGTGACAGATGAAACCTGAGCTCTGAAAAAAATGATCTGTTAAGGTTTAAAGCTCAGGAGGTTTAAACCAAAACAAATATGGTAACCAGTATTAGGTTTCTAAACATATCCAGAACACTCAGCCTGTCAGCAGTCATGTATTTACAGACTTGCACCTTATGCCAAATAATAGACAATGAATCCAATAATAGACAATAATAGACAAGAAAGCCTGTTGTAAAGCCACTTGTAACAGCAGCTGCTGCCTCTATTGAGAAAATATTTTAAAATGTTACCTTTTAATACTTCTTTTTTCTCTTGTTCCCTCTTTTATGGAGCCCGGGTGGATGCTGTGAAAGAAAGAGACATTAATTAGGGTGGGCTAATTCTCCAAAGGAATACAGCATAAACATCTTCCTCCTTAATTTACCTGATATTGACCACATACACAGTGTAATTCCAATTCTGGAAAGTACGGTTCAGCTGAAAAACAGGAAGACATTGATAACATGAATGGTGAGATGTTAACAGGGCTCTTTGTTGCTTGAGGTAGTTAGAATTTTACCCTTTTGCCCCTTGAGAAATCCCCTTCAGTTCTGCAAAGCAAAGAGAACACTCTCACATTTCAGTTAGGTGAATGCTGTATTAGATGTACAACTGGTAGTGAGAAATGTGGCCTTTTTTATGGACAGAAGGAAATCTCTGTAAGGTCATGACACAGTGAACTAGGTGAGTGCACAGGATGCTTACCTTTTTCTCTTCTCCCTCTCTTAGACATCTTAAATTCTCAGACACACTTGGATAAGAACAGATTTCCTGACAAAGCTACCAGGTAAATTTTCACCTGAAAGTCTTCAAATTTATGGTGATCTTTTTTTTCAGATCTTTGTACAGTTTATTCTGAGTGCACAGTGGCTGCTCAGTTTTCCTCCCAAGAGATACTTTTGCATACTCTGCTAGGGCCAAGTAACACCTTTCTGAATTCTTTGGCTCAGGCACCTGAAGTACTTTGACTAGCTACTTCTGCTAAGAGAACAACCTTAGCAGGTGTAGATGACCGCATTTCTGGTTTGTAGATTACTATAGGTGGTTTCCTTAGTTTCTGAATGCTGAAAGCTCCAGGTTTATTAAAAGAAAAATAAAGAATAGTTGCCATATATTCATCATCATGGCTAGGCTTCGCGAATGAAGATTTGGGAAGGGCTCTACCCACGCTTGCTGCAAGTGCGCTGATGGCTAAAAAGGCCAATAGTTGCCATATATTAATTACACATTTTCATGTAAGTAGTTGGTATAAAGACTACTTAAAAACTGTGTGTGTGACTATGTGAACTGTCAAAAAGGACAGAGAGCATCTGTATTCAGACAGAAAGAACTTTAAGAGGTAAGAACTTCAAGAATCCTCCACTCAGAGGGCCCAGAAAGGAGCTTATGTCTGCTAAAACGGGCTGAAAAACCAAAAACTACTAGAAGCCTCAGCAACTGACCCATAGCAGAAGCCTTTTGAAGTAGAGAACATTAGCATAAATTGGAAAAGTTTATTGCCTCCCACAAATCATCACTACTTGGCTTTTTAAAAATAATTTCTTTCAGAGTATAACTTCAAAACCATATTACCATTTGGGTAGAAAAAATTTCTCCTGTGTAGTGATGCTGGAACTCAGACATCTACCACTTTCAGCAGACAATTCTGATTTCTCCATACTTTCCAAAATGTCACCTAGTAGCTACATTTCTTAAGAAGCTAGTTAGTACAGCGGACACATTTCAAAATTTTATCCATAGAGCTGAAGAGGCCCAGCTAGAGCTGAATTCATTACTGCACAAATCAATAATAGAAAGATATTTAAAAAACACATATTAAGAGTTTACTTGGTAGTCTTTTTTTTCCTTTTCCAACTGATAACATTGATGCGCCAAATTCATACATGTCATGACACAGGAAAGAAAACCTAACTTACCCATTCTGCAACAACATCATGTACTTTCGACATTGAGTTGGAGTTGGAGCTAAAGACAGTTATAGATATCCTGTAGAATAGCCCACCTGTCCATTAAAAACAGCATTATAATATTAGAAACTGAGAAAATTTACCTTTTTAATAATGAGACTTTAGTTTCATGACTAATATAAAGATTGGGCTGAACCTCAGATACAAGGGCACCCCAGCCTCTTGTTGGCAGTATAAAGTTTGAAGTGAACAAGCCCTGCAGATTTGGGCCCATTCTCACTAGTCCTGTTGATTTTGATAAGATTTCCCTCCCCCTCCATATTTTCAGAGATACTTGAAATACAACACGGAATCACAGATAACATACATAAAAATATTATTTTGCATATGCCTCTAATGTGGTATGTAAAAAAAGATCATGAAAGTGCCATGAATTTTAAAAGAAAAATTAAAATTAATGAAGTCTGCAAATATGGATAAATTCTGCTTTTAGTCATATTGTTATAATTCAGAACTGAATCACTGCAGATTAGACTTAAAACTTTGCAAGAGCAGAAAAAGTTCATAAATTAAAAGTAACAAGGTAACTGAGGACAGAATTACGTGTGAGAAGGGATAAAGCTCTTGTTTCCAAAACACAGTCTTGCTCTCAGGCTTGGTGATAGCCAGAGAGAAGAGGAACTCACACTAGCCTTACAAAACTGGCAGCTGAACAAACCTCTTTCAGTCACAAAATGTGTAATACTTGGCTTGGTGTAATTTTAAATTCAGAAAACTCCTTTGAAATGTCACTGCACAAATACAAATTCTCTTTAAGCTCATGAGTGGGTAGACAGCATTACAAAATTTCACTAATAAAAACCATCAAATTATTTCATGGTTATGCTCTGTGTTAAAAGCCTGTGCTTTTCACAAGTCACTTCTTTTTAATTAAGCTACTAAATAGTCTGTAAGCTCTAGCTGGGTAAAATTTCCCAGGATATGAGGGAGGCTTAAGAACTTCTGGATGCATTCACTTGCATGTCTGTGCTCATGTGGCATTGCTTGGCTCAGGGCTGTTACCAAATGAAGTTGGGGGTCTTGATCACAGGTACATGTATTCAAATAATCTTCTGTAAAACTTACAGAGACAGTACATAGGACATGACAATAATTATACAGAAATCCTCTTCTATCTCTGACTGTAAAGGAACTGCTCTTTCTTTCTGAACCTAAATACAAGACCTTTGATTTGAAATGGAGCAAGAGTCATAATTTTACAATCTCATAGATAATTATTGGACAACAGCTTGAAACAGAAGTATCCAGAAAAAAAATCTGAAGCCAGCATTTTCCAATTAAATTGTGTACACATTGGTTACTATTCTATTCATGAGATGGCTTGAGCATTGTTCTTGTCAATATGGAATTAATCATATGAACAGTAAGAGTAGTAGGAAAATTCCTCTATGATGAAATACTAAAGAAGATAGTTCACTAATTACCTTCTTTGATAAGCTATGATTAAATTTTAGATATGAGTATGCTTTTTGATTTTATGTCTTTTTTTCCCCTCGTTTAACTCAGGAGATACATAAATTTGGTGTACAGTTTAATCTGAAAATGCACTTTAGTTTTTTATTATTACTCCGATAGTTCCAAGTAAAAATAATAAAAAAAGATGAAAAATTAAGTCTTTGGAAGTAGAAAATTGGACTTTGAGCAAGTTGAAAACACTTGCAAGATCTAGATCTCCTTTATATGTATGTATATCTGTACATACACATATTCAATTTTATATCTATAATGTAGGTGTGCTTTGCAGATACACACATACAGAAAGTGTGCATTATATCTATTCTCACACGTTCATATGTATATATATATATATATATAATTATAACCTTATTCAGGTAATTATGTATACGGACAAAATTACCTTAATATAGGAATATGCAAAGTATTTTTAAAATCAGACATAGTAACTATGAACTAGTCAATAGTTTCAAGATCTCCACCAGATGGTGACTCAAGGCATGTATTTAGTGAGGTGAAAAAAAGAACAAGAACAAAGAACTAATCTACATTTTAAAACTCTCTCAGGAGACTGCAGTGGCAGATAGCAAAAACTAAAAATTATTTTTCACTCTCCAAACTAAACTGTGGAAATCCCACATCAAAATGCAGAATGAAAAAAAAATAAAAATTATGGGTACAAAATTGATGAAAAGTAGCCAAAGATAATTTGAAAAAGAAGAGGAAAAAAAAGCCTGGAAATCAATCCTCCCCACATCCACCAGCAACTACAAAAATATAATGATCAATGAAATACCAGTGTTTCTTTTAAATTCTGTTAGGCAAATTATCCAAACATTGCTTTTTAAAAAAATCTTTGCTTTTGAAAGTAAAATCCTCAAAAACACATAAATTAACAACATTCATACAATCCTAAACCATAAAATGGCATAAAATTATATAAAATACATGGCAACCAATATATTATCCTCATAGTCTCATGAGAGCTGTCTTAGAGAAGCACTCAAATATTAGAAATCACATGCTAATATGACATGTACTATCACTAAGATGTCACAAATTCCCTTCTATTGTAATTAAATTACTATTCCAAAACATCCTGATATGCTAAATGGACATATATCTAAAGGATGAAAGACAGCTACTTCTATGTTCAGTCTACAAACTGAGTATCTAATAGCTAAGATGATCTGGGGGGTTTTCTACATCTAGCTTAATGGTTTGACATACTGTAGTTGAGCTCAGGATGACACAGGCAGCCCAGTTCAGCGAAGGAGACACATAAACAAGGTAAAAGAACAGCAACATAGCTAGTAGGTTGACTCAGTGGTGGGTAAGGGCTGCTGTTTTGGCTTGTCCTAGATGGTAAATTGGCCAAGGAAGGAACATGTGCCGAAACTGATGACTGATGGTATGTTACAGAAGAAACTGGCATTTGGGATGGCATGAGAGAGTGACTGATGGCTGCTGCTGCTGCGGTGGTCAGAGTGCTTGTCAAGATGGCCTCTTTGTGCTGAATAACAACTCTGCTATATGAATATGGAAGAGGTATCTCATCATTCATTACTGCAGTGCTGGATGGCTCCAAAAGAGAAGACAGACTTGCAAAATGTCCATAATCAGCATTTTCAAAATCCAATGCATGAATAGTAAGAATATTCAGAGATGTTCCTTCTATGTGCTTAAGGATCCATACACCTCCCCTTCTGAATCCCACTCAGAAAGCCTCAATATATTTGTTGGTGTCAAAACAGCAACATTCCTTACGTCTTCATTATTGTCAATGATTTCTTGTTCTACTGCCCATAGAGAGTATCTCAGACTGTCCACTTGATTTTCAATGGAGTTCTGTCCTAAAACAGTTTGGTAACTTCTCGGTGTTTCTACTCTTGGCAAGACTAACTCTTCCACATCCCGCTGAGGGATCAGGCTTGGAGAAATTTTATCAACATGGTTCTTAAAATTTTGTGGGAGTGGAGATGTGGAGAAGCTGTTAGGAGGTACGCTGACTCTGAATTTTGAGTCTGCATGAAGAAAGTGCCTTAATTCCAAAGGAAATGTCATTGGAACAAAGTCAGAACTCATTGAACTGATGCTTTTTAAAAAAATACCTGCATCTATTTGAACTTTACTTCTTCCTTTATCAATTGTATTTGTTACAGCATCATTCTCCCAAGGACTTTGAGACTGTGGAGTTCCATGCGTTCTTGTACTGCTTATCAAACTCTTAATTATCCAAGTAACCTGAGTCCCAGGTGCACTGATCAAAAAAGGAGCTTGGCTATCCCTTGAACAAGAAGGCTGGGTTCCTGAAGGTGTTGGAAGGACAGAAACAGACTGATGCCTGTTGTTCAGGAAGGTCATGCTGGTTTGATCACTTACTATGTCAGTTTGAATTTGCATGTGCAAATTATCAAATACTAATTTTTCTGTGGAGTTTTCAAGTACCTGATCACAAGGACTTACCTGTAGCCATACAGAGGATTGACTGAAAGGTGCTTCCAGGGAAGGGAAAGGAGAGTCAAAATAAAGTTCACTGTTATAAGTCACATTTAGGTTTGCAAAGTTCATTGTTGACTGCAATTGAGATATTGTCTTGCCATTACTTTCTGAAATTCTCTTTGAAATGCCTGGAATAAATGAACTGATGATTTGCTTCTTCCAAGCTGATGCATGACTAGAAAAATTCATTTCTTCAGCTCTGTGACCTAATAATCTAATGGTAGATGTTTGCTGAGAGATACTGTCAGACTTTGCACATGAACTAATGGACAGCAGTCTCTCTGTTGGAGAAGAAAGTAGTTTATTAAATAAGACCCACCAATTTTTTGATGGGTCCCCAGAAAACACTTGAGATGCTTCTTTCAAATGATGGGAAACACTCCAGAACCTTGATCTTAAAGAGGGGGAAATATCTACATATTTTGTTGGCAAATCCAAGTAACCTAAGTTCCAGGCGTTGCCAACTGGATTCACATCCTCTGGCTCTAATATGGAAAAAGGTGACTCTTCATTTTCATTACTATCATGAAATGCACCTGAATTGTTCTCCAGTACGCCATTTCTGAGGGTCTCCCTTGGCCTTTGAAAGTATGAATGTTGTAAATAATGAGACCAGTAATTACTATTAGATATAAATATGCTGTCACTTTTCAAATATATGTCAGCCAGTGGTTGCTGATAAACAGGCAGGGTTGTTACAACATGCTTAACCGCTGAGCTTGTCCAGCCTGGTCCTACCAGAGATGCTGAAAATGTTAGTAGCCCTCTACTGGGTCCTAGGACTGAATTTTTCAGTTGGATGTCAGGCATAAATTTTGTGTATGTTGGGTTTACATGTGGAGTCTCTACAGCAGTAAAACTTGTAATGCCTCCTGAGTGATGTTCCTTAATGTACGTAGATTTACTAAACTGAAATGTAGTGTTTGCTGCTAACATAGGAAAAGTTTTCCTATCAGCATTGTCTTCTATCATTTCCATGTAAAAATTTTCAGGGGCCAAGTCTAGCAAATCTAGCCCACTTTTTTGGAATGGTGATTTCTCCTCTGTAGAGGATATGCTAGAAAGAGAATGATGTCTGTCTTCTTGAATATCAGAGGTGATGTGATGATGAAATACACTCTCATTCCACGGGTTCACAGGCTCTGAAACAGTCATGAAATTGTTTGTGTTGCTGTTGGAGGACGAAATCCACACAGTTTCTTTTTTCTGTTTGTAAGCACTGCTGCTGCTGCTGCTGCTGCTGCTGCTGCTGCTGCTGCTGCTGCTAATGGGAGAGCGGAATGCTGGCTCAGACTCAGAATGACCCAGTTCATTTGCCAAAGTCCACACTAGCTCTGCACTAGGATCTCTGCTGTGAAGAAGGGGAACTGCAGCAATCACAGAAGGCTCTGTAACTGCATCTGCTGCATGAGAGGTGCCATAAAATGTACTTCTAGAATAAATCAAAGTGTTTTCACTTGGCAACTGTTTCATCACAGTATTGTCTAGGTTGATGTTTTCTGTAAAAGTCTCCTCAGAAGCAGCTGGTGTGGACATAGATGGAAGAAACAAGCTGTATGGGCTTTTTCTCTCTGGGTTCTCATCTGCTGAGTTTTTATTGAAACGCAGAGGCCTTTGTTTCACTGGCCAAATAATTGGGGTTGAGATAATTCCTATGGTTTTGACCCCTTCTATCTTAGACTCTTGCTGCCACTGTGGTCGTGAATGGGAGAATTCAGGTGAATTTCTCTTCATTCTGAAGACAAGTGTAGCAGGAAGTCTGAATTCCTGCAAGGCTGTGTGTAGTAAGCCACATAGTTAATGGATTAAAGAAAATATATGTACCTTAACTCTCTGATCTTGGCTCTCTGCTCTAAAAATCAACTTACCAAAAGTGGAAAATTATGCCAGTTAGCTGAGTGAAATTTTAATTTGCTTCTACCATAAGTGAATTTGGCTTATTTTCTTAGTATTTCTACCTTTTCTTGGGCATTTCAAAGACACAGAAAGGACTTAATTGTGCAGTTTTTATTCATATTAACATTAATAAGATTCTGTTCCTTCTGTCATTAAAAAAATCAGAGTTAACTGCTCATGGTGAACCCAGAGCGAGTGGAACAACAAAAAGGAAACAAACCCAACTTCCAAGAAATTTTCAGTATTTTTTTCTCATTTCTACAGCTTACTAAATCCAAACAGTCTGGATTCTTTCACATTGTGTACTGCACTGCCTGATTGCCAATGTACAATGAATGATCTGCCAAAAGAGAAAATATTCCAAGAGTTTTAAATCCTACAGTAACAACTGATGCATTGGGGGAAAAAAAACCCAAACCAACCAACCTAAAAGCTAAGTGACAAAAAGCATCCAGATTCTAATTTATTTCTGTGGAGCACACTGAAAAAATAAATCTTTTAAAAAAATGTATCTTTAAGCCTCAGATAAAAGTTGTGGAAATCTATCTCTGTGTTGTTAATAATGTTTAACATCCCTCTTTAACAAACTAATAAATATTCTAGCAACACCTCACAAAATGATGTTCAGTCTTTAGGAGACAGTGATATCATAGAATTTGAGAAAACCTCAAAAGAAATCCTGGCTTTAATACTGTGCTAATAATAGGCTCATTTACTACCTTATTTTTTCCCTTAATCTTTTTAAATGAAAAGTAAACGATATGGGATACTGTCAACATTTTCCCTAGTAAAGTCTGATCCAGCTCTTCTTGAAGTCAGTGGAAAGATTCCTGTTGACTCAGTGGAAGTGGCTTTGCTCCACAGGAATGGTTCCACTTGGCTCCTGCGCCTGACTAGTGAGGAACAGAAAATCCAAACTACCACCCTGGCTGAACAAGCACAATGCCTCACAAACATTTCAGTAGCACAGTTCTTTTGGGACCCTTTTCACAAATCGCTCTCCCTTCCTTTGTTCTTTGCATGGGTAAATACAGTGGGTGACACAAAGTTAGTCCCTTTCATAGAAGAGCCAGGTAAACATGATACAAATAAACACTGAATTTGGTTCTGTTCTCATTTGCACCATTCTGAAATGGTCCAGTGAAGTTGGTCTTGATTTATTTCAGTGTAAATGAGATCAGAACTGAGACATGACCCTTGACATTATGATAGTAGGAAAAACACACCTTAAAATACAACAAATTTGCTTTATACACAGTACAAGGAAAAATGTAACACAGGATTTCTTACCATTGTTTGGCTTATCGTTTCTATTAGTATCAGGCATGTTAGTGGTGACAGTGGGTGGTGTAGGAGTAGTAGCATTTACAGTAGCTGGTAATAAAGATGAGAAAGAGGTGAACTTGAATGAAATATGAATGTTAATAAGGTAAGACAAAATGGGAACAATGCATGACCATGTAAATGACACCATCTACACACAATGCCATAAATGTTAAATAAACACATTATTTTTTCTGCAAAAAGTGATGAATAGATATGAACTGAGGCCCCAGTCCTGCAATCTCCACTTGCGCTAACTTCAGTGGGAGTTTTGCCAGTGTAAAGTTTGCAAGATCAGTCCTGTACTGCTTTCATAAACTCAAAATCCTCTTATGAGAGATTTAGATCCAAACAGCTGTGCAAAGACCAGAAAATAAGTTCTAAGATGTGTGCACTTAGAATATTGCCTGTGAAAAGAATCCTTGTCCCTAGTCAAAGACTGAATACGACAAACAAATGAGAAATTAAAACACCCATGTAAGAATCCAGTTAACTCCACTGAACTCCAAACAATGAAGAGAACTGAAATCAGACTTAGAATAGGTGAAGAGGAATATATATTTTGAAAGTATCACGTAGGAGTTCAGCTGTACTGTTCCTACTGACACCAACGTCACCTCAGACAATCCTGGAGAACCAGCTGAAGACTTTTCAAAATTAGAGGGAGGAGCCAAAACTGCAAATTTCCCTCACAGTAGACTGGGAGGGTATACATGTTAGAGGAAGTCAAAGATCATGCCATTAAATTTTCAAACAAGGATTTGGAAAATAATTTAATTTTCTTCAGTAACTCCCAGGGAATGCAAATCCACTCCACTCACTGGCAAATTCATTTTTTTCCTGAAAACTCGTAGTTAAAATCTGAAGGTTGGTATGGTAAATTCTCACAATGTTACATGGCTTTGGAAGATTTTGACCAAGAATCAACCTGGAAAGGTTAAACAATCATATTTTGGGCAATAAATTGCATTTTATTGTTTTAATATGCAGATTTACCTAACCTTTAGAGTCTGAAAGTCATAAATTCAAGTCACAGCTCAGGGAGTAGGTTCACGTTCAGGTTTCAGTGAGACAACTAGGGAAAGCGAAGGAAAAAGGTGGACACTGGAGCAAACAGGGTCTAACTGGCAAAGTGAGCATATAAAGTGACACCCTGTAATATAAAAAAAGCTTTTCTTCCTTGAAAATTCAGAGCTATATTGAGAAATAAGTTACAAGGCTGCCAACAGATTGGATCTTCCAGTCAATGTTGTTAAAAGGAGGCATCTTCTAATGAACGAAAATATTTACTAAGCATAATGGAGAAAACAGCTCTTTCATCAGATTGTAGCTGACATAATCAGGCATCCACAAACTTCTTTTTGCTGGTGTCATTGCACAGCACACAACAACCAAACAAACAAAAAAGGAATCCAAACTGGCCTCTCAGTTTAGAGAAAGTCTGTGGTGTTGACAGAAATAGACAGACAGACAGACAGACTTTTTTTATGATTTCCATTATTACTACAATAATGATGACGGTGCTCAACAAGGTAAATCTGATCTGGCAACCTATTCCAAAGTAACAAACTAAACACAAGGGATACTTTACCAAACACTTTTTACATAAGGAAAGAGTATTACCTTTGTGACAATACTCATAGTCTTTATTGCATATGTGATGGTCTAAAAAGTTAAGAGAGGCAAGTTTGAAAGGCAGCATCTTTTATTACAGGCACTATCTTCTACCAGACAAGTTAATAAAGCTGGAAAAAAGGATGAGGCTTTCAGAAAAGCAGGCTTGTTTTACTGAAAGTGTGCCCATTTCTGCAGCTGTATTAGCTGACATGGGGCAGTCCTGTGGTGTAAAGGAGAGCACTCGGGACTCTGAATCCCAAGGGCCAGAGTTTGAGTCTCAGTGGGGACTGTCCCCTGGGCAGTTAAACGCCTCCCTGCCATCCGATCCCATCAGATCTCAGATGCTCAAGCAGGGTCAGCCCCAGTTAGTACCGGGTGCTGTAAACAGTCCCGAGGACTTCACTGTCACTGTCCAAGCTTGCTCGGCCATGGCAAATGGACGGTGGGGCCAGTTCTGCGCACACTGTGCCTCACCTAAAAATTCCACTGCACAGGCTGGAAGGGCACACCCACATGGGGAGAGCCCTTTCCAAGATCTTTGGTGGTGAAGTCTGGCCATACATATATACATATACATTAGCTGACATAATGAAAGATAGTCTCTCTCTCTCTCTCTCATACCATGACATTTTCATCTTCCAAGAGAATATACAAAGTTATTTATAGGGTGGCTGTATTACTCTTTACATATAAAAAGATAAATAATGAATAATTGTGGGTGCCTCATTTACCCAAGGTATTTGAGTGGTAGTATTTAGATCATACTCTGCTTTGTGAGTATGATGCCTGGAAAATTACTGTTTGAAACCTGGTTATGAACATAAATGTCATTTCACTTTCCCTGTGGAGACCAGTACAATTTACTCCAAGAACACAAACCAGATTTACCTCAGGAAAATCTGGGAAAAGCACACTGTAGACTGACACAGATCCCTTAATGGTTTTCCAAGAAGAGTGAATTTTCCCTTTTATTTTTAAGCTAAATCCAATTTACTTGTAAATACTGGTTTTGAAAGAGTTCTGAGACTTCCTCTTTCCCTCTTATATTTTATGCTCTCCTGTCTCCTTCTTCCACCATTCAGCCAGAAACGGGTTACAAAGCCAGACATTTTGGATGCAGTTGCTGCTGTGATTGAAGTTTAACAGAACATGCCAACACTTTCTCAGGTTTGTGTTCATGAAGGTGTTGTGGAAATGCGCTGATGTTGTTCATGTCAAGCACTTTTTATGGACCTCCAGCATCTATGCAGAACAGAACAAATTAACCATCCTTGCATGTCCACTGATTCATGTGACATGGAAACCTTTAGGGTTCACTGACTCCTTGAATTCAATTGAACTGACCTTTAAAGACATCTAATGAGTTTCTGTATGTGGTAATTCTTACATTATTAAACCATCACTAAGTGCTGTAGCATGTGTTTCATTAACTAAGAGCTGCTGGATTTTGCAGTTTGATGTTAATTTTTTTAGCTGCTAATCTCAACTATCTAGCCTCAAAATAGCTTATTGAAAAAACCCCTGAATAGTAGCCAGTTCCTTTATTTCCATCTGCTCATTTTTTATTTACAGATGTACTCACTTCTTATACTGGTCAATATTTTACTGTCAAAATGCGCAAGAGGAAAAGAGGTGGAGAAAGAAATGAAAGCAGTCAATTAATACAGTTTTGATATAATGGAGACTCTTTGCAAAATGTATTATCAGGGGAGCAATCAGATTTTTTCCACATATTGTACATACAGGACACCCACACACTTGATGAGACTAAAGAATTCCTTTCTTTGCTACTTTTTATTGCCACTCACCCTTTTAGAGACAATAATGAAATAGAAATGAAATAAAAAATCCTTAGGAAAACAAAGACTTCCTGAACACGAAACTGTGGAAAGGACCCAGTCTTCTTACCTTGGCAAAGGCTTCCTAGGTTTGCACAACTGGTTGGTTCAATCGAAGAAGAGGAAATTAGATATGAGCCTTTAAAAGAAAAAAGCGAATCATTTAGAAAGGGTTCTCTACTGGGCATAAAGCTATTATGTCTGAAAAGATATCATTCAGTGCAGTCCTCTTCCTAATTTCTCTCAGTGGCAAAACTGACACTGCCATTTGCCTATAAGACTTCATGTGTTTTCATTTTCTGTTTCAGTTGAGAGATCAATGAAAACCCTGCTGACTTGCAAGTTACAGTCACTTGCCTATTCTCCCATGGTTTTCTTAGCTTTCACTAAGTAACATCACATTAAAGGAATGCAGCTTGTGTGTACTGTGTGAAACGAGTTTAAGCAAAAGGGTCAGTATGGCCATAGCATTTATGTAATCTTTGTGAGTAATAACACGTGCCTTGGAGGAGCGACTTCGCTCTGCTACTGTAGTATAGGTTACCCACCACACACTTCTGAGTAATCTGCCTATGACAGACACCAACCAGATAAAAGGTGATTAAACTTGTTCCTCTGCCGAGGGCGTGGGTGTGATTAATATTCTGGTATGCATGATTTATAAACAGATAATGTTATAAGTCTGTGTCCCTACAGAATTATTCATAACAACAAGCATACACTTTGATGATCTGGAGGCAAAAACAAGGCATGTAAGAAAAAGGCTCCAGAAAAACTACTGCAACTGAATTAATTACACTTTGTGTATCCCACAGGTTCAGCTACAGATACAGATACCTTTGTACACTGTGTAGAAAATAATGGGACCACAGAGCACCGACACAACGTGAACGTATAGGAGTGTTGCCCTTTTGGTTTTTGCTTTACCACTTCAGAGTCATATCAACTCAGTGAGGTTCTCTCCTGAAACTCCTTCCATAAAATTAAATAGTCACCACCCACCAGCTTGTAAAGAGAGCTAAGAAAATACTTCCTGTGATGACAGAAAACATGAAGCATGGAGCCTTGACACAGAACTCATATGGTGCCGCAGATACCACTACATGTATTCCCAACAACTTTAAGGCAAAATTAAAAACATGTGATCCTCAACAAGTATTAAAGTTCAACAATTTTTTTAATTGATTAAGAGACGGATGCAAATTCACTTCCTTGGTATATTTCCTATGAACTCCAGGAAGGATGTTCCAGATGAATGTACTACCTCCTGCATGAGGTTGTTTTTCCCCCCAAATAAATTTGCTAATATTAACCAGTTAATATCAAAACCCACTCTAAGTTCTGTATCATGGAAAGATGACCTGAGAGCTGGTTGGAAAAGCTGTGGGCATTCATATTTTCTTCAGTGAGTATTTAAAACAAGATTGTGATTTTATTAGGTGAAACTAAAAAAAAAAAATCCAACTTTACAAAAATATTTAAGTCAGAATACTGTTGTATTGAGCTTGCATGGCAAGGGTTTGGCAGCAAGGGGATTAAATGGGTGGTTCTGTGAGAAGCTGGTAGAAGCTTCCCCTATGTCCAATGGAAACAAAGCTAGCCAGCTCCGAAAATGGACCCACCACTGGCCAAGGCCAAATCCATCGGCAATGGTGGTAGTGCCTCTAGGATAACAGATTTAAGAAGGAGGAAGGTTATGGCACAACAGCAATTGCAGCCAAGAGAAGCGAGAAGATGCGAGACCAAAACCCCACAGACACCAGGGTCAGTGAAGAAGGAGTGGGAGGAGGTGCTCCAGGTGGTGGAGCAGAGATTCCCTGAAGCCTGCAGTGCAGCCTATGGTGAGGCAGGCTGTACCCCTGCAGCCCATGGAGGTCCACAGTGGAACAGTTATCAACCTGCAGCCCATGGAGGACCTCATGCTGGAGGAGGCTGTGACCCCATGGGAAGCTCACACTAGAGTAGTCTCCTGGCAAGATCTGTGGACCCATGGAGACAGGAGCCCACTCTGGAGCAAGGTCACTGACAGGACTTGTGCCGCCACAGACCTCTACTACAGACACTTTGTGTGACGCATCTCACTCCAAATGTCTAAGACTCAAACATCCGTATCTCCTTGTCATGCTAGACTTTCTTCATAGTCAGTGAAGGGGAACAGGCACTCCTACAACAAAAAACTTCTAACCTCACTGAGACATCTTCTCCAGTATGAGATTCACTGACCTGTGGAATAGCCTTTTTGATTCCACTGTTCATAACCAGCACTGAGGGCAATGAGCTCAGCCTGAAACATTGTTCAGCTCCCTAAGGCAGACACATCCCACACTGAGTTAAACCTGACAGTGAAATTAAGAATTCCTTTGGCCTTTGGGAAAGGACTCATATGATATGCACATGAAAGAAATGCAATTGCAGGCATGGACAGACATGCTGCCATGTTCTACTTAAACTGAGTACATCACATCCTGCTATAGGTGTAGTCAGTGCAGGCTTCAAAATCAGAACCAGAAGCTGATTAAATGCTCCTCAATTTGCCTGCACTGAACTCTGAACTGGTGTGCAACAGCAATACATCAGTACTGTTACCTAGCCTACTTGTTTCAAAATTAGTCCAGATAGCTGGGCTGTGTATGTATACCTTTAAATGCAATCTGCACACACGTATGGCAATAAAAACATAATTCTGTCAAGTCTTACGCAAATACCCCACCACAACTGCACAGCTGTGAAAACATTAGCCTAGGGAATAAACTAGTAAAAAGCAAAACTATGAAAAGATTATCTAAAACAATTTACCAGTGTTTTTAAGCTCCATAAATCTACTTGTAAAAGTTTTGTCTGAAAAACCATGAAAATAATACCCCTTGAAAAATTCAAGCACTGTTCGGGCACAGATATGTTGAGATCACTGCTAAATGCTTGATTTGCTTTTTTTAAAGTTACATGCCACTTCCTGGTGAAGCATTATTGGAGCTGTGTGAAAAACTCTTTTCTGCATAAATCCTTCCATTGCTGTTCAATGAAGCCTAATCAGTTAGAGTCAGCTCCCCAGTGTCAGTGGTTTATTCATGGCTGATAGTCTGACTCATCAACTCTCCTACAGAAGGATGGTTTTACAAAGAAGGCTTTTACTTGAGAGGAAGGGAAGAAAATTCTAACCGTTTAAGCTCTGGGATCAGTAACCATCTTTGAAATGGTACTGCACCCAGTATTTGCTTTTAGAAATTACTCCGGCTCAGGAAAGCCTGTATCACAGAGCATGATTTGACATCTAAGAAAGAAAAAGATTGACTAGTGAGTTAGTTTTCTCATAGACTTATTTAGAGGAAAAAACAATGCTTATATGTAGATACATTTTAAGTGACTTGTATAGACTCTTGGGCCTAATGCAGGAACGCCAATATACTTTTTCTAAAACAACGTTCTGCTGTAAGAGAACTGCTGAACACTGACAATCCAAGGAATAAAACTGTGCAATGAAAATAAGTCTATTGTTTCTATGACCATAGCTGTGACATTACATTTGTGTCACAGGACTGTACAGTCTTTAACAGAAAGAAGAACAAGATCCCTACTTAAGTCAAAATTAAATGAGACTACAGTTTTTAAAAAGGTCTTGGTAGATTGTTTGGTAAAAGTGTTATGGTAGTCATCATGGTATAACAGTGTAAGAAGAGCAAGACTTTCTGGGAAGTTATTCTCTATGAGATCAGTTTGTATTGATGAAATAGAACGAATCTTTTTGTCCAGAACACCTCCATCAGTCACGGTCATATCAGCCTTTTCTTTATTCTGGTAGAAGGGTAAAAGGACCCAGTTGCTTGTGGTTTTATAGAGGTGTTAGCTAATTTTTTTTTAGCAGAGGCACGCTGAGATCTGTCTCAGTGGCTCTAGCTGTGATTGTGTCTCACACTTTGATCTGAGTAAACTAATGTGAGCAAGACAGCTTTTTTAGCCACCTTAATCCGTCATGAACTATTAGATACAGAAACTAGCATGTCTTAATGGTGCCAGCTTCTGTTCTAAACTAATGACTCTGAGAATGGTGACAGATGCTCTGTCAGGAGATGCTTATATTGACACTATTTAAACTATGTTTAAACCAGTAAGTAATAAGGTGTCAGAGGAGCAAAAAGGCAAAATTGGAGAGGACAACATTAGATATAAAGTGATCCCACGTGGTTCAGAAAGAAGCAGTATCTGTAAACTGTTTACTCCGACTTTTTTGCTTTTGTTTTTGTTAACAAATGTGTATTTTTTACTACTGGAGAGCTCAGACTCTGTGGACACGGAGTTTGATAGCAGCTGATTTTTACAAGTATCATATGTACGCGTATAGGCTATTGCTATTCATGGGTCAGATTTTCCACTAAGCACTCTATAATTATTTAAATATCTCTAAAGTTATTAAGCAAAGCTTTCTTAAAAATTACCATTATTATTGTTGTTGTTGTTATTGCTGTTATTATTATTTCAAACTGACAGAGTTTTCAGTTTTCATTCTTTTTCATTCCAGTGGAAAAATGTCAACCAGCTGTAATAACATAGACATATGCAAAAAATACACCTGGACACTTATGAGAATCAAGTGTCTGAGCCATGAAATGAGAACAGGTTGGACAATGTATTGAAATCTATCTTCTAGAGTAATCAACGGGAAAAAAGACCTTCAGTAATTACCAATTAAAAGAAGGACTGATAATTTGTCATCAGGGAGACAAAATCTGATGATTTTAATCTAAAACTCTTCCTTCCTGTCTGCCTCCTCTAATTTAATATTTTCGCTTACTTTCCTGTCTCATATGCATTGTTGTTTTGTCACTGCTTTTGCTGGCTCTGCACACACAGCACAAGGCTACCAAGTGCTCCTCTGGCTAATTAAAGGGTGAAAGGGCAGGTACAAAAATATTTAGTAATTAGTTAGTTACCATATTTTTTTTTCTCCAGAGACCACTGTAATCTCACCTGAGGCTAGCAGGTACTTGCCATTATCCTCCTTTTGTGTGAGCCGATAAGGAGTGTTCAAGAGAAACTCTGATTGGCAGATCATTTCAAGCAACTCAAAATACACAGAGGACTTGTTCTTTTAAGGAATCAAGCCTATACCCTTTCAAATCCTCTGTGTATGGTAAGACTTGAGCTAAAGTCTAAGAAAGGTAAGACCTAGCTATTTTACTTTCACAGGAACGCTCTCATTTTTGTTCCAGCTTGGTATATGGTATGTTCAGCACAATGCAGAAGTGTGGGGGGAAAATAAGCAAAAAAGTTTTGGCAAGGCATACTCACCACAACTCAAACTGTTTTCTGCTTTCAGTGCTGAAGTTGGAATACTCCAGAATTCATTTTCCCAGTCTACAATGTTTCCTTTCACATCGCAGCTGAGGTTGGCCAGTGTTTGTGCATTCATGGTGAAATTCCAGAGGCGGAAGTTGTAAATGTCCCCATTTAGAGAGCTCATTTCATTGCTGTTAGAGCCCAGCACCAGCTTCCCGTTTCCAGGGATAACTTTGTCAAAGACACCTGGACAGTACACTGTATGATAGGTGCTTTTGGCATAAATACCGATAGTGCCTGAGAAGCCATCCCATACAACACAGAGCTGTTGAAAGGTTCCTGTGAAAAACTCTGCATTTTGGGGCAATGCATTTTCAAGGCTGCACTGTGTGCCTGAGATGGACAGGAAATGGCCTTTTGTGGTCTTCCCGAAGCTGAAGAATTCTGTCAACAATGCATCAGTGTAGGAGAAAGCCTTCCAGTCGTCGTTGTCATCGCTGTTGCCCTTGGTTGCTTCAAAGCACAGTGTAAACTGGCTAAGCTCTGGCACTGAGACAGACTCTGCCACAGACACAGCATCAACGTCGGAAACCTGGGGAATGATGACTTTCTGATTCCTCAGAGACACGGCGACTAGAACCAAGAATGGATAAATAAATTAACAAAATAGAATATTTCATCACACAGAAATAAAGGCAGACTGCCAGTAGGGGTTAAAGTAAGATTCATTAAATCATTCATCAAGTGGTTTTTATGACTGTAATATACCAATAGCACACACCACGCAGAATTTGACTTAGGAGTGCACTCAGCTGAAAATATGCAGAGATCATTTCAATGGCACAGAGAATGCTGTGTGACACACAGTTAACAACCCCCCATGTCGCATTAAGAGCGATATTAGGACACATTACCTACTAACTTCCAATTCTGCCTCAGCTCAGTTTATAAAAATTACTACTCATTCATCAAGTAAGGATGCATTAGGCAATGGAATAAACCACTTAATTGAAAAACACAGTTTGATTTACTTTTCAGATGTATTATTTTAATTACTTGTCTGCATGACTGCATTACACCAGTGAAGTTCAGGCCTTGCTTCTTTTAAGTATTGCAATAGAAGAAAGCCCCCATTACATTCCTTGGCAAACTGAAGCCTTTTGTTCCTGAATTCAGCTAACAGGTGTCTGCAAAGCATTAGGCATCCTCTCATTTTGTTCCCAGCAAGCTTTCTGGTTGACCACTGCAACCATGTGTTTATGAATATTTATATCCAAGCTGCTCACCATTTGCTAATAGCTGATCAGCAGTGTTGGATTTTGCACACGTATCTAGAAATGCCTAGTCCTCCTGTAAATTATGTACTGCTGTAAGGGTATTTAGGCATGGACAGTGTTGCTGTCTCTAACTGTTATTAAGTATTCTCACTTGCACGGACAAAATGGCAGTCACCGAATGTGAGAAAAGGTATCACACGACATATGCCTTTTCTCCATGAGTACATTAATGACAATTCTGTTCAGTCTATTTTGGAGAACATTAGTTTTCAAAATAAAATGTCAGTATTATCAGTTTTATTGGCACATTTATGGCAGCAAAATCCTAGCAAATTTCTTCACAGAATGAAGTTTCCAGCTATCAGACATGCAAATGCAGTCAAGATCACATTGCAGCAGCCCTTGGTTTTACTTCTGGCTCTGCAGTTGTGTGTCAGACCATATCTTCAGCAAATGTCTGCTACCTCTTACGCATTTTCACAGCATATATGCTGGAAGTGAAACTGTTTCTTGCTGCACCTCAGGAGTAACTGCCACAGTAGGCAATTCCTAGTCTCCTCTGGGATTTTTCAGTGATGTCACAACACTCACACTCATTAATACACCTGTTCTCCTCTCAGAATGAAATACAACCCTTTCAAATATGAGAGGTGAGATGTGAGGGAAAGATGACTGTCCCACCACAGTCAGGAAATGACGCAGATATATGGGGTATAAGGATTCTGTGTTGTCCGTGGTACTGCAAATTCCTTTTGCCAGCTGCTTGCAAAGGCTCTGAGCTCTAAACTACCATATCTGGATGTACACAAGGACATAATTTGACCAATATATTACATAGTAAAATAACATAAAACATTGCACACTATCCACCAACCAAGAAACTGCAGAATGGGACGGAAGAGAAAAAAATATTGGCCTTTTATAATTACTGGATTTACTTCATAGATTTATTTTTCTTCCCGAGGGAAAAAGCATGTTGTAACAATTTTATAGATAGAAAATGTGTTCAACTCTCCACTGAAAACAGGGGCATTTTTTAGTGGGGTAATTATACTGTAAGTTCCTCTACGTAACATGGAAACTGTTCCAGAAGAAGTATAAGGATTCAAGACTTGGAAAAGAAGAAAGCTTATTCATATGAGCACTATCCAGCCTGTGCTAGGGTGGTCAGGAAAGCTGTGGACCACCTGGTGACATTTAAACCATATAGAAAGAGAAAAAAACAGGGAGGATGCTGCTCCCATACTGGAGAAATCTCCTCAATTTTGCTGTATTCATCTGACAGATTTAACCCCGATCACCTCCCCCTCCATACACTGACAGGACAAAACTGACAAGTATTTTGTCTATGTGGAGAAAACAGGATCCTGCTATCAACACTAAGTGCAGATCTCTTTCCTGATTGATGTTGCACAGTCAGCCATCACACTGATGAATTTCAGATGTTAGTACTGGAGAAACTGGTTATTCTCTGAGAAAGAATATACATATATTCTTGGAATTTTCATCCAAGTGTTTAGACTACTTTCAGAATGATGTTAAATCATTACTCTTAGGAAGATAACTGGATTACAATTGACATGGGGATTTTTGACACATTGATATTTTCTCATGAAGAACATGCAAGAATCTACTTTACTTGCATCTCACTATCTCACATCTCATACAGTCCTTTATGCATAAGCAAGCCAGAAGTCCCTAGACTGTATTTTACCATCTCTTGCAGGGAAAACTGATGAACTTTTCAGCATGGTTCAGTGCTTGAGTGGTGCCTTCTGCTGCTCTAGCTTCCCTGCTTTCATCTGCCCTGTCACTGATCCTGGAAGAAATGTGTCAACTTCAATGAGGTCTGTAAGTGTCTATATACCAAGTACCTGTTTGAGACTGTTTTGTTACTACCTCAGCGAATTGTGCTTATAATCTGGGCTACTGCAGTACTACTCAACTATATGCAAATTTCACATGACATTGTCTCAAGCATTTCTGTACTAACAGAGGTCTGTTAGCTCTCCTTCCTCCCCTTTTGGCAACTAAGTGACTCCTACTTACTAATGGAGGTATAACTTATGCAGTTAACATCTACTAGAAAATTATTTACCATGCCAGTTCTTCACCTGGTGTAAATAGACAAAATTCCCCTAAGACTGGCAAAGTTGCATTTGTTTACTGCAGCTGAAGATATGGCCCATCCATCTGCTGTTGGTGTGTTGCAGGAGGTGACAGCCAGGAAAGTCACTATTTGCGCGGGCAGCCAGCTTGCTATGGTTAACAGCACGTACTTTGCAAAATTCAGTTTGAAGCTGTTCCTATATAAAACTGAGCAGTCACACAAAAGCAGTTCTATTCCCAAACTAGTTCCCTCCCAAAAGTCACTCTTACATTGGTCTTTTCCTACATATATTTTGTCTTAGGTACATATTGCATCCTAGGATATACCATTAATGTCTTTTAAAATGACATTTCTAGATAGCAAATCGCTGTCTTTGAATGGTTGTTTACTTTCCAACTTTGCATTACTTTGTGAAACTCAAAATTGAACAAACTACTTAATTCTATTATTTACATATGATAATTTCTGAGAAATGGAAGACAATGTAACACCATTCCCTTTATTCTGGAGAAATTAATGATTTTTCTGAGGTTTCATGTTTGTAGTAGTTAACAATGGTATCAGCTTGATGAAGGAGCTTTGAAACTTCATTGGGGACCTGAAGTGATGGGCTGTACAATCTTTTTGCTGGCTTTGGAAACTCTTTGCAAGGATAGGAGAGCATAGCACTGGCATCTGCCATGAGGTTGTGTTGTAATTTCAGTGTTTGTCTGCATTGATGTCCTATTGCCCACATGCTTTTGTAAATGGAAAAGAAAGTAGCACATTACAGTCCCTTTTCCAAGCCCATTTTCTGTATCCGTTTCCAGTTAAATGCCACTATGATCTTTATCTGTAACTATCTTCTGAAATTAACATAACTGCACACTATGGGCAATAAATATAGTTGCAAGTTGCCCTAGAAGCATGCAGCCAGCTCTCCAGGCATCCATGGTCAAAATCAAGATGTCAGGTGAAAGTTACACATTTGGAGTAATGAAAGCAAATTCACTGGCCTCAGTCTAGGTGCTTAATAGTAAGCCTTAACATAGAGCTTCTGACCTAATATATATAAGAAACATTAAAATACAAGTCACTGGTGAAGGTCCCAGATAAAAGTTAATCTTCCAAGACTAATGATGCTATCCATGAACATATGGCACAATTCAATCTGGAATGGATGTAGTATTTTTGCTTTCATAAAATTGACCTGCAGGTATACATACCTAAAGGGCTCTCTGACTATGTCTGTGGACCTTTTCTCTCTTCCTCATTAAACACAGCTGAGGGCAACTATGCATCTTTCAGTTCCAATTCCAAGTCATCTTATTCCTTGTACTGATACTTAAAACATTACTAAAGATGAATAAAGAAATAAATGATTTCATATAATCTGACTGCATATAATTTTTATGATCCACTTGAACTTATAACTTCTTATAACATAGCAAGACCTGTTATTTTCACATAGAGAAAGCTTTCAGAAAATTTTCTTCCACTTTGAGAAGAAAACAGGTCCTCCTAGCATTATTACTACATTCATTTTGTCAGCATGAAAGGACCTCAGTAGAAAGAAATACTTTTAGCTCCTCTGTGACATCACCTCTTTTCTTTTAAGAATTGCACACAAATTTTGCTGTCATAATCAGGCGTACCTTTGTCTTATGATTCCTGGGGGTTACTATCTTAATTATTTTTGAATATATGACATGCATAATAAATATTTTTAAAATAATCATGAGGAAGATGTACTTGTGACTGAAAACTGCCAAGCCTCTCCACTCTGTGCTCTTAAGGCAGCCAGCCAACCAGCAGAATGGAAGTGTTGCTACAATAATGTCTTTTTTTTTTTTTCTTTTTTCAGTTTTAGGCTGTTTAAAACCCTTAAAACCAACGTTATATATTTGAGGAAGAGAAAGAAAGGTCAAGGAACTGGAACAAAAGGCAGCCACTTTGCAATGTCAGTTCATTCATGGGAGTTTGTTCCTGAGACTGGACAAACTCTGAGGAGTTCTGCTTTCTGCACAAACTCTTCCCCACCACTGATCACCTCATTGGGCCAGAGGTCCAGGCTGGTCTTGCTTCTGCCTCAGCTAAGATCCCAATCATGCTCTCCTTCAGGTTTCTATGTCCCTCTGCAGGTATGCTGACCTGAAGGACAGGCATCCTGGTTCCAAATCCTCCAGCATAAACTGGCAGAGAGAGGAACTATTAAGCGTAAAATCTTTGCATGTGAGAAGTTTTTTTAATACATTTCCTGTCATGTGCCAGAATAAAACTATTTTAGTCCAAAGAAAAACAAATTAGTTTAAAAAAATATAAGAGAACACTGTAGCCTGTATCCTGCAGCCTCCCTCATCCTTTCTCTTCTCATGGAGGACTTGATTCCTCTGGGAAGTGTCATTCCAACACTTATAGAACATTTCCTCACATATATATAAAGGGATGAAATGCTTTGTGTTTACTTACTTCGTACATAACTGGCATTAAAACCTTTTTTTTGGATACTGAAGTCGCTTTTAAATGACACAACCATTTCATTTCCAGTAGAGTTATAGGATAATCCTTTGGCAGTGATGCCACAAAGGTTCATTGGGCTTTCTCCATTGTCTAATGTCAGTGAATCATAAATGCACCCTGGAGCTTCTTCAATGTCAAAATCAGTAAATGTTAGCTGTATGATAAATCCATGAGGTGCTCGGATGATCCACTTGCACGCTTGGCTGTTGGGATAGTCACTGGGGAAGCACGGGGAAGTGAAAACTCCAGAGGGGTCAGTTAGCACGATCCTACAGTCGTAGCATCCAAAAGCTGACAATAAAAACAGAGAAAGGATGAAGGTCAGGCAGAAAGGTAACTTAAGAGGAAAGTAATCATCAACACAGTAATCATTAACAAAATTGGTAAATGTATTTCTATATAGAAAAACATAAACAGAGATCAGAAAAAGGCAGAAATAAGTCTTTTTTTCTAGTGGGCAAAATGCTAGAGGAATAGTACAGCAAAAGAAAATTTTATATAAGAAACCCTACAGCAAAGAAATATAAATTATATTGCTAAAATTAATTTGTGCACACGATACATATTTGCCATGTATATTGGTCTGATAAAGGAAAAGCGAATGCAGTCTTTTTAAATTCAGAAAAGCAATTTCTGAAGCTGCCACTTCAAAAAACATGGCTGGTAGCATTTACATTTTTTGGCTGCAGATCTGACTGCTAGCTATTCCAGCAGCTCTATGCCATGCTGTTGTTTCCAGAGAAGTGTCCCTGGAAAGGAGCAGTACAAGAAATGGACTGAAGGGCAGCAGAAGCAGCAGCTCTCGAAGGTTAGTCATCTGCATTTCCAACTAAAGCATTTCACATCACCCAGAAGGGTAGCAGCAAACTACTGGCTTTTGAATCAACAGTAAATTACTGTGTTCTTCCCATGCTGACTCAGCTCCATTCACCTATTTGTGGTAGTCAGGCTTAAAAAAATTCTTATCCTATTCCTCATATCCTTTGCTCACCTGCTATGCTCATCCACAAGAATGTCAAGCCCAGTTAGTCACCGGGGTTGCATTTCTTGTTTGGTTTACATTTGCTCATTTATCATATATTTACTTAATGTAATATATGATATAATTACTGTCAACTTCCTGCTGTTAAAACCTGTAACAGTTTGCCAAAGCAGCACTGAACAAACTAGGTGGGAACTGAATATCACCAAGAGATAACCTAAGAAAGTAATTGCCACATTTATGCTGAATTACTTTGCAAACATTCCATCAAGCCACAATCCTGCATCAAGTACTACAAGTATGAAAAAAATGGGACAGTGTGAATACGTATAATTAATGGCCCAAACTAAAAACAACTAAAAAAGTCGTCAAGTGCAAACTACATATGGAGCAGCTATAACATAGGAATAAATGCAACTCAGTTCTCCAAAGAGACCTTGATGTTTCTTACCACTGCCTGAGCACTGACATTTTTCAGTCATATTTAAATGCTGTTTCGTCTAAGCAAATGGACACTGACCCTGTGAAGTGGCATGCCGAAAAAAGTAGTTTACCTTTGGAGGTAGAACTGGGAGGTGTATTTTACAGAATTTTTATGATTTTTATTTGCAAAACACAAATCATATGGCCCTAAAGAGATAAAGAGACTATTCATTTTTTGGGCTCTCAGAGCCAAATGCTGGCTGGTTACATTAGAAAAGCTCAGCAGAATCCTTATTAGTTCAAATGAGAAAAGGGGATTGTTTGAAAGATTTTCAGGTAGCTTTTGGAAGAAGTGTCACTCCTTGCATTGGAAAACTCGATCTGTGTAGTGCAGAAGCCTGCTCACTCTGAATTTCTCTGCAAATCTTTACAGTCAGAGGACTATGCTCACCTGCACTGCAACCCTGGTGTTCCATTTATTATTCAGAGAGGGAATATTTACTCATTAGTATGGTGGACCATAAATCCTGCAGTTGTACAAACAGATGATGGCTTCATCGAGTGGATTTTGCACAGACAGGTATCAGTTTTCAGAGAACCACTCTAGACTCAGAGGAGGAGGAACAGGAAAAGCATGCTCTATGCCATAAGCCACTGCAGACGGTCACCTAATCCAGGGTGAGTGAGCCTCTACAGGGCAGAGAGGCTGTAAGACAGCTCAGGCTGGATCTGCCTCCAGCTGGAAGGCTCAGTGATTCACGCTCCTGCCTTCCTTACTGCTAGGATGAGGGTTTACAGGGGCTGAGGCTTTGGCAGCATGCCTCACTCACTCTCCTACTCATGCCTGCCAGAGAAACAAATGACACAGAGCTCTCTGGGCAGCTGAGAGCTTTCCCTGGGCACTTGGATGGACCTGGAGTCAGGGACTAAGTGATGTAAATACATAGAGGAACATGGGTGTTAATGTACACTCATTCATCCTTGGACACTTAATTGAATTTTAAGGCATTATAAAACATTGCTGAACCAGAGAAAATATGCTACTTGTCAGTCAATGTGTATCTCTTTTATTGGTAGAATATTATGTTCAACCTGAGACTGGAACAGTAAAATTTGTCCATCAGAAAGACAACTGATGTTCCTTGTCTTTATTAATTCTATTGCTCATGAACAGCCAAAGCAGGACTCATCTCTTCTACTCATCTCTCCCTTGAATATTTGTCATTGTTTCTAGGCTATGTTAAAAACAAAGGTCAGTACACATGAAAAAAACCCTTTTATTCCTGCTGTCTCTGTAAATATGTTATTTCTGTTATTGTTTTTAATAATTTAATCTTTGCAGAGTATTCTCATTTTATTACATCCATACAGTTTTGTTGGTTTTACAGAACTAATGCAAAAAAACCCCAGCCTCTAAATTTAGGTAGGAAAATAAGTGCTCAAAACTTTGCATACACAGAAGAAACAGATTTGGTAAGCAAAATAGTTTACTCTTTTTGAAGTGGGTTGGTTCCATTTTGGCATAGTAGCTATTCTGTCCATGACTGCAATTTGAACGATAAATATCCTGTTTTCATGCAAATGTCCACAGTAGTAAGTAAAAAGAAAAGAAAACAAACAACAAAACTATTTATAAACTGAATGGTTTTGAATGGAACTTCTTGCACAGCTTCTCATGAGACAGTTATTTTTCTATAAACATCACCTATTTTACTCATTAAAGAGAAAAATTGCTGTGGCAACCTTAGGCTGTCAGCCAAAGCTGACAGATATTTTGCAATCCCATTAGCCCAGAGCAATTCTGAATTGTGGAGACTGAATACTTGTTGCAATATGCACCACAAACATTTCTACAAGCAATCCAAGATATGTTATTGATTTTAATGGGAACAAATTTAGGTATGATACTCCTGGTCAGGAACCCCACATAAGCAGAATCTGTCTGACATGCAATTTTTACCACCGTAGACCACAGGAAATTCACTCTTTAAATGTATTTTATGCAATAAAGGCCTTTCTCTTTTCTCCCCCATATTCTGCCCCAAACCAAAATGAACACCTCTACAGATAGTGAAATCAACTACTTAATTTCAACGTTTCCTAAACTGAAAGTTTTGTGCTTTTTTTCCATTATACTCATACTTCCTATAATAATAGAAAAAATAAGTATTTACTGTGACACTTCAACACTACACTAAAAAGTGAAATTAATAAATTCCTCTGGAGTAAGTTACAGCTTTCACCAAAGTTATTGAAGTGATCCACGAATGTTAATTGACTTCAGAAGGGGAATTGACTACAGTGGAAATGGTGTTTCCCTCCTATCATGGCATGGAGATAATGGGACAAAAATGGCAGATTTTGGGTTCCTCAAAGAAGAAATGAGACTACTGATTTTTCTTAACTACTTAGTATTTGTACAGGGTTGTCTATGTCCAAAACACACTATCAATGACTTGAAATTGCAGCTGGGAGAGCACTCTGCCAATCTGGTCCACTGGAGAAAATCCAAAAATGAGTATTTAGTGGCCAATGGAAAATTTTGGTCAAAGCAACATGGCCATCTTTAATAGGAATTTGTCAGTAAAGGCAGGGATAGAATTCTACTCTCATGGTTGCCAATTTTCCTAACCATGAAACAATTCCCTCTCTTCTGTGAGTCTCCTGCCTATTTTACACACACATATATTAATTTCTATGAAGAGAAAAGTACCCTATACTAGTCTTTCCTACACTATGCTGAATCATCTGAAGACTGCCCTAAAACTAAGGGGCTGAGTGAAACAGTATGTGACTCATTAAAGACTGCACCATACAAACAGATGTGCAAACCTCATATCCTATGAAACAAAATTAATTGTCCATTGTATTGCCTCTGATTTTGTCTTTATTTATAGAATCCCAGCACAGAATTCCACCATTTGAACTCATGAAGACACCTGTAAGCACTGAAATACAATTTGAAAGCAACTTTCATGAGCCATTTGTGGGCAGTTGAAGCAACAATCAGACCCAGAGCGGCAATGCTTAGCTGCAGATTTGGGAAGGAAACATTATCCCATACATTCATGCTTCTCTTTTTTTTTTAAATTTTTTTCTTAAATGACTAACACATCCCAGCACATGCCTCCAAAACCTGTGTTAATATTCCTATTTTCCTCTAGTTTCTCATGCTTTTCTGCTTCTCTCCATCGTCATAATTTTGCCCCGGAACAAATCTTTTGCCCTATTATGCTATGCACTTCTTTATCAGGCATGAGTTTTAACTTCCACCTTTTCACTTGCTTTTGTTTCTGCATTTATCCAACCTTGGAGAAGTGTTGGACAACGTATTTTGTTTGCCCAAAAATTTTTACAAGAGCGCAAAAGCAATCTAGCTTGGGACATTGTCTATTTCAGCCCTACAGCCCTTTTGAACTTTGTGAAGGTTAGGATCAAAAGAAAACAGTGGCTCTGGGGAAAAAGGTCTGCACTTGCAATTTGTGTATTATCCAGTTTATTTTCATGCTAAGTTACACCTGGCATTAGGTCTTTCTTTTTCCAGCTGTAGGATGCAGCATTTTCCATCTGACAGAAGTGCAAATGACTACATATGTGTAGGCAGTGGCAAAGGGTACCAATGATAGCCTCCGTGGGTTGAATTAACACTACTGGTATTTTTTTTTAAATACATTAAAAGGTTCCCTCATAAAACAGAACGCTTCTGGATTGCATTTTGACATGAAAATTATATTTACTTCTCTCTGTAGATGATATAATTTTCACATGAAAATATCCTAAAATAAATCTATGTAGCTCTGGAATTGAATTTTCAGAAAACAAACCACGACATTTTATGCTAACTCTGGTTGTATTCAAAGGGACAACAGAATCTTCCCTGTCTGACAGAATTAGGCCAATCCTGAATGACAGAAAACCTTAGCTAGAGTACCTAGCACTTTAGACATAAAAAGCAGTACAGAATTAATTATACTTTGCTTTCATGTTGACATGCCAGACCTTTTAAGCACTTGATTTGCATTTGAAAAGGCAGCACTTTTTTTGTGATGGTCATTTGAACCAAGTAAGAGAGAAGCACAGTTAGGTGACATGACAGAGGCGCTTCTGAGTGTGTGGTGATGTCCAAAAATAGAAAAACTTTACAATCATTTCCTGCAACAGCATGAAAAAAATACCTATTTCGATGAACATTAAGGTGTAAAAAAATTTTGCTTTGTAATAAGCAATTGTCGACGTTTTTTTTCTATTTCAAGGATGTCATAACACAAATATTGCCAAACATTAGGTTAGATGTATTTATGACTGCAAATAGATGGGTGAATGAGGTCAGCAACAGGCACACCTGCAGACAAGCAAGAGGAAGGGCCAAACCACCATGATGTGGGTGGGCTGGAATGGCTACAGAACAAACAAACCCCTGTTATTCCAGTGAGACACAAACACCGAACTCAGAACAACTATCACATGGCAAAGGCTTCCACAGTAGCTTATCTTCACTTTAAAAAGCATTTTGGATGTAAAGGGGATGTGTAGATCTACAGAAATAGCTATATGCAAAATGTGAGCGTATTAATTGCAAAGAATTGTCCCAACATTGACTCTGAACATAAAGTGATGCTCTGTTCTGCTTCCTCACTTGTAAGTTAGTTATGATACAATTTTTTTTATGCAAAACATGAAGCCTAGCACTCTTCTGGAGCCTCCGCAGACCAAACCACGTACTCTGCTCTCTGTGCAACTCACATTTTGATTGAGTTCAACCTGAAAAAGTGCAAATGAGATGTGACAGGTTTACTTTTGCTTCTATATTTACTTTCAAATTTTAAAAGTTGTTTGATCTCCCAAAGAAGGTCTTTATTCTGTTACAGTATGCTGATAAACATTACTATATATCACTCATAATTTAATGTTAGCATGTATTGTAATCCTCAAATTAAACAGAAAATCCTAATTCTATTTAAAGATTCAGATTTTAAAAATAAAATAAAGGATTATCTCTGCAATAAATAGAAGGAAATTAAGACTCTCATTCTCATATGTACAGAATTTTGTCTCTGCACACATGATGTTATGGGGCTGAGGTCTACTGTTTGGAAGTATGACTGTGTCTCTTGATTTGTAATCATTAAATGGAACAATTTCTACTTCAGCATTTCTACTAAGTGTGCACAGCTCTAAATTCCCAAAAGTCTCAAGCAAACCATAGAAGCTCACAGCTATGATTTGAATTTAAGCATGGACTTAAAATTCATCAACTGTTTAAAGTCCTTTCCTGCACAATGGTGCCTTTGAATTCTGTATTTGAAGCTTTACAGTCCTGTCTTCAGCCTTGCAGCCCCCTCAAGGCTGAATGGGAGGGCACGACTCCATAACTGCTGCCATCTGAAAACCACAGGGGAGGCACCGCACAGAGCCGAGCAGTCAGGATGGCTGTGTCATCCTATCCAGTTCTGATCGTTTTCTTTTCCTTTTAATGAAAGGAGTAATAACTGGACCAACACAGGCAAACACCAGGCAGAGAGTTCCACTCTCAAATACACTGTGCGTATGGAAAGCTGGTTATCATGTGAATAAGTAATGCTGATTGAATTCGGGGTGGGGAGACAAAGGTTGAACTTTTATATAAAACTGTAACAAAACAGTTCCTCCCAAATTTTAAATTTCCTTCCCAAATTACTTTCTGCCTAAAGACCAGGAAAGGCAAAGTTTTAATATATAGACTTCCCAACAGAATAAACATTGTAAGTTTTTCTGTGAAATCACCAGCATAGACTCATCAGTAATATAACCAGTGTAATTAATAAAATAAAATTTTATAAGCTTTATGAATGAAACTTTACATTATTCTGCTGCTACCCATAATCAAATGTATTCTGGACAGCATAAGTAAGTATAATGAAGCTGTAATTAGGATGAATCTTTTGTGTCTGTATTATTCTTTGTTTGCAAATGTGACTTTCTTGGTTGCTTTGTAAGAAAACACTTTTTTAAGTGCTATTAAAAACTCAGTCCAGACTCTCATTCTGCATCATTCCCATTGCATCATCCTCATAGTACTTCTTGTACCCAGCAAGAATTTAAAGCCTCCATATTCCTGACTGGAAATAGCACATAACCCTGGCAGAGTCTTTTATAATTGAATGAAAGACAAGATTGTGTTCTCACAAAATAATTCAACAATTGGTTTTTTGGCCACTGAATCCAGGAGACAAAGAGAGTACTATACCCTGGCCAGTCCTATCAGCTTGCCTCACATCGTCTTTTGCTGATGCATTATGTCCTGCAACACATGCTTTAAATGGCCGAACCGGTTCGTGCACCTAAGAATAATGAGATGGTAGGAAAAGAAATCTCCTCAAAGGCTAATATAGAGACTTACATGAAACTGTAACTGTTGTCTGTGAAGTCACTTATTATTCCTGCTTCCTGTTGCTCCAGCCCTTATTGCTTATCAGTTTATTAACAAATTAAATTTGTCATCATATGGAATTAGAACTGATTATTTTCTCTCTTTTGTAAGACAAGAACAAAGCACTTAATTAATGAAATTTTACATGGCAAATTGAAAACTGATACAAGACAGTATTTTTTCTTATGTTACAACATCAGCCTGTGGAACTCTGATCTTAAAAATATCAAAGCAGGGAACATAAAATTCAGAAAGTGAAAAGGCATTTTTCCAAGTATAAAATCACTGATGAGACATAACTGTAAGGAATTGTAAACCTCATGACTTATGTTTGAAATTAACCAACTGATCAGGAACAGTATTAATAGCTCCACCTCACTTGTGGATACGCTCCCAGTCTCCACACCTCAACTGCCCACATGGCCGCAGCACAAGGCTCTGGCACTGCTCAGGCAGTCCAGACAGCAATTCCACAAACCCTTCCTGGGCACAGCTGAGCAGTCAGCACAGGTCAGAGGCCATTCCCAATGTGCAACCTGAATACAGCTACCCTAGTTTCTGTAACGGTGTGTACTCGAGGCACAGCATGAGCTGGCCTCTGAGGCAGAGAACAGCCCTCGGCATATCTCATTTACTGGAGTAGAAGTGGCCATTGCACATGTGGGAAAGTGAAAGCGGCCACGTGACGCAGAGCACGAGGCTCTGTCTTGTGTATCTTACGTAGCAGCAGTTGTCACTAGTTTAAATGTTCAAACATTACACAGAAATCTGGGAGAAACAGGTGGTATTACATCCTGTTTCTAACATGATAATCAAAATTATCTTTCAGGATACACTTGAGGTCAGTAACAGTAATAATGTACTAAAAAATCAGGAAGAGCAAAGCTTAATTTTCAGATCAGGTTTAAGATTAGAAAAGCAGGAGTGAGAAGTGTAAATTACTGGCTCAGAAAGCATTTAGCACACACATAGGAAGTAAACAGCTACAACTAAACCCAGCAGCAGGCTTTTCACTAAAACCAAGACAACCGATTCTGATCTGCACTTCTTGACACAACCGTATAATATAGTTCTATACCAAAAGAAATTATGTTGTTTATTTTCTCATAAATAAAGAAACCTGTTTGTAAGGGGCACAGATGGACTGGAACTTTACACTGATTTAGGGTGTACCATTCACATGCAGGCTGTTGAGACTTTGGAAGGACATTTCAGGGAACAGACCTCTTGACTTCTCAAGTATGCTATCCAGCCCTCAAAGGAGTTACCCAAGTATTGGCATTATCAGCACTTGTTATATGCTAGATTTCCAAAACTTTATGATAGTTCTCAAAGATTAAGAGCTGATGCTCTTCATTCTCTCACAGTGTGATGCTAGCACAATACAGGAACTTTAGGAATTTATTGTGCTTCCTGATATTCCATACTGCTCCCAGGCCCCATTTTATGCTGGAATTCAGTAGATATTTATTTCTGTAGGGTTATTATTGCCCTAAAAAAGGTTTGACCCCTCTTGATCACTCTAGCACAGATATCCTACTCCCTGACAGCAACCAGCTTTATCATAGCAGTTACTCCAGCAGCTTTTGATTGATCTGGGAAATTAAGGGAACCAGCTACAATAGAAGAAAATACTTTCAGAGCCAGGGTAGGGGCCCTGCACTGCCTGTTTCCCCTTAGTTGTTTGGGTTTGTGCCAATGAAAATGGAAGTGGAAACAAACACACTGACTGGGTAAATCTGCCCTGACCCATATGAGTGGAGTTCACATTGTAGACAAAGTTATGGATTTCCCCCAGAGGGAGGGGGTAATGTGAAAATCCTGTGTTACACCCATTGTAACTTAAGAATATTTTCATTGGCATTCCTGTGATAATCTTATAAAAATAACAGAATTGACTTGCTGGTTTTGGCCTGAGTTGGATTTTTTTTCCACGAAGTAGCAGAAGTTTGGGACAAAGAGTGGTATTGACAGTTCAGTTCAGATACGCTGGTTAAAAAAGTAGTAACTAGTAAGTATATAGGTGAATACAATAAGTGCATAGGCTAGCATGCATGTCAGTAAAGAGAAAATTAAGTTAGAGAAGGGATAGGGTGGGAAAAAGTGAGGTGTTTTTTGTAAGGTTGCTGCATGTAACAATGTTTTCAACCTGAGATCTACATATCACACTCCATCACAAACTGTGCTAAGATTTACAAGAGAAATGGTCATCAAGAATGTTGTGGTTTTGTCTACTCCAGTAAGAAGTTCTGGCTGCTGGCTCCTAGCTGTTCAGCTGCTGCATTGTTATAAAGAGGATCACATCCTCAGCTGGAGTAAATTGATGAGTGTAGTTAGCTTCAACACAGCTATACCAGGCTGCACAAGCTGAAGAGCTGTATGGCTAAATAAATTCTCTGGTATCATTCATGCAAACAAGTGTCATGCTTGTCTGGGAAGCTGTTCAAAAAATGAGTGGAAAAACAGCTGACAATCTTTTAGTGAGGTGTGGTTTGTAGGAACTTGAGATCCCACCAAGCCACACAGATACTGCTTAAAATAATGTTACATCTAGGCACAGGGCATCTTAGTAAATCTCTGTCCTACAGATGCATACAAGAAATACATTTCTTCTACATATACACTGGACACAGGCTAAAGAAATGGTTGGAATAAAATTTCTGGGTAACAGAATATTCTGTGCAGTGAAAGTAGAAAATACTGCCTTTTCACTAGGTGCTTTAGCCAACAAATCCAACAAACACCCAATACCCAAAGCAGTTTCTATTTGACCCATGATGCATTCATCATCTTTTATTGCTTGTAATAGGATAGTTCAATTGCAGTTTTCTTTCCCAGGCTTCAGTGTTGGAATGCCTTTTCTGGCTGCTACTATCAGTATTCTGAATAAGCATAATTTTTACCTCCTATGAAGGCATCTAAAAAACACAAGGTAGTGGGGTTACTGTACTGCTTATCAGTGCTATCCTTCAAGTTCTGTGTGTTTATAGCTCATATTTTGTGTTTAGAAATTTTTTTTAGAATTATTTAGATATCCCTGAAAATCTGCTATTAATTACATGGATCTCTTGCAGTAGAGGTTGAAAATACATTTTGTTGGTGTTTAGCACGATACAGAAACTATGCAAAATTACTTTACACTAGAATTCACTATTATAATACAATACCAAAGCATTCTAGGCATACTGGGAAACACCAACTCAATATCGACTTCATAGAGAGCCTTCAAAATATTTTAAGCATGTTATTACCTGTCCTTTATACTAGTTTTCAAAATATCTAGTTCAGTATTATTTGGGCTACTTATATTTTAGTACTTTAGTATTTTCTGAGTCCTTTTATTAAGTCATTGAAAAATTAGATGCTGTTAGCAATGTATCTGTCTCATCTGATCTGCAAGCAGCAGCAATGTGAGTCAAAATATTTGTAATTTTTTTAGCGTCATAAAATAATAAAATTTTTCTATTACATCAAAATATTCTGTTCTATCCCATCCCAGAAAATTAGCCATTCTTTCATCACGTTCCACAGAAAATAACATATTCAGTGTTAACACTCATTATTCAAGCAATTCTGTCCAGACCAAATTGAAAAGATGTTTTGAATAATGATATCAGGTATTTTCTTGCACCTGGAGGGGTGAGGAGACTGGAAAGGGTTAGAACCTCTTTGTTAACCGAAGCTTTCACTTTTTCTACTTCATTTAGGGACTTGTTGGAAATAGTACAGCTACAAAAGTAAAAATTAGATCAGAAATTATCTCTCTGCTGAGAACAGAATAATGCCATGTACAATATGGCAGAGTAATGTCTTTTGTGGGGGGGGGAAGTGTGTGCATTTTGGACATTTGATCTCTCCAATGCTGTTTTTTGCTCTATATTCTCAAACAAGGCATTCATTATAATTTTGAGTAATTTCGGTGATACAGCATCTAGAACTGCTTTCTTATCATAATTTCTATTAGATGTAAAGATAGAAAAGATTGGAATACCTAACTCAAAACACTAATTCCTTCACTGCTGTATTACTAGTTTCCATCTCTAGTTTGTTGATTTCTCCTTTACAGAACAGCAGAAAACATTGCAAGCATAGACTGCAAAGTCTTGTATTAAACATCAAGTGTCTCCTTATTGCTTCCATTAAACTTCCAATGACTGATCTTTGTGTGACTCTACCTGAACCTTTTATTTTTTTGTCACTCTGGGCTATGTGGTTTATTCTTCTAACCTCCATCCAGTTATCCAACTGCTCCAGACATTGAACTCCCACTGCAATCAATCAAAAATCTCCCTATACATTCCACTGCTTTTTCCAACTCTATAAACTTTTTATACCGGTTCCCTATAGACAAATATTCTGTGGATGAATGGACTTCAAAGTTAGGAATTTGATTCTGATCAAACTACAAGTATTTAACTCCTTTAGTATAGACAGTATGTGCTCCACTTCTCTTTTTGCATCTTGCTTCTTTACTGAAACCAGAAAACCAAATTTACAAAGACCAAGTCAGAAATAAGTAAGTGATTAACTGTGCCTTTTTTGTCAACTATGACCACTTACCACATCAAAACTGAAAATATTCTCTCTTTAAGCAAGAAAGCTTGACCAAGCCTGGCTTTAACACCTGTTAGATTCCACAATGCTTTATGTCTTGATTTAACTATTTGTTTACTCTACATCTTGAAGAACAGCTTTACAGATACGGTGTGATGGTTTTAAACATGACTGCTATAATGTTAAACTGGTCTCCATAATAAAAACATGTATATCATTTAATTATGCAATACCAGACAGCTTCAAGCTCAAATACTAGGAGAAATCAATTCTTCACTGAATGAGGAATTCTGAAAATAGACTTCTTGTTTGTTTGGGGAAATGTCTTGTTTCCCCAAAAGAAAATCAGCAAGTTATTCAGCTTATAAGAACAAGAATGCTTTCTTAGTCTTAATAGAACTTGCTTCATGTGAAGGAATTTAATTTATTTTCTGCGGTGGTTCTGCAGTCATCAGCATTATTTGGAAACAACATCTAAAGCACTTGCCATTTAATGGAAACTGCAGAGTTTTACAATTAACTCACTCTGCAATTTCTGAAATCAAACCAAGCCAATCAACCAAAGGAAATCTCTTTTATGAATCTGTTATTTACATATAAAGCAGACAGGAAAAAGGTATTTTGTTAGCTCTGGAGACACATTTTAAGGAGGTTTTAAAAGATTAGGAAGTATAATGACAGGTGCACAGTGTTCCTTAAAATGAGACAGGAAGTGAGTATGAGACAGAATTTTATGGCATCATCCTTCTGTAAAACTAAATGAACAAACTGTTCTCTTGTAATAATGACTATACACTAATATTCACAACCGAGTATTGTGCCTTTACTTGACCTTTAACACATTGTACTGCATTAATTGCCTTAACTTATTCAATTAATGACAGCCAAGTCCTGGGTTGCTTCCATATTCCTTCTGTTTGAGAATTTTTTTAAAAATATTTTCCTGAAATATTAAACTCTGCAGTTGTTTTGTACTCAGTAAAACTTTGAAGTTCAAACAGGCCAACGTGTGAATTAATCTCAAAACTTAACATTCTCACCATGCAATTTTGCAGCTAATCTTTCTAGCAAAATCTACCTCAGAGAATACCAGTGACCATGGCACTCTCCTTCTTCATACCATTTCCAATACCATTTGTTATTACATTTCAATTGTTTTCAAGGAGAGCCTATTTCAAAGCCACAGTGAAAAAGGTATCTTTGTATTTACAGTTGGAGTCCATTTATTAATTTTCTCTGCCTTTGCACCTGAAATATGAAATAATAACAGCATGAAAGTCACTGAGTATCCAGACAGATTATCCAGACACCTTTGAGAATCTAAGCCCAGTTTGACTGAAAGTTTTCTATTGTTGAAATTTTCAAATCTACAAAGATTGAATTCTTCAGGATACTAAGTCCTCGGTCTTCCAGTGATGAAGCCTGACCGAGACCTAAAATAAAATGGGCCTAATAAAAATATGGAACAGACACTAATCAAACCTAGTATTGAACATCTGATGCTGAATCTCCAAGAGTACTAACAATTCCCACTGCTTTCTCATTACTTACCTTTTAATATAGTTTTTAATGACAATGATTCTACAGATACTCAAAACCTTAAAGTCTGCAACACTATAATGTTTGAGCTAGCATTTGAACAAGCAATGGTGCAAGCCCAAAGACATAAACATATCAGCGTGGAGAGTATACACATACTTCACTTAAAGAGGGAGAGGATTTTGCTTTCTGGATGTAGATTTACTTTGCCGTAACAGTCAATAACAAAAGTTAGAAGTAAATAGTTAAAAGTCAGTATATTTTTACCCCTGACTACAGGTTTATGATTATGCAGAGTTAACTGAGAAGTCTGGAGGGAGAATTAGAGAGAAATATTTCATGTGTTATGGAACAAAATGATTAACAGAAAAGCAATTTGCCATGTGTGACAATCAATAAAAAAGCAGCAAAATATAAAACATATGCCCATTGTATGGCACAATTCATTATGTTACCAGTAGGACCCTTCACAAAGTGCTAAGTAGAGCAGCACAGTGTTTAAATTCACCACCTACAACAACGATAATAAAGCAGTGTTCTTGGCGTTCTCTTGTTTTTTGGTTTGTTTCTGTTTTGCCTAACTTCTTCACAATTGTTGTGCAATCTATTAAACTGTAAATTTGAGTTCATAAATGAACCCATCAATAACTTTTATCTGCACTGTTTTAGGATTTATCTCAATGATCATTTCCCTTCACTGAAAAAATTCGCTTCAGGGGCTAATGAAGCATATCAGTGCAGTGTTCAAAAGCAGTCTGAGGAGACTGGGGGGAATAGTGGCTGTCTCCCACATTTGCAGCCTATTATAGTGTCAAGAACAAAGTTAGGGTGAATTCTGTTCACCGTGGTCCACCCAGATATTCTAGATATTTAATCAGAAATCTGGATGAACACTTAAAAACAGGAATTCAGGGTAATAAATTTAAGGTTTTGAAGAAGAAGATATGCTTAAACAAATAACATACATAAAATATATCTAATTCTCTTTTAGTTCAAAATTCCATGCTTAACTAAAAGCTTTTCTCCTTTCATCATCCTTGGCTAGACCATCTAGTTTTAGGCTTCATCCAAAACGTTTAACTCAAAAGAAATGTTCTCACTGCAGTGAGATTTGGAGCATACCGTATAGGCTCCAACATGAAAAACTGTAATCGACAGCAATGAAATCTGATAGGGTGGTCTGACTGCTGGTCATGTACAGTTTCTGTCCTAGAAACAAATTACCTACTTACTATCTTCACACATAAAGTTCAACAGAAATATAAAAGTTGCTTAAGGTGAACACCTGAAGCGCGGCAAATTTTTATAAGAAAAGCATACTACCTATGAGTGACTATAATATCTGATCAGAAAACAGCAGGCAACAGAGTGGAGAAAGTTCTTATTAGTAAACCTACGGTGTTAGTTTTGAATCGTTATTCAATGTGGTCCCTACCAGGCATACAGAATGAAGAGAAAATCTGCACAAAGAAGAAGTAATCTGAAAATATATTCCAACAACATTGCCCTATGTTCCTCTAGCATCTATCTGAATGCAGCAAGTAATAAAAACTGTAAGATAATGAAGCAGATCACAGCACCAGAGGGAAAGAAAAACATAAATACAAGGCCACATCTGGGCAATGTGTTAATTTATAGAGGCAGAAAAATGAGAAGTAGTCTAAAAACATAGAACTAACTTGTTTGGTGAGTCTTGGCTGCAACATGGAGTCATGATAGGAAAACTACAGACACTGAAAAATAAGGTAAAGCACAGCATAACAAAACTTTACTTGCTAAATGATCATATCATTGTACTCACACAAGGGCGGATCACAAAAAAGCAAAGCCTAGTGAAAAAACAGTGAGGGCTGTATCTGACTCTTCCTTTCTCCTAATAGTGTCTCCTTCTGAATATGCTACACTATATCCTGAAAGCAAGGCCATTCCAAAGCATCCATCAGGCCATGGTACAGATAGCAATTAGAAGAGGCATATTAATGCTGTGTTGTATAGGTTGGAACCCACTTTATGGACCTGCTTAAACACAGCCCAGCATACTTAACAAGTCAGTAAGTGTTCCTTGCCATACCACAGTGAGATTTTTTTAGTGGGCATATTTCACTCATGCAAGCAAGCGAAGAATGAGTCATGAGTCATTTCACAACAACTCTGCAGAAATTAGTCCAACATCATGGCTGTGGGAGAACTTAGCGGGACTGTCAGAGCACAGAGATACAAGGAGACAGAGTCCAAAACTATCAATAAGAAGCTACAAGTAAAAAGGATAGAGCCTGTGTAAACAGAAAATAAAGGAAGTCTTGCATTTCACCCTGACCACAGTGTCTAATTACTATGGATAAGAAAAATTAAGCAATTTCTCTCACACTACCTATCTGCATAATCAAGTGGCCATTGTACTCTGCCATTTTGTCAACCTAAATCTACCTTGCTACAGTCCTGTGATAGCATTATTTCTTCTACACCAAGCTAGTGACTAAGCCCAGAACTATGGCAGACTGTCATAGCAAGAATGTCAGAATTTTCAGGCAGATCATCTGAGTTTGGTCATGAGTTCAGTCAATAAAACTTAGTGACTTTATCCTTGCTTTCTTCTAAAGTTTTTTTATCAAGGACTCTCAGCTAGTAGCTCAATTCAGATACAGTCAATATAAAGAGCTCCTTAGGGAAAGTATTCCTTTTTCTAATTACTCAAGTTGACCCTAGTGCCAAGTCTGGTCTACAAAACAGCTGCTGGCCAAGAGTTAAAGAATTATTGTATCTACTTCATTAAGAGACAGGCTATTCCAGATCTCCTAGTACTTATGAAATCTATTAAATCTATTTTAGTAGCTGTGTGGCTGGCACTAGCATCAATCATCGCAAGTATTTCAGCAAAAGCTGCTGAGCAGTGTATGCAAACCAACCGGGAAGTCTCCGGTGTGGTTCAGAATAGCTTCAGTATAGCTCTCCCTTAGCATGCATGGAAAAGTCAAGAAATGGTTTAATACCTGCAGGTATTAAATCTAACATGAACCTAATACCTGGTCAGCTGATCCAAACATTAATTTGGTGTAGCAAAGAAGTAACTGGAAAATTACAAAGATGATAGATGCTAATCAGACCTCCTGAACATAAGTAGTATACAAATAACTAGATGAGAAATCTTATTTAAAAAAAAAAAAAATCAAGAAATCTTGTTCAAAAAATATTCTGCGAAGTAATATTAAATAAATGCAAAAACATTTCATTGTTATTGCCTTCAAAACTTTTAGAAAACCTGTTTTAAATATCGAAGGAAATTTAAAAAAAACCTTAAAACTCTGCTTTGAATTTTCAAAGCAACATTTTTTTCTCCACCATTAAAACACGCTAGAATTTTTATCCTGTCACTTTTCTTTAAAATTGATATACTTTTCAGTTTCAACATATTTGGGGAAGAAAAACCAATCTTATTTAATAACAATTCCTCATCCAAGCTTTCCAGTAGCTCTGATACTTTCTTCTTTGTAGTTTTCGTAAGTGTTATTGTGCAGCAAACTCTGCAGTGAGACAGAGTGCTGGAGATCCATCTATAGTCTGAAAAGCTTCTGCGCATGCTAGACAGCTGTTCTGTGACTCTCATGACTGCAGGTTTTTCTCCATCCAGGCAGTTCCCATCCCCTCCTGCAGTCAGACTCAAGACTATTCAGCCAGAACAGCCAAAACAGGCTCTGACAGTATAGAGGACTAACAGCAATTACAGCATTTTGTAGCATGTGGTAATTAAGTCATTATGATCAGGCTGCAACAATTACAAGAAGGAAAATTTCTTATAATAGCTCAGATAACTTTTTGCATATTATCTTCAGCCTGGATCAGTTATGAAAACAGCAAAGCACTCTTGATGATCAGGTGGAATGCCTTCCTTTCAACAGGACCATTCAGGTACCACTTTTATCTATGCAATGCCTCAGAAACAAAAAGTTGATGTCATCTAAATGTCATCTAAATGGCTACAAAACTGACATCTTCCAGTACTGCACTACTGAGAAGTAATGGTGGCAGTCTAAACACTTTTATTTTGGCTCATCTGGTAAGTCAGCCTCAGCTTAAACTCTAAATAAAATGAAGTACCAGCAGCAACTTTAAACAGTTTTTAGTTATGGAAATAGCAAAGATTTGTGTGTAAGTAATCAGGCAACTCCTAGATTTATCACCAGCTATGACTCACAAACATTTGCCAGAAGTGTCTTCATTCACTTACAACTAGACAGACAATTGCACCTTTTCTTTCAAAGGTTCTTGGCTCTTCACAAGTGCTACCTCTGAGGCTGACTCTACTGATGAAACAAACACAAAATTAAAACAGAGACAAGAATATAAATAACGCAGTCTAAAACAGTTTATCATACCAACCTTCCAGGTGCTACAAATCAACAAAAATCAGCACCATGGTTACATTCGGATCTTACCAGCAGAGTAAGAATGACCTTATTCTGCCTGTCTGTAGAGAACAGGCTGTGATGAAGCAGCTTCAGCAAAGTATAAGGGACAGAGTGGGCTGAGTGATACAGGTGTGATGTAGTTTTTGGAAAGCCAACCTTGCAGCACCTACTGCTTTATCACTGAGGTGATAAAAGCATGAGCACACGTTCACATCCCTTCCCAAATGGCACCAAGGCCACCTTATACTGTATGCAGCAGGACTACGGCTGCTCTGCTGCCTATAGCAGACTTCTGTTAGAAACAACTCTCTGCTCTGCCTGAACCTAGATCTTCTCCAGGGACTGTATCCCCAAGACTAACCCATGGCCCAGTTCCATTTCAAAAGCCAAAGCAGGAGCTGTAATGGGAAACCACCTTGTTCTGGTTGTAATCTGTGACTCTTGCACAGAAGCAATGTGAAACATATATTATTTTGTGGAAGGTGATGGTGACAATAGGAAAACAGTTACAGAGTACAAATTCCTAAAACGTCAAGGAGTCAAATTGATGGTAATCACTGTAGAGGACCAAGATCCTATGGGAATCAAATATAAAAGAAATGTGTTACTATAATTAGAAGCACATGATTTTCCTCCTTTTAGTCACTTAAAGTGGCAAAATATAACTTTAATATAGGAATGTGGAAAAAACATTCTAGACAAGACACTAGGTAGCTATAAAGAAACATACTTCTACTGACTTCTTGGCTACTCTTTCACACCATTAACATCATTAATTTCAAAAGAATTCTAAGTTCTAGCTATGAATCATGTCCACTACCTATGTATATATCTATTATTTTTTTGAATGTATGAAAACCTGCTGTTTCAGTTGTAATGCTGATAGCCCCACAGAATTAAAATTCAAGTAATTTGAATATATTAAATAATTTGGGTATTCTCATTCACACTATTTTGTCTTATAGTTAAATCTCCTTTAAGCCGATTTTGTTATTCTCTGCAAATGCAAGCCTGGCTATTTTATTTACAAGTAACAAGCCTTCCTGTTCTGAGAAAGCAATTACTTTACAGGAAGTAATACTATCAGAAGTTTCTTGGTCATTTGGGCTTACTAAAAAACCAAAACTAGCACAACAGTTTCAAACAGAAAGGTCTAAAAACATCTGAAGGTTGAGCTAGCTGATCTCTGGACTGCCCATCAATATGAAATAATCTATTTATGTGACCATATCTGAGTTGATATGACGATATGCAGAAGTGCTCTGTTGTTTTAGAGAGAGGTAGAACCATTAGTGCCATGGCTACCAGATCTGCACTGTGCAGAATAATGGGTTTGTTCCCTTATTTGTCAGAAAGAACTTACAGCATATACAGTGAATTGCTGACTATCTTGTTTCCTTTTTCATCTTAGTTTATTTCTGTCTCTTCTGCATCTCAGAAGAAAGCAGAAATTAATGCTTTCTTTTTCCAGTGATGGTTCTTTTCTCTCCTTCACAGTCTGAGGGAGCATTTTATGAAAATCAGGCATTTGACATCTTTGTCAGAGTGGTAAAACTGTGGTCTAGCTATTAGTTGCAGCTGAAAAGGTTCTGCTAATGTTCACAGTTGTGAGGAACTAACACTCTAGTGAACTGCTTGAAGCTTTCATTACATGTTAATAAAGTACTAGAAGTACCGCTCAGTCCTTTCCATTGCTTGTCAACATGATCAAACACATCCTATTATTTTCAATCCCATTTCTGCCAGATGCAGTCTTAGTCTAGAGCACGGGGACAGGAGTGTAATTACAAGTCACACATCCTGAAGATTTGCTAATAATGTTAACACCTGTAAAGATTGACAGTAACTGGCAGTCAGGTAAAACTTGGTTACTCCGATTTTTCCCTCTGACCAGAGCAGTGCCTTCACTACCACAAAGGATTTGTGGTATAAGAAATGCTAGAATTAGTGGACACCTGAATAAATAAAATCTATTTGGGAGAGTCAATATGACTTCTGTAAAAGTGACATTTTGTCTTTTAAACCTCTTGGAGTTCTCTACAGGGTTCAGTTGTGCTATGCGGGTTAATGTGACCCAGTTGACATAGTTCACTTGGATATTCAGAAACTTTCGGGCAAAGACTTTCACCATAAGCTTTAAAGGAAACTAAGCAGCCATTGTATAAAACTGAAAGTTCTGGCATAGGTAAGTAACTGGTTAAGAGGCAGGGCATAGGAGCAAATGTGAAGCTACAAAAACACAAAAAAGTCACCAGCAGAGTTCCACAGGGATCTTTGCTGGGATCCACAATAATTAACATGCCCAGAAAGTATCTGGAAAAGCAGTAGAAGAGTACAAAGTTTGCTGATGATGGAAAGCTCCTCCAGACAGTTGATACCTTGAAGGCAAACTGCAAAGAACAGAAAAATGAGTCTCTTATAAGACAGAGTGACTAGGCTATAAAATGGCAAATAAAATTCAACATAGATAAGTGTGACAGTACCCTGAGCGCACTAAAAGCCCTTAATTGGCTTTCAGTTCTTGCTGAACATAGGCTGTAGGTGTATCTGTCTCTGGCCTTTGTCTCTGGCTGCTCCTGACATGACTCCCTGGATGGACCCTGGATCTGCTTCTTCACCTCACCCTGTCTACTAACTCAGCTCTGACACGGTGACACTGTGTTGAGCCATAGGCAGAAGATGCATGGGTGTGGATCCTGGGTGGGGATATTCAGGGGAAGAGAGGGAGCAGTCAGGTGCTTTTCAAGCTGGGAAAGAGATAATGTAATGAGATCTGAAAAAGGTCTACCAAAAGTCTGTGGGTGACAGGGAAAAGAGAGATAGGGAGTACCTGCTCACTGTTTTCACTTGGTGGTCTCTTGTTATAGAAGCCAGGTTCAAAGCAAGGAAAACAACGTGATTCTTCATGCAGTGGGAAGGGGACACATGACACTCCCTGCCTGAGGACAACTGTGGATGTGCAAGTTCAAAGGGAGAGTGGGCAACTAGTTGGCAGAAATCCATTGTAGACTACTAAACAGGCAAGCCACACAAGCCTCAGTGAGATTTATATTCCCAAAATGGAAACAGTTGAAGACTGGGAGAGTTTTGAGGGGAAGCATCATTTACACAGGCCTTGTTTTAACTCTTGTATTTCAGATGCCCATCTATAAATACTGGGCTGCTTTGACCCCTGGCTTAAACCAGTATCAGACCTACTTCTGTTCCAAGGGCAGATGGGCATCAGGACCTTGCCCACAGTTACAGGAAAATTAAATTATTTGATGACCTGTAATCTGAAAACTGCCAGTTATTAAACAAGTCCTAATTTCTAGAAGATTCATTTGTCTTACCACTGGCTACATGTCTGGAGGGTAAGAAAAATAACCTTAGCTCTAAAGGAAATCCTTTTTCAAAACTGCTGTCTTAAAGTTTACAATCCTTGTTCTTTTTGAGGATGTTGGCACTAAAGGCGCTAAGGAAGCAGGGGGCTGATTGGCACTGCATGCCATTTCTAGTCTTTCATCTAGTAGAATATCTTCACATCAAAGATATCCTACCCTTGACTGAATACATTTATTTATTTACTTATTTTATTTATTGCTGAAGAATTATGAATCTTTCCACAAAGCTCTGGGCACCCTGCCATTACTTCAGATACACAAAGATTTTATGTGTTTCAGAGAACCCCACTTCCTAGTAAAACTCCACCTTCGTTCAAACCTCAGTCCACACAGGACCTACTTATTCAGACTCCAACACTCCCCAAGTTCTCCTCCAGAAACTAACACTGCAGAAGTAAAAGCGTTAACATCTTTTCTCTAGATAGATATTTTCTTGTCACTGTTTCGCTGAGCAGAACATTGAATCCTCTATTCCAAATGATGAGTGTTTTGTTTTCTTTTTCTAACAGCGTGACACAAATAAGTCATCAATAAACTAATAACTACAGTGCCTTAAAAACAAACAAACATCCAAAAAAGCAAACAAGCAAGCAAAAAAATGCAAAGCCAAAAACCACACCAAACCAAACCACACCCATGCACAGTATCACCCTGGAGAGAATACTGGATAAGACGAAGAAATTATATTTTTCAAATGTGCAACCAGAAATACCCATGAAATTTAAAAAAAAAAAAAAAAACACGAAGGAAAAAAAATCTTTCAAGTGATAGGGGCATGCAGGAAGTACTACAACAGAATTCTCTGTTCCTTTTTTAATGTTTCATTATGAAAGACTATGTTCTGACATTACACAGGTCATGCAGAACCATGTTGCTGTTGTTCTAACTGCTGGATTATTCAAAGGCTGCAATAAGTAATTAATTTAAAGAAAGTTCTTCTACTCCTAACCAAATTGCTTCACTGGGAAGTAGTTTGATTACTCCAATCACTGTCTATCTCAGCCTTCTTAAATTGTCTCAAAAATATAGTGAAGAGCATCTTGATTAAGTGAGAATGAATGAAACAAACAAAAAAAAGAAGTAAATTACATTTTGTTAAGAAGACTTTCTGCTCTGCATATGGGACAAATTAAAATTCTAACCAAGCATCTCTAAGAGTAATTATATTTTTATCTACATATACACAGACATCTCAACAATACAAACCCCTCCCAGAAACATTCAGACACCATTAGGACTGTACAATCAAGGATTACTGAAGTTAGGAAATGCCACAGTTAACCTTCCTCTGGCCTTTGTGCATAGATAATTGAAAAAAAATTTCAATTACATAATCACATACTACAATTTTTGCAGGATCTCATTTAGTGCACAGGAAGGACAAAATGCACAAAACAAGCAACTTTGTGGTATCCTGCTTTACCTCAATTCTTCAATGTGTTACCCTCAGCCTTGAAGCAATTCCAGTCCCCTCCTCAGAAATAATCACTGATTTCCTCATGAGCTCTTCTCTGGTGTTCATTAGTATAACATTTGAACATTTCTCCAACAGTTATTTTAATTTAAAACTTACAAAATGACTGTGAGGGAAGAAGTATTCTTAAACTCATTTTACAGAAGTGTATCTGGGGAATATCAAGATCAGAAGAATCTTCTGATGTTAACTATCTAATTTCAGACACACAGGACGTAACTTACTTGTGATTTGCAACATTATATAGAGGTTAATATAGTGAAACACAGTTCCTATTCACTTCAGCTGCAATTAGAGATGCAAATCATTCTATAGGTTTAAATTAGGCACAGAAAATGAGACACATTAAAGACAGCCATGAAATTCATTTGCTCAGTCACCCCAAGCAGAAAAGAGTCAGAGGCAGTTTTCTAACAGAGCCTTCAGCCACCCTAGCCATGAGATCTTGTAATCCAGTACCTTGTTCAGTGTATATATTTCACCTCTGGCCACAGTTTAAGCAAAGACTTTAAAACCCACGTTTGTTCTCAGCCTCATTGCATGTCTGCTCTGTCCAAAGCCGGAAACCAATAACAAAAAGCAGGTAGCTTTGTAATAAAACCTGCATCATCACCATGGATGTGAAAAATCCATAGGTAAACTGAATTCTTCAGTTCTGTTATTTCCAAATTACTGAACTGACTTTCTAGCCTTAGTACTTTCTTTAAATTATTTTCTTAGTAAAGTTTTCTTCTGTTGTTTAAAGTAAGTAAAATTTTAAAACCACCCTTGTGTGACAGTAAAAGGAAACCTACCCTGCTGGTCTACCGCACAGGTTTCTGACATTTCAACTGAATTAGCAAGTGCTGATTCTAGATTATCACTCTATTTCACTAGCTGAATCCGAAGTTTTTCCTCACATCCACATAAGACAGGAAATGATGAGAAAGTAGAAATAGGTAAATGTCTTACTCTGTGTCAGAATTGGTGTGATTGAAGGGATGTTGCTTTAAAGCAGATAAGTAAGAGACATTTAATAACATGTGGCATTTCAGAAATAAATATACTTTGTCATAATTAGAAAAGATAGATTACAGGGATATGGCAATACCCCTATATAATTGGGAGCCTAGATATTCACTCAAACCTCTCTTATTGCTGCTGATAAAAAGGTGCCAACAATGAAAATCATTATTCATTCAAGTCTCATACAGGTATATTTTTCCATGACCAAAGCAGTCTATAGTCAAGAACATAATTTACTTAAAGTGTGGACAAAGGCTCTGTGTTATTGGGCCGGACTTATAAATCTGTCAGCACACACAGGCAGTACAGGAGATCCACCTGCACAATCCAAATAAACACAGTAATGTGTATTAAAGTTTAAGTTGCATTATAAACATATAATGTTTTGGGATAATTTTTATCAGTAATTTTTATCACATATAATTTATATTAACTACATTTTTAAAGTAGTGACAAAGAGTAAGTCAAGTAACTTTATTTATTGCAGTACACGAGCACAGGGTAATGGTTGATCCTATCTCCAGACAATATATCTCCAGTAAGATATGATAATGCTAACTAGTATTTGTCTACTTATGAAAGTTCATGCTACATGGAGAAAAATAATAACATTTCCCTATAATTACTATTTAACATTTATATTATCATCATATTATTACTTTAACTGGACAACCCTCTTGAAGTTGCTTTATAGCTTTAAAAATACAACAGGCAAATTGCTAACCTTCATGAAAATTTAGTGTGTAATATACATACCATAAGCCCAAGAAAAGTCCATAAGGGAACATATTCACTAGATCAGTGTTTAGGCTGAGCATATTGGTCTTTGGTGTTTTTCATAATTGTTGACAAATTGGTAAGTAGAGCCTGACACTGGTATCTAATGGAGCAGAATATCTCCTTGCATTTCAAGTAACTGGTTCTTGAATATATAGAGTACCTTGGCCATACAAAGTCTACTTGCATAGCATTTGACTATCATAATATTTGTTACCATTGGTATTTGTATACATACTTCTAAGTTTACACTCTGACACTGTAATTATTACACGGAATGATAAAAAAGGAATGATGGGGACTGATGATGAGAACTATTGTGAGGGCCAGTATAAAAAACTTAACCACAAACACGAAGACAACTAAATTATGACAAACTATAAAGAACAAACTGGAAGCACCACAGAAGAGCTTCTGGGCAAGAAACAAAAAGTTTCACCAACTGCTATTACGTAATTTATGTTTGTGATTCACAACATTCATGTTTTGATAACCAGATTCTAGTTTAAGACTTTTATTTGTTTTTAAAATATGTAACATTATTTTCCATTCTGCTGTCATTGTATCATTCCGATATTGAATTCTGTAAAAGAAAACTAATAGAAACGTAATGTCAAATCCCACAAATTTCTGAGAGTAAATGTTTTTTAAAGTTTGGCTTGATCCCTGCTAATAGAAGATGTTTCTTCAGATTTCCACATATTTCAAGTGAATAAACACAGTAGCTGATTAAGATAAGAAGCACTGCAGACCTCACCCTAAAGATTAAAACTCTGGCCAGGCTGAGCTGTCTTCCCACTAGAGACAGAAACTACAGTAAAATATGAAGAAAGCTCAAAAAATCATGCCTCTATAACCAAAAGCAATCCACTTCAAGGGGAAAAAGAAAGCTCTCCTCTGTGTGTTAGGATTAAAAACCAGTCAGATTATGGACAGATGGGTAAGTAGAAACAAGAGCAGATGTCTGGATTCTTATGGTATTTTAACTGACTGCCAGTTACTCAACAATCCCCAACTGGGTGCAATAAACCTAGCTGAAAAAGATGATTACACAGAAAAAATGCTGCTTTCTCCTCGGCTCAGTTTTTAAGTGCCGAGAATGTTCATTTCCCACTGAATCTCTGGGTACCAAAGGTGCTCCAACTCCTGCAAATGGTGCCGTTTGCTGCACAAAGTATGAAAAGTGCTGGAAGAAAATTTTGGTATTGGTCTTTCCAGAAGGGTTTGTGCATCTGAGTTTTCTGCTGGAGCTCAAGTCAGTTCTTAAGTACCAAGAAGGGGTTCACATGACATAGGGATTACATAGACAAAAAGCAGAATACAAAAACCTCTTCCATTTCACTGGGTGAGATCACAGTAATCTGCAGACAAAACCCACAAGTTACAACATATAATCACTGACAAGTGCACACAGCAACTCTTTTTGAGTTCTTTCAGCCTTTTTCCTTTCCGAACACTGAACAGCAATGATGCAGCACCATGAAAGTTAAATCTTTTACAGGCATGGGGCACAAACTCTGGCTTCCTCAAACACAGGAACATTGTTTGGCCAAGATGTGAACTTCCAAATAGTTCTATTTGGGCATTTGGGGAGAGATTTTCCAAAGAGCTCCACAGTGATGTACCTCTGCTCCTGTTCAAAGACAGTAAAACATGCTTTGACTTTGGTGGGACCCAGTAAAATCAATGATATACAATCCACTTAAAATGGAAAAATGACCAGACCATACATAGCTGAACATTCACTGAAGAGCTTCCTTATATCTTATTACAGAAGCTGTGCAAAAATATTTCAAGGTTAAAGCAGATGTCTCAATTTCGCCACTCCTAAGCACAAAAAAAGCAAATTGCATGATTGTTATGAAATTATTTCATTATGTTTCAACTAAATTATTACTTTTTGGGGGGCAAAAAATTCTCTTTATTTAAGAAAATTAATTATTTTAATAAAACATGGTGAAATTTTAAAATTAACATAATTTTCTGCTTCAAATTCAGACTATTTATTATATCTGAAAACTGATTAAGATGATAAAGCAGGGAAAATGTTTTGAAAACAATAGCTTTAAAAACTGCACTCTTATCAGCTACATTTCTGGCATCTGATACATTCCAGTCCTATGATGTGCTATTCAGAAAAGATTCATGCAGCCAAGCATTTTTTTTCCTAAGATCTTAAGTTCAGCTATTGAGTCTATGATTACATTGCCAGTTACTCAATCTTCGTATGCTTCAGATACTTTTGTTGAAGGAAAGTCAAAGAAGTCAGTAACTACAGGAGACGCCTCAAAAAGAATACTTCTATCACATACATCAACACTGCCAAAAATAAGGGGAAGAAAATCACCCAAAACAAAAGACAACTGACTATGCCAGGTATTATTTGCAGTTAACACCTAGGTTACCAGTGTTTGGCAAGAGATTTAGAAAGCACTCACTTGGTATTACCCATATGTGAAAAATGTGCATATTTTATTAGAGGGAGGGAGTGTATACATAGAGACATGTTTGCCTTCTTAATCCTCAGTACTATCCTATGATTGGGATGTGCCACCAGAGGAAGAAATTTACTGTTCTACCAGTGCTACGTCTGCCTTTTTGACTTCCATCAAGACCCTTCTGAGAATACAGAAGGGTTAAATGCAATTCACTCATACACCTTTCCTGTAAATTGAAGACAGTGAGAAAAAACAGTTGTCCTCACACACAAGGAAAAAAGTCAGAGAGGACTGGATCACTTGCACAAATGCCTCTGTGATAACTTCGACCATGAGGTCTTTTTCTCCACTTAAAAAGCGAGTTCCGATTTAAAAATGCCTTCAGCTTCATCGTATGGATTTCTCACTGCACAGCTCTTAATTAAAAGAGCTGCGAGGAGCCAGAGCAGGCATCCGAACAAAACAAACTCTGTTCGAGATAGGGCTGACACCCATTAAGAAGTATATTCATAAGGGAAAAAGCTGGAATTGGGAAAAACTCTGATTGCATTGCATCTTTTGAAAAATTAGGTTAGCTGTGTGACAATCCTGTCACGGATTTAAGCTGCATTCTGCAAGAGCTAACCCTCACAGATATTTAGCCCTGGAAAAAAAGCAACTGTTTTACAATGTGCTGGGAGACAGCTGGACTACTTTGGGGATATCCAGAAGAAAAATGGTTCCAAGAGTAGGAACTAAGTTTTTGTCATTCTTTAACTGAGTAAAATATTTTCCAACACACGCTTTTTCAGTCTACAAGAACTTTCAAACAATAAGTTATCTGAAAATACGCCATTGTGCTGGTTTAAAGGTAAACCAGCAGGAGGAATGAGTCTAACTCACAAACCGATTACAAGTCAGAATTATAGTTTAGTAAAAAGATCACAATAAGTACAAGGGTACAGAGGAAAAAGGTCCGCTTAAC
>JAWWEU010000111.1:52746832-52782759 GCA_035583155.1 Acropternis orthonyx | reverse complement strand
AGGAGACAGAGGGTGATTCCCTTGAGGTGCAGGGTTGGTAGATGAAAGAAAAATTCCAAGATTTTAAACCCACAACAGCCATGCTGACACTTCTATACAATAGTAAGCATCTTACATATTAATTGATATAGTTGTATTTTTAGAGCATTATACAGAGTTACCACTGTGGTGGCCTCTATTGTCAAATTTGACTATTTGCAACACTGGAATTTGAACAAACCAGTAAATAACTGAAAACATGTTTGGAAATTACTAAAAAGAAAATTCAGAAAATGAGAATCGGTAAACACATTTGTGGGCTGAAAGCTTGAGGACAATTAGCAAAATTGTTTCCAACCAGCAAATTGAAAACAGTCAACGTACTGTTCATGTGGCTGTAGTCCCAGACAATAGGGTAAAAAACTAAAAAAAAAAACCCAAGCCCCTACAGCATGACATATAAAAAGTAAAACATGAAAAAACGATAAAAAAGGAGCACAAGTTCATAGTGGTACCAAAAAATTATGACTGGAGATGGGTTTAGAGTGGAGAGTGGCGTGATCTTGCAAGAGAAGACAAACAAAATTAACTGCTGTGAATGGTATCTGGAGGCCAGACCACATAAGCAGACCTCTAACTATGAATTATACACTTAATTTTCCTGTACTGCAGCAAGAGTTAGAGCTTGATCTGTCATTTCGAGGAACTGAGCAGACCAACGAACACAGAACCAAGACAAAACAAGAGGTGTTACTAGAAGCTCTGCCTTCCCTTGATATGAGTTTTTGTTGGATGTGTCACTGTAAAGGACGTAATTCTCTGATGTAATTTACCATTATTACACTAATATTTTAGTTAGCTCTGTAGAAAATGTTTACAGTATATAGCTAAAATACTTTACTTTTCTCTCATAGGAGAGATATTTTTCCCTTCCATGATGAGAGGAAAAACTCTGGAAACAGCACAGGTGAATTATTTAATCAGAGGCATTTCTTACACAACCTTAACAAGGAATGTAATTTTCCAGGTGATTTTTCTTACATTGTAGTACTTTACTAAATTGTAGCTACAATTCTCTCACTTAAACTTTTTTTCATATTCTTGAAAAATAAAAGTAATACATGTTTTTCTTCATTTTAGTTTTGTATATCTATCTTAGACATCTCTGCTGTGAATGTATAAAAATGCAAATTTTAGCATTTCAATTATCAGAGAGTGATAACTGAGGCCTTGATTTAGTGATCATTGCATGTTAACACCTTGTGCATATCACTTAAGCAATCTCATTATGTAACCAAATCCTATAACGTAGCAAAACAATCATGGGCATAGCAATAGGCATCTAAAATCTGCAAGATCAGCTCTTCTGATTAATAAGAAATGCTGACTTTACAGTGGTAATCACTCACTTCTAAAAGATCAGCTGGGATATTAAATCAACCATTTTAATTACTCAGTATTAATTGTGATGCATACTGCAATACACGTCACACAATTGCCAGGTCTCTATATAAGGAAATTTTATCTGGAAAACTTCTATTCCTAAAGACCTTCAGTTCATGATGCAACACTTTTCACATTACTAATCCATAAGAGAAAAAAGTGACATTCTCAAAGATTTCAGTCTTTTAATAAGAGAGAAACACATTTTGCTTTAAAATGTTCATTCACTTTATTCAGAGGAACTGACAAATACCATAAAGATTTTTTTTTTTCCACATAATAACCTCTATCAAGGGCAGCCTTTTGTAAAGCACAGTCACAAGTCATCTTGGGGCTGTTGTTGGATATACCACTAAGGTAGGTACTTTTATTATCTGTTGTCATAGCCAAACATCCAAATTGTTGTTGGTTATGTTTTTAATTTTTAACAGTGAACAGAAAAAATGAGTCAAAAATAAGTCATAAATGGATTCGAAAATCCTGTAGGTCATGAAGACTGGACTTTCAGTTACAGAATGGTTTTTCTTTAAAGGTATATTCTTTATAGAAAGGTAAATTACTTAGCCTATGTTCTAATAAAGGAGTGCAGCGACCCTGTAAGATGAGGTCCTAGTCAGCCTTGAAATTCTATGATGTTTGAGCATGTTCCATGTGGGTTTGGCTATGAGTGCATATCAGAGGAGGGGAAAAAAATCACTGTGCTTTTAAGGCAAGATTGTTATGGTTAATGCAATGAGGTCCAAACACTTTAGGGAACAGAATTATTAACACCATAAAAAATAGCTAAAAAAAGTAAACAGAGGTCATGTGAGGCAGGTTCCTGTCACTTTCATTTCAACAGTAAATTACTTTTACATTAACAAACTGCCAACTAGGGGAAATATAAGAAAGCCAACTAGCAACTTTTTCTCTGCAAGATTTGTAGGACTCAAAATTCTAAACACACGCCTTAAACCAGCAAAAATGTAGATATTAAACAGAACATAAAGGGGATTGATTGTTTTTCATAAGTTTTGCTTAAGCTAAATAAAAATATAAAAGAGAACTGTCAGAGAAAAGGGAAAAAACAAAAATACTTGGGAGCTATTTGTTAAATACATTCACTAAGTATACAGATTCCTTCTGACTAATCTCTCAATTACTCATGACGTACGTATGCCTGTGTAAGGAAAGAGACTGTCAGACTAAGTATTTTTTTCAAACTTTTTACATTTCTTGAGTTTTTCCATAGCTTTCAGAAACACGAATTTCCATGCTGTTGCTGTACCCGTGCACACTGGTTCCCACCCCTGGGATGCCATGAAAGAAGTTTCACAAAGCACCAGTAATAATGTTATAAAATCATCCCCGCTGTACATGAGGCTTGTGCTGACTGACAGGGTTAATGCCTTGGCACTTTGGTTCTTGCAGTGCACACAGTAAGAAAGAGGAAGATAAGGGAATGTGCTGACAACCATTTCATCATTTGCTCAGTGATAGGATCTTTGGCCCCTGTCTGGGGTACGCAGCTTGAGATCTGTGGTGAAAAAACACACTTCCTGATTTGGCTGTTCCAGATAAAACTCGATCCATTTTCACGGATGGCAGTGTCACTAACTCTTGCTGCTAGCGCTGGCAGCATGAGCAGCATTTCCCACCATACTGACTTCCCACCTCTTATTAGGCTCCTGAACCCACAGGTTCAATCTGAAATGCTTCCATGAACAAGGGAAGCCTTTAAACCCTCCTTTATCCATATAGGCCCAATTAAGGAGCATGATTGACAGAGATGATCTGATACTGGGGACCATCATCAGCCATGTGGGTGAAGGATGTTTCAGATTTATTCTTTTTTCTAACCTGTCCTTGATGAATTAAATACAGCACAAAATTTTGCTTTGAATCACCACTTAAATTAAAAATCCAAGGCTTGTAGTATAACTGAAACTATGCTCCACTGAATTTCTGGGAATTGATTAAACCCCTTTGAGGACATGGAAACATGACTACAGACACCAGTGCATTTTACTGATAGATGACCAAAAGAACAAATGCTCACTCTGGCATTACCTACAGTCATAGTAATTCTGTGATAACATCAGTATGGGCTATAAGAAATAGTGTAGTAAGAATTACAGATGTCCTTGTGGCTTTACTAAAATAAATATTTTCCACATTCTGAATAAAACCAAACATGGCTGCACAGCAGACAAAATTTAAAATGTCTATCAGCTCTTACGTAATTGTCCTCTATTAATGGCTTAAGAAAGTAAAAACTCTTATATGGATGTTGCAATGTCCTCAAATGTTCAGGGGTTCAAAACTTTAAAAGCCCAGTACTGACAAGACACTTGAAAACTAGACTGGTAAGTAATTGTGCAAACTGGAATCTGCTTTTAAGGTCACTTAAAGAGAGGACATATGAGTGAGAGTTCTGCTCCTGGGTTACCACAGAGAGCACAGACAATCCCAAAAGACAGCACAATGTTAAAACATTGGACATTTTGCTATGACAACAGAAAAGCAAAAAAGCAAGGGAGGGACTAAACTGAACATTTTTGTGACATTACACACACCTGAAGCAACTGAATTTTACTTTCCATACTGAACTACTGCTTGCTTACGTGAGATAAAAATGAAGCCATTGCAACAGGACAAACACCAACACAGATTTTAGGCAGAGCAAAACTACTGTCATATTCTGAGAAGTGCAATTTCCAGAAGATTTCATTTCACAGATTTTAAACCAAAACAGATTCTACAGGACAATGAATAAGAAAGCACTATAGAAATTAGGGAAGTTTGGAAATTATCTAATGTATTTCTCAGCCTTAAGGAAAAAGGACTGTAGATTTAAACCATTTTTGGCAGATACTATACATTCCCAAGGACTGAGATTCCCCAGTTTTTCTTGGCAGTCTATTCCACTGCTATCTAAACTTTTTTATGTCCTCCCTTCATTTACTGTGCTGTAATTTAAGCCCATTCTTTTTGCCCTTTCAACTGCCCAGAAAGATCAGTCTATCCCTTCCCACTGCAGCTATCTCTTTAAATATTCTTAATTATTACACATTCCCCCTTCTGACTACTCTAGATCAAAAGTCTTAGCTATCTGCCTGCCTTCATTAGTTATGTTTTACAGAACTCTCTTCAGTCTTTTTGTTCTTTTCTGGAGTTCTGAAACTAATGAAATGTACATACAAACAAGAAGTCCAGAATGTCCAAATGTGATACAAAAGAAGATTTAACAAATTCTGTTTAAAACACCCTCATTCTAACATATCAGCTTCTACACAGTCCTTTCATTGCAAGAGGGAAGCTATTTACAAGGGAGGTGAGACATGCATTCATAATGGAGAACTGAGGGACAGATAAATGACTCACATAAGACCATCAGGGACACCTGCCCCAGACAGGAATGAAAACTTGTCAAGTTACTAACTGAGCTGTGCTGTAACTTCACCCCATGTCACAACATATGACCTGAAGTCAGTATGCCAAAACAGTTTTGGCTGCTGAGATTTTAACTAATGTGCATGTTATATTTTTAAAAGTCCTTTTCATTTTAAAAATTTCTTTGTGTTTTTCTGTTTCCAGTGCCACAGTCCATCCATTGATTCCTCTGAGGTATCAGATCTGTATTTTGGGATTGCACTCGATTGCTGCACCTGCTTGTCAGCACCTCACTTATCAATTTGTGGCTAAATATTCTTTCCACAGACCATCCAGCTCCTGTTTTAAGTTTTCTGCTGTGTAATCCTTCTTCTAAGCTTTGTTTCTGAAAGCAGGCCAAGTACTGTAGTTTTTCTTAAGGTAAACTATAAAATTTTTATTTTTGCATTTTTCCATGTCACAGTGTGACTGATATCTTTATCTTTATGAATAGCCCCTTAAATAATCCATAAAGCCTGGACCTGATGATCTTAATCCCTCTCTTGTATGTAACCTCCTCTAAGTAAAGCTTAATAAGCCCCAAAAGCTTTCTAAGCTTACAGCTCACTAGAGAGGCTGGATGAATGTCAGGCTTTATGATATTTCTACTGTAACTTCAGTAAAGCTTAGGCTGCCAGAGAGATTATGAACACCATACACATCCACAGCCAAAGTGACCAATACCTTTTAAGAACATGAAATAAAAAATGCAGGAGCAACAGTGTTTCCCACCTTGTGTGTCTTGCTCTATTAAGAAAAGCAAATGAAAATACTCCATTTTGCAACATAACCTATGCTTTTACATCAATATAAAAAGAAATACGAATCCTGGGGGTCTACAGGCAAGCACTGCCAAACGACAGGTTCCTGTAAAGGTAAATGTCTCATTTCATTTCAGTCAAGTATTAACAGCAGACTAGCTATCATCTATGTTGAATAGCAAACATTTGTCTATTGAACCTAGGTGTTTCCAGGGTACCTTATTTATCTACTTATCATCCAGGCAGACAGGGAAATGTCTTTTTGATTTATTGGAAGTTTTGAAGATTTCAAATTTGTTCCTGTGGAGGCAAGAAAGAAAAAGCTCCCACAGGGATGCAGTTGAGATGTAAAAAACTCAGGTTTAGCTCTCTGCTCTGATTTCTGTCAGAGTCCTGGTTCTGGAACATTTTGGCTGCTTTTGCCAATCCAATGGCACCAACCATTTTATTGCTGAAGTGGTTAGCCAGAGGCATATATGATTTCATAGTAACGTATCTTGGAGTTTGGCACAGTGATTTTGGCACATCTACTTGTTCAGTACCAGCACAGCCAGCCATGGCACGCTGCAATTAGCTGAATGCCCAAGTGAGCTTGTGGTTGGCTTCCTCTGTCCTCACAGCATCCTGGCTATGATCTTCTGGCTCATGGGACTTAGGCTTGTTGTGTCACCTGCACTTTCAATAACTAAACTATTATCAAGAGGAATTAGCAAAGGCTAATAATCTTTGGGTCTTCATGTTCTAGTCACCAGGTAACAGCCCACAGCACATATAAATTAGAGCAGGTTTTGCTGATTTACTTTACGCTAAGGATAGCAGCTGTAAGGCCCAGGATTCATATGGCCCAGGATCACAGGACACAAAATCTGTCAGCCAATAGAGCCACAGGTGAGAGCGGATCCCAAGTGTATTTCCAGCTACACAATTTAATGAAAATGAAAAACACATAATAAAGTGACATGAATCTGGAAACTGTTACTGCACAGCAACTGCATTGCTTTTTCTCTGAAATAAAAGTGGAGGTATGAAAATTTTTTTTAAAAAAGCACATTTTATCTAAAAAAAAAAAAAAAAGGCAAAGAAGCCAGAAACTCTTTCTATATATAAACAATAATTTTTTCCAATGGCAAGTCTGTAAAAGCAAAACTACCCATCCTATACAGAATTAGCTGAGCACCACAAGCTGCTCCAAAATTTTCATATGGCCCAGAATAAACTCTGGAAATTTTTTCCAGTAAGCAGCTGGAGCTCCTAAAATACTTTGCATTCTAGTGGTTAGGACAAGACACTTAGTAAATGAAATTTCTCATTCATATGTTTAAAGAAAACAGTCAATGTATTACATTATGCTGTGCTGAAGTGTCAGCACAGATCAAGATGATGTCAAGTTTAAACTGATTGTTCTTTACAGTGTATTATTATCTTACATACATATAAATTGCTGAGGAACATTTCTATTATTTGAATCATAAAAGCCTTTAAAAATAATAAGCACACTACAATTATTTTACAACTTTGAACTAGAGTGAAGAGTTACTGAATACAGAATTTACAGGCACAAACAGTACTGTGGAAAATGGAAGAATTACACGATTACTTACAGTATTCCAACAACCAGAAGAAATTCAAAGGAGATATTAACATGGTAAAAACAAGGAAAGGGCAAAATGAAAGAATTCAAAGAAAAAAGCCAAAGGAAAAAAACAGTAAAAATTAATAACAGAAATAATAACAAAACAAAGCAAAATTATATAAAACAACAAAGAAAATTCAGCAGTAGCAGAACACAGGACCCAAGTTATCAAATACAACTAATGATTACAATGCATAACTTTCATCAAAATGTTATATTGTACATAGTTCAGTCATACATGAGCATAATCCTCAGTCATCGAAACTTTGGCTCCTAGACCATTTATTTATGCAAGAAGACAAATTGCTGACTTACCTGCTTGCTGCAGACATATAATATATGTGGTAAAAAACCAGAGACAGTGCTGCAGCTTCCGTTTCCAGTGATAGCACCACATTTCACTTATATGAAACATCCTGTGAGGGGGCAAAAAAAAAGGCAAGAAAGAATTCAGGGAGTTTTATAACAAAACAAGAAAATGAGGAAAATACAGTTGTTAGTCAAACTAGTAACTAGCAGTAAATAAAGTAGCACTTGAAAATTATGGATAGCTCTAGTATTGCTTAGATGGGGACATAAGTCTGCCAAAAAGGGTCAGAAATTATATTGTCTGGTTCTTAGCAGACAACAAAGAGGAAGACTGGTCAGCGTTGGGCTTCTGAGCAGATAGATGTGGGTGGTATTTCAGGAAAAGAAACAAGACGCTCAGTCTAAAAGAGCTAAGGTGTAGGGGGTTTTTTGAAATAAGAACTTTTGCCATATTTACCCAATTTACACACATAAAAACATTTCTGCTATTTAAATATATATAATACATACATATATAAAGATGGTAGGTGATAATTTGCCTCTGCCTTTAACCAGGCTTTCCACTTTTCAGTGCTAATATTTTGACAGTTACAACATTTTCTGCTGACAATTTTTATGAAAATCCTGAAACTTTATTTGCCAAAATCCAGGAGCTCATATGTGCTGCCAATGAAGTCAGGGACAGCTTTATTATTTAATAAAACAAATGCAATTATATAAAAGTCTCTATCCATTAGAGCTTGAAATTAAAGTTTCCTTTCCCTTGAAGTGTACAGGATATTTTAATGGCTAAACCAAAATGTTTCCTCCATAGGGGGCAAAAGAGGAAGCAAAAAGACTTAAAAAATTTGGTCAGGTCTTTAACCATGTATTCAAAACGAACGGTGCTCCACCACATTAACCATCTAATTTTATTCAGCAAGTTAGCAGCAAGCAAAAGGAAGCAACAAGTAATGAACCACAACACGCATTATTTTGACAAACTCCTTCCCCTCCTATTTGGTGATGATAAGTGGCTTATGTTCAGTAAGAACCTACACTATGAGAAAACTCTTTCTTCTGCTCCATAGACATTGCTGCGAACCTGCCAGTGAAACCTGGAGGCAAATATAAAACCTTTCCCAGTATCAACTTCTGTTTCTTCCCAAAGCAGAAGCCAAGCTTAATGCAGCCAGATAAACCACTGTAAAGGAACAACTAACGTTTCAGTTTTAGAAGTGGTAGTTCATGAAAGCGCTCCCGTGGGCTAGATGCCAGTGGGGCCAGGTAAATGGTGCTTCAGCAGACTGCTGCAGTCAGTTAGGCTTTTCTTTAGTGCAGTGTTACACAGCACAGGTATCCAATTACAAAAGAAGTCCAGTTCTTTATGTGTAGTTGTATCAAATTAGGAATCTGAAGCAGATTTATTTTTCCTGAAACATTGTAAAGTCAAACTTAACAAGTGTTGAAGACAAGCGCAGAAAACACTGGGCTCTGAAATACAAGAATCCCTTTGATGAAGCCAGACACACAAAATAACTGGATTATCAAACAATAGAATTATTGTCCTTCAACTTAATATCCAAAAATCCCTATTAAAATCTCAGACAACAGAATGCTGAGGTTTTGGAACCATTACTGTTCAATGTATGTAATTCATAAATCCACAGTACCTTTAATGTTAATTTAGAAAACTTAATTTGAACAGAAGTCCTTCTAAGATATGAAAGCAGTTACATACAAAGCAGGCACATACCATGCATATATACTCAGATACAAGAGCTGCTATTCCTACAGAAGTAAGAGCTTGCAGGTACTGATGAGCTACATGCCATCCTGCTGCATAATCTACCAATGCCAGAAGCAGTTGCATTACTGGTTTTCGATTGTTGGTTTGTTTTGAGCAAGCACAGTTACATTTATCAGACTAGGAAACAGTTGCAAACATTTATTAATTTAGAATAAACCTGTGTTGGTTTTCATCAAACCAATATATTGTCTGTATCATCACTTTTGATGGCTCTGTAAACTCAGCCAAGGTTTTTGCTCATTTAATAGCTGGAGAATCCAAGACACCAAGTTTGTGATACTCAAGATAAAGTAACATGCTAATTTTCTGCTGCCTAGGTCTGGTGTGAATCTACCCAGTCACATTGCCTTTAGTGCCTTTCTTAAAGAATGTGAAATTCTGCATTAGTCTAAAGCAGGTATTTAATTTGGTCAATTTCTGTAGTTAACGTTCACTTGCATCACAGTAATGCTTACAAGCCAGTACTTCACAGTATTCCATGCTGACAATTTACAGTCTGTTTCCTCGTCCTTACTCATGTAAGAAGTCTAGAAAGATTTCAGGAACATGCATAGTCAACGACAGAGCAGAACATAAATAAGTGCAAACAGTAAGGCAGAAAGCAGTAACTATAAAGATTTTGCCTTGGAGAAAAAAACTAGATGATTATACAATTGCTATTAAAAAAATATACAATTCTCCACCAAAAAAGATAAACAAATATACAGAAAATAGCAAAACTGTCTTCTCTAGTTGAAGGACAAAACAATTCTCTTTACACCACATCATTTCATCTGACAAGGTTTATCAAGCTCAGACAAGAATGACCACAGGAAAAGCATGCTACCAAAACACTCTACTAATGTGGGCACCATGACTCAGAACTGTTTCTTTTGGAGAGGATTTTCGAAGAACTATTTTACAAAGCTTAACCTCTAGTTGAGTGCTACAAATGAGTGAGGAAATCACTTTATTTATTTATATGTTCTTTGTATCTCACAGAGACAAAAAGTCAAAATTTAGAAAACTGGCTGCTCACACCCTTCCACTGTGAGGTGCAACACCCTTGTCCAAACAAGAAGTTGTCAGGGATGGAAGACAGGTAACACACTGCCAACAAAAAAGGCTTCTTCCACAACAAAATCCATCCCTGATATTTTTATAGTGTGACATCCCAGACAATTACTATAAGGTGTTGTAGTAACTGAAAAAGAAATACTCCCAGGCATTAAAGCCCCACAATTTAGTTGCAGATATTATTCACCTCTTAATACCCTCTATGTTTATATTTATTTTAAGGTTCTTTTTCTTGATTATTATTGCTAATTAACATATAGCAGTGAATCCAAACAGCATATGAATAATTCAATAGAAAAATTAGCAAACAGCTGTGAGCTAGTTTATATGTTATCAAGGAATGATATGGTCCCCCTGACAGCACTGACTTCATGGCCCAAGATACCCCTTTGGTCTTGTGTTCTTAATAGTACTAAAAAGATGTGTTCTCTAATTTAATGTTCCTTAGCAGCACATCAGTGTACTAAAACACACCACAAGTAAGCAACAGGATGGATCTTTGCAACAAAGATCTCAGAACATATATGCATTATTTCACTCTTTAGCTTTGGTTACATTAAAATTGCTGAAAGCATAGTAAGTTTTCTCCTCTGTTTTGTATCAATTTAAATGAAAAAGCCCTGTTCTATTCCCAGCTGGTAACACACTAGCAGCTCTCAAGAAATCACTGTAGGTTGTCAAACGCAGAACCAAAATGCTTTACCCAATATATTTGGGAACTATTAGGGCACCTATGATAGAAATACATCCATTACAGTTGGATATAGTCTCAAAACAGCAATCCCTCTGAACATTTTTTGGGTTTTTTTGGCCTTCTGTGGAGTCTGATAGAAGTAGTACTAATTTTCCTAAGGACTTGCATTTCCTATGTAGATACTGTGTGACATGACCAGCTATGCACTCTAGCTACCAATTCAGTACAGTCCGGTCCACAGCTACTTTCATTTCCTATAACATAGGGAGACAATGAGCTTATTCACAATTCATTCCAGAAGAGCAAAATAGACATGTAATTTATCTAAACCATAAATGGATGGTAACTTGACATAGTTCAAGATGGGATTACTGCAAGTTTTGCTACATCCAACTACTAAGTCTTTTACTCTACATGCCAGCAGCCAGCGAGATGAACATTACCTTTTAGGGAGTATACAGCTCTGCAAGACAACATGCACAAAATGTGAATAATCCTGGAGCATTTCATTTGTATACTGTATGATCTCAAAACATGCAATACAAATTTGAATGCACCATCTTCCTTGTTCAAAGCTTTGTCAAAGTTGGATGTGAATTCTACAGTGTGCCTTAAGCACACTGACATGACTTTCTTTGGTCTTTGACATGTCTAAAGCTATTAAGGAAAAAATGCCGACACTTTAAAACTAAAAGAAAGATAAAATCAATTTCACAATTTTTTTCTCACAGAGATTGTAAACAAAAATACTTTAAGCTTAATCACTCTGAAGTGGAAGTACAAGTGAAAGATGATGGCAGGTCACAGTTTAGTTCCTGAAGGTTAATAGAGGCGTTGATTTTAACTTTGAAATCCTTGCTTTAAACTGCAGTACATGACTGTCTTAAAATATAAATTACACAATAGCCCTTAAAACTTTCTTTTTGTTAAGCACTACTTGTTCCTAATTATTCTTACAGTGAACCTTGAAAACACCCTCATGCTCATCAAAGGAGATGAAAAAAAAAAAAACAAAACCAAGATGCTGCCTTTTAAACAGTATCAGCTCTATCAGATCCATCTAAGTCCCTTGGCTTTCATTTCAAAAGGAAGTTCTCCCAGTTGCAGGCAACAAATCTGCTGGCTGTTTCCAACCCGGTAGCATTACAACACTATGTCTTTAAGAACTCCTGCTCATTCTCTGCCTTAACTTCACGGTGAACTGTGAGGACTCCCTACCTTTTTCCCCATGTACGGATTCCCTCGGGTCGAGCCACAGGTCCTCGCTCTTGGCTGAGAACGCACTGGCAAAACGCCTAACCCCAAAACTCAGTACTTCGTCTTACCTTCGGCGAGAGACAGTAAAGGAGAAATACCTCAGGGAAGGCTCGCAGAGGCCAGGGCACTGGCCGGCCCGGGGCCAAGCGGCGTACGGCGGGAGGGAGAGGCCCCGACCCGGCCGCGGCGCCCCCGCCACCCCTCGCTCCCCGACGGCTGTGGAGCCCCGCGCTGCCCCCCTCCGGCGTGCGCTGCGGAGAGTCGCCGTGGAGCTAGGAATGCTTTCCCTTTCTCTACTTTTCCCCTACTTGTGCTGGCACCGCACCTGGGAAGGCTGCCTGCGGTGCCAGGGCTCCTCGATGGGAGCGACCGCGGCCCCGAGCCGAGAGGCCGGGGCCGGGCGTGTTCCGGGGGACCGGCGTTCAGGGCAGGCGGGCGAGCGGGGCGAGGGTTTCCCTGCTTGTACGCAAGCACGGGGAAACTCACCGGAGCGGCCCTAAGGACGGGGTTACAGTGCCCTGCGAGAGGCAGCGGCCCCCCGGGAGCCTGCAGGGCAGCCGCCGACGGACGCGGAGCCCGGACGGGGCAGAGCCCTGACAGCCCTACCCTCTGAGCTCCCGGCGTGAAACTCCTCCGTTTCCCCATTCCTTCAGCCTGCGCGGTTGAAGACTGGTATTACTCACCACCTACTATGGGTGGTGGTGGTGGGGGAAGCCCTGCCGCTCCCCGCCCGAGGTTCCCTGCCCTGCGATGGAGCCCGCGGGGATTATCGGCGCGCTCCCAGCACCGCGGCCGACCAGCTGCAGCCCTCGCCCCCGAGACGGGAGAAGAGACTTACATGGTGACATTACAGGACGGCTCTCCGGCTCTCAGCAACCATGCTCCCCCGCTGCCGCTCGCTCTGCCTCTTGCCCGTTCCCTCGCCGGCTTCTCGCAAAGGTCATCCCTCCTTGCCCACCTCTCTTCCACGCCCGCGCCGACCCGCTCCTCCTCCCCCAGCCCGCGCCGTGCCGGGACCGGCCTCTCCCCGCTCCAGCCGGGGGAACTCTCGGGGCGGAGGGCAGGCGCTCCCGCAGGGGCTAGGGGCCGCCCCGCCCGCTCCCCGCACCCCTCCGTCAGGTGGCGGCTCCGGCGCGGCCCCCGGCCTGGCTCGGCCCACCCTCCGCTCCGGGGAGACGATGGGACCCGCCGACCAGCTGCCGCCGCCGCCGCCGGGACACCCGCGCACTTGCTCACAGGACTTGCTGCGCGGGACCGGCGCGCCGCTGTGGGGAGAGGGCTGGCTACCGGGAAGAGAGAGCTGGCTACCGGGGAGAGAGGGGTGGCTACCGGGACCCCGCCACCCGGGACCCCCGGGAAGGCGCTCCCCCGCAGCACCTTCCCCGCGCCCCGGCTCGCTGGTTAGGGGCTAGCCCAGGGGTGTGCAGCCCCCCCCCCCAAAAAAACAAAACAAAACAAAACAAAACAAAACCCTCAGGAGATGGTAGCCACAGGCCCAAAGCCACCCACAAAGGACGCAGATCGCCTCTGAGAAGGTTCCATACCAGGGACACTGACCTTGGTTGGCGGTCACAGCACTCTGAGCATGTTGCACCTCGCAGCATCCCAGTGGCAGTAATGCCCCTGAGGGCAAGCACACCCCGCACTCCCACCAAGATGTGCAGTGCAGAGGTAGGCACACACACACACACCTGCCTGCTCACCCCAGGAAACCACACTGCCCCACTGTGTCCCAGAGCTGCTGACACAGACTGCAAAGCAGCTAAAGTGTGTTAGTTTCCTTTGAAGCACACAACGCACTATGCTTGGGAGGCAGGATGTGTAGGTTGAGGTGACGCAGCTTCGACCCACTTTCTGAAGCGTGCAAGGCGGTATGCTGCTCCCACATACACTGCTGACCCACACCTCACTCCTGGGTAGTGTTTTTGCAGGATGGTAGTTTGCGCCATTTGCTAATGATCCTAAGTTGCTTTGTTCAATTATAATCTGTAGGACGTGGTACTGCTCTACAGGTAGGTAGGAAAACATTGAAATTATAGGAAAAAGGTCAGCAAAGAAATCCAAAATTTTCACAGTACTCCATGGATCTGAGCTTTCAGGATGAGGAAGGATTGGGAAAAAAAAGACTTGGCATAATGAATTATTCAATGAAGTTATCAGGATGCAATGGCAGTTAAAAGCAGACAGAGTTCCTATTTAAAAAAAATAAAATATTACTAAATTTTTCATGAACTTTATACTAACATTAATATTCACTTATTCTGGTCAATTTTTATTCTCTGTCTTTAAAACCAGTAAGCTACAGGCCTGCTTTCATTTTAAATTCCTGGCACTGAACACGGGTGCAGGAACTGCAGGGGCTGGGTCAGCCAAATCTACATGGTCAACAGTGCAGGCTTGAGCAAAATCACCCTACAAGTTCTCACCACCTGGTTTTACTGTACACACACAGGTTGCATTTACCTTATATACCCTGCAAAGTCTGTGCTTCTAGAATGCACTGGACTCACTGTATGTGAGCTCAGTGTCTCCTGGGCATATTGGACCCACCGTGTACAAGGTGTGCACAGTATATCAAGAGCATCTGGAAGAAGTCAATCTGCCATTCATAAGGAGATTAGTGATACATGTGTAGTGTATATTTGCTGGCTGTGTATAAAACCAACATTGTCCTTCCCTAGTTGGAAGGCATTAGAGGTGACTGCAATTCCAGAACGTGGCAGTCAACCTAAAAAAAAAGGGAAAAAAAGAAATTGTAGGATTTTTCCCCCTATCATGTTTTTGTTGAGCTGTTTCTTAGTTAATTCTTTGGTTCTGAATTTGCTGTAGTATACGTTTGCAATCATCAGTCTGCTTTCCCCTCCACAGGAGGAGCACTGCTGCTCCTGGATCTCAAACTGGACACTGCCCAGTGAGAAGTGCCTATGCTGTCCAGTGGGGATAATGTGCAGTGCAGATTTTCTGGACAATGAAGTAGCGTGTTGGAGACAGTGTCAGCTGCAGAGCAGGGAAGAGAAGCCTCACCAGTCATGAGAAAATGCTCATCATTATCTGGCAGCAGCTCACTGTGCCACATCTGCCTTTAATCAATAGTGAAACGACTTGGCATGCAGTGGGTAGTCAGACAGGGCTACATTTCTGGCTGCTGCTTAGCAAGAGTGAGAGCTTCTGTGTGTAGATTACAGTGATTTTTAATACCTCTGTCTCAGCATGAGAAACTGCAGGCCACCTTACAACACCCGTCTCAGCTTAGCATTGCAGGCTGTGTTTTGCACTATATGATTAAGAGGAAAAAAATTACAAAAGTCTGGAAAACAGAGCTATAATCAATCACTGAAAGGTACTTTATATTGACATCTAGTGAGTGACACCAACAGAAAGGCGAACAGATCTTTTTATTCTTTTCTTACTGTGTTTGTAGTGACAATGTTCCTTCACACTTATTTTTGTTACACTACAAGCAATGGTGTCTGAATATTGTTAGGTACAGGGGTAGCATATTCTACAAATAATCCAGAGTGTTTAATGAATATTTTGAGATGATTAGTGAAATATTTTCTATGAATTTTATAGGCCCCTATTTTTATGGCTTTTTTCATGTATTTCTTTAAACTTACAGTTAGGCTGGTTTCCTTATATTTTGTGACACTTTGCATGGACTTCTAAAAATATTTATAAGAATGTTAAAGAATGCTTCATAAAATAATAATGTGAAATACCATATTTTATGTCTGGATACTCCATTTTAACCTTTGAGACACATGATTTTTCACCGAACTTTTGTTTTGAAAATTTTCTCTCTATTATATATATTTCCTTTAGGAACATCTATGTTTGTTTTCCAAAAAAGTGCAAATATTGGAACTTTATTGCCTGTAGCAGTGCAAAAGAGAAAGTACTTAACCTGCAACAATAAAAAGGAAGCCGAAAATAAATAGTGCAGTGCTACAGACTCACCAAGAAAATTCAAGACCATATGCATTCCCACAAGTCAAAGGGGAGAAAAAGGTTATCTTTGCATTCTGCAACTATCCTGGGCTTTCTGCCTGGCCATTCTTCTCTTTTGAAGAAAACATGATAGATAACCACAGCTGAGTCTGAAAGTTCCAAGGTGAACTCCCAAAAGCTGGTTTTGAGTATTGAAGTCTGGGTGGTCTAGGAGGTGAAGTAGCAGAATTAACGTGAACCTTTTGGAACAGCAGTTCACATCAATTAAACAATTAAAGAATTACTTCAGTCTGTTGACATATAGCAGACAAGGACATTGTTTCACTATGCTTTTATGTTAAGTAATCTCTACAGTTCTGCAGCTTTTTATTTTTGAGAGTCTTCTGTCCCTCTAAAGACTACTTAAACAGCTCCCAGATTTCCCAGCACGGATCAGCTTTGTTTGCCCCTACCTGAGTCACTGCAGAACGCATTTTTTACAGTCTGGAGGACAATCTGACCAAACTGCCTGGCTTTTCTACTGCCAGGAGGTCTCTAAACAGCACCTCTTCCTTATTTTCATTTGTCTGAGATATTAAGAACCATATATTTCTGTTTCAGGTGTAAATGCTGTGTGTCAGAAGCATGTTTTTCTTTGTTTAGTTCCTTTTTTTTTCTCTGATGAGATGTTTCCCTCTCAGATTTGAGGCACCATCCAGAGCTGGTTCCCGTTAGGAAGAGACTAAAGAGGTGGCAAGTCAGTTGTCATTGTGGCCCTTAGTGCAATGACTTCACCCTAAGTACTGGGCAGGAAAGGCTGAATCCTGGGTGAGTGATCTTGTTTTAGAGGCTGATGACCCAGTAGATAGGGGAAAATGGCATGCAGTGTCTATGCTTAACCAAGTACCAAGTAAGCATGGGCTTCCAGGAGCTTGGGAGGCAAGGGAATTGTAAGGGACATATTGACTAAAGTTAGTAGTTGGTGAAACTGCCTATAAATGTTCTCCAAAAGCAAGCATAAGGTGAATTGTCACTCTAATGTATTTTTACAATGCATATGCAGAAGTTCAGGGGCTAACATACACTCCTATGTTCATTCCTTGGTACTTTTTCTGTGTGCTTTCATATGCACAAAACTTAGGTTATGAAATATTTCCTGTCAGGGAGGCTACCACCAGCTAAAACTATGTGCTTTATGCCAGATGTGATGTCTTTGATGAAATACTGAGAGCATGGCATATGTAGTGCCATACATTGCACTCCATAAAATTCCATAAAGCCTGTGACCTCAAGCAAAGCAAGAGACTGATCAGGCAGCAAATTAATTTGGATAGTTTTTACAAAACATTTCATGTCTTTGATCACTGTCTTGTTTTTTGAACCCATTTCAACTCCTTACTCTTGATCAAGCACTCCAGGGGTCCTAAACTTTATCCTGCTGGAGAGTGCTGCCACTGGTGTTTTTGCACACATTTCTGATCTGTGGGGTTGGGAGGATGCTGGAGGTCCTTGCTTCCTGAACTTTGATTTCTCTGAAGTTTAAGAGAAACCTCATTACTTTTTCTAGCTTCAGATAAATGAACTTGGAAGTCATGCTCACTTGATATGGTGATGCACTCTTACTATAAAAAACCTGTAGGATGATGTTATTAGCAAGGAAAAATTACCAGCAGCCTGATCTGAGCTGGTGTCTGGTGTTTGAACAGGAAGATAAACCTGGTAAGAAAGAGCCAGTAGAATCAAAGGATACACAAGGAGAGCTAGTTATCCTTCGTGTGATACATAGCACAGGGGAAAGAGTGAAAATACGGGCTTCATTAAAGAGAGAGTTCATTACTGCCAAGTATATTTTGAACTTATTAGATAAGAATCAACAGGGTAAAATCATTAAGCTGTCCAATTCTTTAGTCTAAAAATATGCATTCGTGGCTGCAAGTAACCACAATGATAAATTCAACACCAGCTAAACTCCCCCACCTCCTTATTAGACTAACTCTGAAACTGAAGCTATTTAGAGAAGGTAACACTGATAGCTAGGTTCTCCCCTACCGTGTGAATACTGGGAGGAAATACACTGATATTTTTGTACAAGACCAAGATAACCTTTCCCATCAGGATCTGTGTACAACCTTCTCATGAATGAATACATTTTTGATTAAAATGAGAATAAATACTCATCCCTGAAAGATTCTAAAATGTCAACAAACTGGAATTGCTTCACTTATATTACTTCACAAATAACCAAATTCTAAGGAGCAACAGGTTTCAGCTGAGTAGGGCTACATTTTTATGGTATTGGTTAACCTGATTGATCTCTAATTTGGGATTCTTGATTATTTTTTTTTTCCTCCAGTCATGGATTAGCCAGTTTGGAGGAGTTAAAAGACCCAGACATTCACCTATTTTTAGGACCCAACTTTTCCTATAATACAACTTCTGGGCAGGATTTCTCACTTCCGGTTTCTGTCCAGATGTTAAATATTTGGACCAACTGGAAGAAAAGCTGACTTCATGGTGTTTCCATCAGGTTCCACTGGTGGAACAACTGGAAACCTCATGAGGAAAGCCCTTCTCTTAAGTGTTCAGACTAGTTTTGCAGACTCAAGAGCTTAGGAAAGTTTGGATAAGTTTTGAGTAAGCATCAAAATATTTGGATGCTTATCAGAACTGAAACCAGAGAGAACAGTATTCATCATTCTTTGTAAAAACTGCACAAGTGGTAACAAAATCATAGGATCACATAGAAATGGAAATAACTGCATGTTAATCATAATCAATTAACTTTTTCCCATATAATAGAAAATAATATACTTCTCACGCAGCATGGAAATCAGATGCTAAACACAAGTGCAACATTAAATTAAAAGAAGGATTCAAAGAGCAGAGTTGTAGTTCTAGGGTGAAAGCAGTAAACATACAAACATATAAAGCCTTTATAATGTTTAAGAGAACGAAAGAAAAAATGAGCTAGTACCATGTTTGTGATTAACTAGCTATCCAGTGCTCTTCTGAAACTTTTCACTGTGTTCAGGCTGAAACCACAGGAGTTCCACACCAATGTTTTCAGACAGTACCGTAAAGTATTGTTTTGAATATATGAGAAAAAGTCCTTGCAATTCCAGGCTTAAATAAATTATACAAAACAAAACCAAACCCAATATTGGTTCAAAACTATGTGGACATTTGACCTACCTTTATAATTTAAATTCCATTTCCTGTGCATACACATTATTACAAATTACAGAAGCATATACTGTCTGTTCCACAAGATGAGAAAGAAATGAGATAGTTTCTTGAGCCTGAAGCACATGATGGAGTGATACAGGTAACACTTTGTCTGGCAGTCCTCAGCTCCCCAAAGTGAATGATTGGAAATGCTTTAAAAGCTGAACTAAATACGGCAGACTCTGGTGTGAATTCAGAGTAGCAATTAAACTCATGTTTTGGACTCTTAGGCCCATTCAGTGCGAGAGCAGTTAATTAAAATAAAAAGGTGCTGATCTGAGAAAAAAAAATCCAAACCCTGAGCTTTTTGAAGTACATTTTGAATTACCCTCACCATAATATCTGAATGGTTGATTACGCAGTACACTTGAGTGAATACATGGATTTACCATAATTTTCCAAATAGAGAACTGACAGAGAGGCAAAATTACAGAAAAGTACCCACATACTAAGTGTCCAGACTAAAAATCTTAGGATATTACTTTCCCTTGTACTTTCTGTGCTGTATTTGTAACATATCTTTATTCTTTTAGATGTATTCCTGTTGAGCTCAGGATTTCTCATAGTAAAAGTTAATAAGGACATGTAAATACAGCAGTTAGTAATGATTTTTTTCAATCTAAACCACTCTATGGCAGGGGTAGGAACCAGTTCTTCATAACTTCCTTAAAATAGTTTTTTCTGCCTTTAACTCCCTTCCTTTGTGCTAGTCCCCTTTTCTCCCTGCCTGCAGATATTGTGCACAATGAAGAGGCATCTCAAATTCTAAAACTAATTGTGTTTCTTGCAGGTGTTTGTATAGACTCCCATCAGTGAACAGAGCTGGAACCTTGAGGAGGGTGTGATAAGAACTGAAAGATTCTTATCACAATATATGATATTATATTGCTACTTCCTAACCACATCCAGCTCATGGAGCTTCACTAGAAACTGGATCATGTACCTCCAGAACCTCCAGTTAAGCGACCATATTTGACCTCACACATAAAACATCCCACAACTAAAGAAGAAAAAGCTGTGAGAGAAAATAGCTAGTCTGAAACAGGTTATAATATATTTACTCAAAGGAATGCTACTAGATGAGCCAAAATGAGTTCAGAATAAGTAGTTAATGCATATTTGCCTCACCCAAACCCGGGCTTTTCCACAAGATGATATAGGAATCTACATCTCTACAGACCTCCTGGCTACTTCGTCTTTGTATCTTCTCTCTTCCTTTCACAGGCAGAACATAATTGAAAACAAAGGTAAAAAGCAGTGAAAAAAACCTGAAAAGCAAAGGCACAGCCTCATTAAGAGAATGCTACTGGAACAGGACTATGTTTATATGATTGTGGCAGATGAGGAGAGCTATCAGTGGTGACTTTCCACAGACCAGCTGCAGAACAGGGAGAGGAATTCAGCAGTGGAGAAAAAGGCACCAAAGCTTTATGGACAGATTTAATTCAGAATTGTCACAGAAGACTTAGTCTAGCACTGAACATGCTCAATTCATTGTGAAAGCTGAGCTAGATGCATATGTTTTTGATTAATTTTATTTCTTTTTAAACACTGCTGTGACTCTAATCATAGAAGCAAGACTGCGTCTACTTTTACTACAATGTGAGTGTGCAGTCCTATGAATTTCCCATTTAGTGAAGTGTAATTAAGAGTATGTTTGTAGGATGTGCTTTTAACTTGTCATGCCCCAAGTCACACTTAATTTTTCTAAACTATTTTAAATCTTTTGTGAAAGTTTATGCATTTTCTTCAGTTTTTAGTATATAGTAAGACACAGTAAAACATCCTAAAATACAGTCTTAGGAACTGAATTCAAGTAATCTTTTAGCATTGCTTCTATGGGGCATGTGTTGGATGGTTATATCTATACTATTTTCCTTAATTTAAGAGAGAGTGCATGAGGAAAACAGTTGAGATAGTATTTCTTCATGATGAATAAATAAGACCTGGAAAATTTTGTGGGGAAGGGCAAAGAAATAAAGAATGTCTACTTCTTTGATTCAAAAAAAGGGCTTGACAAGTCACAGGAAAATATGCAAGGACAAAAGAACGTATTTTCCATTTTACCCTGTGTGAAACTTTGGTGTTTCATTCTTCCTATTAGAAAATTTTTCCTAGCCCCCTTCTTTCCTTCCTACCCTGCTTCTCCTCCCTTCCCTGCCCCTTCTCCCCACACCTTCTCCCTACAAATAATTGATGGTAAAATTGTTTCAATTTGATATTTTAAAATAAATGTTCTTCAACTAACTCTATATTAAGACCTACTTAAATTAAAACTATGACATACAATTTAAAGTATCAAAAATCTATATTTTGCATTTATTTTGAAAAATAGTGAGATTAATATATGTTTTCAGGAAAAAAAACCCTGAAACCACAAACTCCAAGCTTGTATTACCTAGATATATTCAGTCATTTCCCTGAATTGTACTGAAATTCATACAAAGAACAAACTGTATTACAGAACAAAGTCAGTGGAAGCCTTTATGTGGAAAAAAAAAAAAACAACAAACCAAAACCACAGCCCCCCCCTCCCCCCCTAACTTTTTTCCTTAATTTTTAAGTACTGTTTTTTTTATTTCTGTTTGGGAAATATGGACCAGTCCTACCCTCAGTAGAAGCATCTCCTGTACTCATTTCCTAGGACCTGGAGACTCTTTATTTTACTTCCCTAAGCATTGGGGATATATGGATATATTAGGGATTATAGGGATTATATGGATATAAAAAATAATCCTGCCACTCTACCCCTGACTGCCAGGAGCAGTTTAAATGCAGATATAGCTGGCAGTGTAACCCACCCCCATACCACAACCCTTTCCCCAGGACTGAGGTTAAAAAGGCACAGGACAGGGTTACCAGTGGAGCAACTGCAGCAAGAGACAGTGGCTTACCCACAGCAAATTCCAGCCCATGGGAAGGAATCATCCATTACTCACTGAAGCGAGGAGCAAGCTTTGCCCACAGACCAGGACACAGGAGGAGAGGACATATCCCACTGAACAGGAATTGGGGCTGCTTCTGTGTTCCTGTGGCTTGCTTCGTGTTTCAGACATAAGATCTAGCTAATCATGAGAGCTGCTGTCACTTGTGCACTCTAAATCTCACATTATAACATTTATTAGCGTTACTGTGCTTCTAAAATAAAAGAAATAAGCAAAATCTCTGTTATTAATTACTGACTACTTACAAACACTCAGTCTCAGAAATCTATTACAATAAACAGTGACAGAGAGAAACCACTGCAAATAATGTAAATACAGGTACAAGTATAAATATTCAAGATTCACAAAGTTTGAAGGCATTTGAACATCATTCCCATTTAACTTTCTTGTTTTGCTATTTTAAATTATTTTCATTAGAAGTAGGCAATTGTGAGAATGTAAAGGGTTAAAGAACAAGTTCCAAAGACATCCCTGGTATGAAAACTTCTGAAAACTTATTTTAATGATCCTTTTTGATAAGTCACAAAGAGTAATTGAAAAAATACAGTAATTCTTTTGAAGCTCACCATTTTCATTAGGATGTTGAGAGGTTTTCCTGCAACTAACCTTTGTCTAATCTATCCTGAACGTACTTATTTATTTTTTCAAACAGAAAAGGAAATTCAGACAGCTAAATGTTAGTGCTGTTTATTAATTTCATAACACTGATATTGTCAGTAATTTATTAGACTTGAGGTTTTTGGCTAACCAATTAGAGTTAATGACTCAGCAGCCCAAATATGTCCCTAAAGCAATGATCTCATATACAGGTTCTTTTATGTCCTAAGTTATTGGAATCCAGTTCTCAATGACTTGGTTTTACCATCATCACGTCATAGCTCTAAACATCTGCCTTGGGATCTTTATTTAAAGTCTCTGCAGAGAAGTGAATGGGACTGCAGTGAGGGCCAACCTCTCTCTTATGGCAGGTGTACACCATTCCACTGATAGACAAGGCATGTTAGCTCTATGACCTGGGAAGGCAGCAATGCCTACCCCAAACTGCTTCTATGAAAAAGTCTGCAGCACTGGAATCCCACTTTCAAATAACCCTCTTTGGACATTTAAAATAGTATGTAAGAAATATTAATGTATTAGTACAATTATTCTGTCTATCATTAAATGAACCTACTATAAACTTCTGCATTTAGCTATTCAGAGTGGGTGTTCCTCTGGGTGCTGTCCTTTCCCTCTTGCAAAACACTCTTCCTCCCGGTCTCGTCTCTGCCCTTATTCCCCCATGCCTTTTTTGGAGGATGATGAAAAAGGAAACACTCCACCTCCACCTTCCCGCTCAATAATAGGCAACTGGGTCCACCCGACACTGGAATTTCACTCAGCATCTTAGCAAATAAGGCACATGTAAACAAAGGAGTGCAAAACTAACCACTACTGAGGAAGAAGAGTGAGTGTAAGAAGTGACAGAAGGAAAACATCTATAGGGTGATTAAGAAAATCCAGAAAATGACAGGAAGTGTTTGTTCCTTTGTGCTTCTTGGCACACAGAATGTGTAGGTCCCTAGATATGTGTTGCTGTGTTTTTCCCCTGGCTTTCCTGAGGAAGTGGAGATGTGCTGGAGGAGTGTGTCTTCCAGTTCAGCTCTTTCATAATGTGCCATGTAGAAAAGGAAAGCAAAAGATATAAAAGCCTGAAAACATCCTTTAACTATGTCTAGATGGTGAGTAAGGAAGGTGGGAGGTTCAGAAGGAAGATGCAGGGAAAATGGTAGAAGCATTGAAAATGAAATAGTGGAAGAAGACTGGAGGGATAAACCAAGTAGGTTCTTAAGAGGCATGGGCAGGGCCACATGATGAAGAGAAGAGAAAGGGAAATACTGCTAAAGAGTTAAAAAAAATGGCAAGAAATATTGCAGTGAGAAGAGGAAAAAATGGAAGATGATAGGAGGTACAGAAGGAAAACAATAAATAAAATTGGAAAACTTGAAAAACTTACAAAACATGAAAGAAGCATTACATTTATTAAAATTAAAATTATTAGATCAAAAGGAAATGAACGTGGAAAAGACAATGAATGTGGCAAAAAACTTGATCCTGGAGTTCATATACTGCAAGCAAGTACTTTGTAAATATTTTAACAATGTAACTGTAAATGCACTTTTCAGACCACTGGTTTTAGGTATTATACATATTATGTGAGAATGTGTGTATAGAGGTAATGTCCACTATACTAAATATTATAAGGATGAACAATCTAAATCATTAAAAACCCATGAATTTACAATCATTACATTCTTCCTCCATTTCTCATTCCTTCTTTTCATGAACTTGAATGCAGACATCCATTAAGCTAATGAGGAAAATGGAGCTGAATTTGCTCTAGTCTGCCTGGAGTGGCTCCCAACACTACTTGGTTCAATAGCCGTCAAGATTTAAATGGAACTTTTTGTAGAGTTTCTATAAATAACCAGCTCAGATTCAGAGAGATCCAAACACCCCAAATTCACATGAAGTCAATAAGAAGAGCATCTGTTAAGCTGCTCTCCAAATTTTCTCTCTTTATCTTGTAACAGAAGAACTTCCTCTGTTATTAAAAGCAGTCTCTAGACAAAAACTAAGAGTTTTTTCCTGAGTTATCATAACTAAATAACTTTGTATTATTGACATAGACATTTCAAAAGACAAGAAGGATCATTATGATGTTACCAGTGATGGTTATTGATGACAATCTCTTGAAGCTGTACTGTTCTTAATTTCTTTACTCTCAGTAATTTATCTATTGGTTTTTTGTTGTTTTTTTTTTTTTTTTTTCCTGGCAGCTGTTTCTGCTTAAGCTTCTGAAAACAAAACTAAAAGAGTGTAATGGTAACTTAAGACATCATCAGCTTAGCTGTATCATTGGATCTTGGGACAGGTTAATGATTTCAACAAGTACTTATACTGCAATCAGCAGTGGAAATAATTTGAACCTTCTCTGTCTATACAAGCAGAGCTGATTCCCCCTGAGGTTAAGGGAAGGTTCCCACTGACTTCAACAGACTTTGGATGAAGCTGTGAATAAGGATCTGTGCAGGGTAAATACTGGTGACAGAATCTGGGGCTCTGCCAGATAAACACAGAAAGAGAGGGAATTTCAGAATGCCTCGTTCCTGGAAGAGATGAGACTTTCTATCCTTTGTTTTCTTAGCTCCAATTATTCCCTATCCAAAAAAAAAAAAAAAAAAAAAAAAAAAAGAGGAAAAAAGAAACAGAAGACTGAACTTTTTTTCTTTTTGCTCTCAAATCTTCAGCAGAATGTGATTACATTCATGAGAAACCATTCTGTTTTAAACACTCCTTGCTAACAGTGCCAACAATCAAAATATAGGAAGGTATGATCTAGTCAGTGGTGTTAGAACTCATGGACAATTCTTATAAACAAGGTTTTGGGTTAAATGTCAGAGTGTATGCTGGAGAATTCCATTCCCCATCAACATCTTTTTTGTACTTTTCTGGAAGTAGTCTGACAATTAATACTGGGACATCCTCTTCAATACAATATGCGGCACTACCCCTCCCTTTTATCCAGTTTGGGAATATTAAGAGCCAAGGAATATCCCTTTACGGAATGCTCTTTGCAATGAGATTATAGTAAGACATCCCTTTAGAAGCTGATTTTATATGGGGACACAGCAAAAATTCCAATTTATATTGAGAAATATTTCTATTAATTTTCCATTGGTTTTCATATTTTTAAATAAGTGCTAATGCTTTCTGAATTATACTAGATTTAAAAATTGTTATAATGGCGGGGACAACATCTTGAAAATAAATGACCTATAGACTAGACCAGAATTAAACACACTGATTAATTTTCAAAGACGTGTAGATGTGGCACTTAGGAAGTGGTTTATTGATGGAGTTGGCAGTGTTGCATTATTGGTTGGACTTGATCTTAGAGATCTTTTCCAACCAAAATGATTTTATGATTCTATAGGCTGGACATGTATTAAAATTATCATATGAGGCACTACAAGCATTTACATATTGTATACTTTAGATCAGCAATGGATTAATCACTATTTTTGTCTTCAAGCCAACATGCAGAAAAAAAGCAGCGACTGTGAGCACTGTATTAAATTTATTGTGACACACTGACGTTTTTAAGAAATACCAAATAGATCATTTTTGCCAGAAAAACAGCTTTGAACAAAGACTGGTGCAGGGAAGCAAGTTCATAAAGACTTTGAATTTCCAGCGCAGAGGAAAGCGTTTATCCTTTTCCTAGCCAAAAAGCACATTCATCTTTCCCAGTGTCAACAGTGCAAATACGTGCAATTTACACGTTATTGTCTAAGCTTCTGAAAAAAATGTGGCCCTTGAGGCTTTCTTCTTCAGAAAATGTGAAGTTAAGCTTCCCACTAATATTTCTTTTTGGTGGGAATCACATAAAAGCAGTTAGGAACCACAATTAAAAAGTCCCTTGACTGTAACCATTCACCACACCCCCAATCCCAGGCTTAGCAGGAAAATAATTTGGTGATGCAGTAGGATTGTCTTATGGCATGCCTAGAAAAGTCATCTTGACAATTAGGTTGTTAAAGCATGGGGTCAGATTCAGTACAATTTTAGTTAATGATGCAAAAGTTATGGCAGGTAAACTGGATGCAAAATTTCATATTCTGCTTTAGTTAGTGAATGAAACCAATGTATCAGTGAGCCTTGATGAGATTGCAGGTCCTCTGATTTTTGTCTCTTCTAGCATGGAATAGGTTTTTACTTTAAATCCACAATAGATTCAAATGCCTGAGCTTTTAGGTTTATTTTCCCTTGAGGTAATAGTTCCCTGGCAACTGATCATGCCTTTTCTACTTGACTTGCATAAGAAACAGCAGGACAGTGTGAGTAGTTAGTGTAGAAGATTTCCTCTTCAAAGAAAACGTTGGGTGATATAATCAAAATATATTCATATATATCCTATACACACACACGTGTGTGTGTTGAGTGATAACTAATTTATTGTGTGCATGGGGACTGAAGGAAACTGAGAACTCATAGATGTACATTGAAAAAGAACTGCTGTATTCTGAAAATAACATGGAAAAACAATCATCTTGCTAATATATGTGTTGCTCAAGTAAAATATTACCTTAATGAAGGGACTAAGAACCCACTTGTGTCTATATAGATGTAAATATATTCTAGTTTATTATTTTAGCTCTAGCTTATGATAGAATTACTCATTTAAATTACAGATGTAATAAAAACTAGTCCTGCACAGCTCAGTGAGTAAAATCACCAAGACAACAGTTAAGATCTGGAATTCAAATGAGGGTAACACTGTCTAACCAAAAATCTGTGTTCCCTCAGTTAATGCTTTATCTGTGTATCTTTGCCTGGATTTCAAGTTGCTTAACCAAGGAAAATGCAGCCTTTTAGTTATTCCTCTCACAGTCATGATGCACTAAAATTTCAAAGTTGTCTTCTGTTTGATGGATGCAGGGCTGACTCCCAGTGGTGTTGATACTCAACCATGTAAAGAAATGACCTGGAAAAAATTTGGTACCTACAGCATGGTCTTCCCTCCAACACACATACTGTCCTCCTTTTCACAAAAGCCACTTTCTCTCCTGACCCTCATCGTGCTGTGGAGACCCCAGTCCTGCAGACTCCATCACATCCCATTGTTCCCTGTGGTGCTTAGGGCAATACAAGAGAATACCAACCTTAAATCTTCCCTTTTCCCAATCTGCTTTCCTCCTTGTTTTGTTCATGAAGCAAATGATTTCCCATACTGTAATTTTTTTCAGACCACAGCTTTTTGCCTACATCTCTTTTCCTTCACACACCCTCTGTCCCAGCCTGCCTCACTGCCTCCTCAAACTCTGCAAGTAGATGTGTTAAATGAGGGAGGCAAGCTGGCACAAGCCAGCTGAAAGAAAGGTAGCTGGCAGAATTTAACTAACCTGTTGGCTTTGAGAAGGTTGTATCAGCCTGGCTCTGAAACCCACATAGGCAACCCTTCAATCTGGCTCAGAAACCGCTGTGGGTAACCTGCTAAACCTCAATACAGGGGAGCACCCAGTACCTGTGTTCAGACATCTAAGAAAGAGCAGTAGCTGCTAAGGGAAGGAGGAGCAGAGGAGGAAAGTAGAAGGTGACATTGCCTGGGACATGGCTGGAGACACACCCTTGGAAGAAAGTGTTCCAATGATGAGGGAGTTATGGCTTTGAGAGACTTCAGCTATGGACAACGTATGCCAGAGCAGGGACACCTCAGAGGGCCTGTGGCCTGTGAGTGACTCACACTGTGTGTGAGTGAAGTAGGGGAGAAGGAGTAAGCAAGGAGTGTCAGAAAGTAACCATTATTCAACAATGCCAATTTCATGCAGTGCTCTGTTGTAAAGGTACTGGGACAGTCTCAATGCAACACGTGGTGAAAATGAGGTGAGTTGAAACCAGGAAGAGTCAAGAAGTGATATTTGACTGAAGCTGAACCTCAGAAAGGGGGAGGAAAGGTGTTTCAGTTGATGTTTAATTGTTTATGCTTTTTCTGAATCAGTTATTAGAAGATTATGGTAACAAGCAGGAAAAAAAAAAAAGTCATAGAATCATTGGATTGGGTTGGAAGGGACCTTAAAGGGCAGGGACAGCTTCCTCTAGATCAAGTTGTTCAGAGCCCCATCCAACCTAACCTTGAACACTTGTAGGGGTGGGGCAGCCACAACTTCTCTGGGCAACCTGTGCCAGGGCCTCACCACCCTCACAGTAAAGAATTTCTTCCAAATATCTAAACTAAATCTGCCCTTTTGCAGTTTAAAGCCATCACCGCTTGTCCTATCACTACATGCCCCTGTAAAATGTCACTCTCTAGCTCTTGTATAAGCTCCCTTTAGATACTGGAAGGCTGCTCTAAGGTCTCCCCGAAGCCTTCTCTTCTCCAGGTGGAACAACCCCAAATCTCTCAACTTGTCTTCATAGGAGAGGAGCTCCAGCTCCCTGATTATTTTCATCACCCTCCTCTGGACTCACACCACCAGGTTCATGTCCTTCTTATGTTATGGGTCCCAAAACTGGATGCAGCACTCCGGCTGGGGTCTCAACAGAGAAGAGTAAAGGTGTAGAATTACCTCCCTTAACCTGCTGGCCACGCTGCTTTGATGCAGCCCAGGACGCGTCTGGCTTTTTGGGCTGCAAGCGCGTATTCCTCGGTCATATTGACCTTCTCATCCACCAACATCACAAAGGCCTTCTCTTCAGACTTGCTCTCAATTTGACACTGTTTTGTCCGCAACAGCTTTGGAGTTCCCTTTGTGTATTTATAAGCCACTGTAAATAATTTCTTCCATCTCATCCTTCTACTTCTCACATGCAAGAATGCTCCTCCCTATTTCAAAACCAGCCCAAGCATTTTTCAAAACATTTCAGATACAATTGTGACCTTAACTAATGCTACTAAATAGAAGTTCTGGGAGTGGCTAACTCACTGTTGATTCTGTTAACTGTGTGCTTACCACTGATAAAAGTGTTGAGTTTCACATACTGAGAAAACACAGGCAAAATCTTCTTCCATGCAAACTGAGGGTTATTTTCATGAAAAGTCAGTCAAATTTATATATATATTATATTATAAGCCCAACTAAACCCAAATTCCTATTTTGCAACTGGCATTATCATGTTTATTGTCCATTTTTGTAAATAATGAGACGCATTTTTAACTGGTATGACACTTTAAATATAAGATGGTGAGATATGAAGTGAATAATTAAATTCAGTAGCAAAGAAGTTGATATATAACTCTTGACATATCCTGTTATAAGCTTTAGGATAGGAAACTGCAATTTCCCAGTGCAAACACTTATTTTAGTCTTAATCTAATCAGAATGACTGTAAACCAATGATTTGTAAGTTTTATGTATACACCCTTATTATGATATTGTTCTTAGAGTCACATAATTCCTTTTACACCAGAAGAAACTATTCTAAAATAGTTGTTAGTCTATGGTTTGCCAGTATTTCTTCAGAAGATCCTTTCAGTGCTGTCTTCCACACAGAAATAAAGTGACTAGACTTCCCTCAAAGGGCCACCAAATCACTGAAGGAAAACCTTTCTGTAATGGTTGTCATGACCATTTATAATATTTGTTAGTTTGTCATCCACTCCTACTCTTTTCTTTACAGAAGTACTGAAAAAGAGAATAGACCGCAACTTAATTCAATCCCAGCAAGCAAAGCATGGAAACAGACCTCACACAATTTCTGTATTTCCTTTCTCTCTTAAGAATGATACTGGCATCTAAACAAAGAAAATTTGAGGAGAAGAAGGAATCTGGCTTTCAGTTTTGGAAAGTATAACAGTAAGCCAACAATATGTCTTTGGAGACAATAACACATCCATCTCCACAATGGCTTTGGCAGTCATCCTTTGGTCTCAATTTCCTATTACACAGTGTCAGAACTCAAGGTACACATGCTCTCTCCACCTTGTCTAATCTCCCTTCCCCTTTCCTCTCCAAAACAGTGAATGAAGTCTCAGCCTTCAGAGCATTATTCCCAAAAAGAAGTTATGCATCGTCCAAACTGGACTCTTCTGGCTCCTTTCCCCTCACTGTTTCTAGGAATCAAAATGGTTTTCTTAGTTGTCCTATTATGATCAAAGCCACATGTTTTCACCTTAGCACAGCACCAGCTCATTTAGATGCCAAGTGGGATTCCATCCCATCCTTCATGGAATTATATCTACCTTCCTGACTAGAGTCTGCTGCTGCTGCATTGCCATCAGACTTAAATCTTCACTTTACCTCTCCTGACACTGAATCTCAGTTCCTCCTTCAGTTGGAATGAATATTGCTTAATCTTTCTGTCTACCAAGTGCCTTTGTAACATGTTGGTTGTAGGTTTGTAACTGCACGTGGCAATTCATGCTGTCCCTTCTTTTGCTGGAACTCTTTTTAGTAATTGGAATTTCCTTTGGAAGAGCTTACAAGTGGCTGTAGTGCTCACTAGTTGGCTATACTGTTTTAGACCTTTTTTGTTTACTGAAACTGATTGCCAATTTGCAAGTGATTTGCAATTTTTTCCATTATTGAGAATGCCTGGTACAGTCTATTTCATATAGGCACATACTGCCTGGCTATCGCTAGAAATGTAATTTATAGAGGACAGAAAAATGCTTTAATGACTTTACTGATTTCATTGCACTCCACTGAATACGTAAGATCCATGTGCACATCTTGGTTTTCATTTACTTCTTTGCTTTATTGTAAAAGACATTTATTTTGGCTAGATGCAACTATCAATCTATACCAGCTCATTAATGTGGCAGTTGCAAATTAAACATGCTGCTTCACAGTATTATTCACTAAGAGTTGATAGGGGGAAAATAAAGAGGGAGGTTAAATATAAGGATAATTCCAGAGGTAAAAATACAACTCAATCAATCGTACCCTAGCACTGACATGCTAATACTAAAATAATGTACATCCATCTGGGGGGCAGGGTCCCTCCAGATACTAGTAAAAAAACCTATTAATGATCCTAAAAGCAATTATATTAATGTAACTTCTTACATAGTTTTGCCAAAACAGAAATCATACAGACCCAACACTAAGTTGTCACTGAAAGTTATTACCAAATACCATCTAAATTACCCAAAACTGCTACAGCATTACTGGATTTGATGTACCAACTGTTCAATAAAATCCAGGGCCAGGACAACAGATACACTGTTCCTCCCAGTATTAAAGTCTGTGAAACTGTATATAAAATGAGGATACTTGAAAGAGAAAACTGTGCTATTGTCTTTCATTAACAAGGCTATAATTGTTAGAGCCCTCAGCACTAAGACTTAATTAAAGGGATACAAACAGGCAGTCCCACAATAGGAAGAGACTTAAGGAGCAGTGTAGAGTCAGTTTTAAGGAAGGACTTATTTTTTATGCCTAATTTACTATTTCCGGTTATTGTTTACAAATCTTTCATGTGAGAGCTGTACTGTTAATGAAAGTATTTGTGTTTACTGCTTTTTACAGTTTCCTTGAAATCTGACACATTACGTATCTTCTATAGAACTAATAACTATAATACTAATATACCAGTTATAAAAAAAAAGGCTGCAGTCAGACAAAGCCAGTTAAACTGAACTTTAGTTCCAAGGACAGCAAGTAAGTGCTATGAGTGCAACTGAAAGTCAGGCTGCACTGAAAAGTAAAGCATATCTTTAAATGATCTTAACATAAGTACAGCTGAGAACTACAACACCTAGCAGAACTATAGTCAGGTTGATTTGTTTGTTTGGTTTGGTACAGGTTTTTCAGTAGATTGGGAATTTTTTGTTTGTGTTTTGTTTTGTTTGTTTTTTTTGTAAAATCTTGTATCTTTCCCACTTCTTCAGGTAACAGTCAAATTATAATTAAAATTCATCTTTTGTCACTTGAGAAAAGAAAAATCCTTTGCACTAGACTTAACTCCATTCTATGCCTAACAGGTATTTAGGCAACTCTTGCAGAATGGATATAGCTTCAGCAAAGTTTTCAGATCCAAACTTAATTGCAGATGGCAAACCTGGAACTGAAGATTAGAAATATGCTTTAAGAAATTTCACCTCCCTAGGATAGAGATAGCTGTGACAGATAAACCTTTCTGCCTTCCTACAGAAATGCAAGCTAGAAGTCAGGGAGGAAAACACAGTGCAGATTGTCATGGGAATACATTGTGTGAAATTTGCTACAATGGCTCACTTGGCTTCAGTGAATTTGTGTGTAATTTTGGCTGCAGTGTGTTTGAAAATTGCATTTAGCTGTAGTGTATCCACGATAAAGAAATTACATCTATTATAATTACTGGTTAGTGTAAGTTTCACATTGGTATTGAAGTATGAAAGCTCGTAAAGTCTCTTCCTTCAGCACTGTTCTTTTAAAATAACTTTATCTGAAGTGCAGGCAATTCACATGAAAATTTTACTTTAAAAGTACCTAAGTATAAAAAAGAACACTTGTTCCATTTCTGCTAAAGGGATCTACTACAGAAATATAGCTGATAACAAACACTTCTCTACGTATAATTTGTTAGTAATGTTTTTGCACGCACCCTTGGAAAAACAGGAGACATTTGGGCAGACTAAATTGGCTTTGGTATGGCTCCAAAAGTGTTTCAGTGCACACTGGTTTCAAAATTGAACAACTATTGTATAGGAGTAAAAATACTATTTTGACCTGAGGAAAAAAACAGAGCATGGTCAGTGACTAGTATTAATGACTAGTCTGTACTAGTGGAAAATGCAGATATAATGCATTAGAAATAATATTCCTAAAATAAGCTCTTCTCCAGTAAAGGGCATCACTAAAATGCTTAATTTGATGGACAAAGGAGTAATTGAGGACACTCTTACTTCACTGTTCAGAGAAACTTGTCTAATTTAATGATTTAAGCATAATCTGACTACTATTTTAATAAACCCAGGTCTGGAAAGCACCATAAACCACTTGTTGCAACCATCTGCAGTACTACTGGCAGTGAAGTACTCTAGTCCAGGTTTCCACTGCTATACTAGCACTCTTAACCCTAGGCCAGGAAGGATAACCAGCAATGCTGAAGCCCAGGCTGCCATAATTTTGTGTAGGCGCTATTAAGGTAACTTAAACCATGGTTACTTTTGCTGCAATAATGCTCCTCAATTGAAGCTAAACAGCCTTCAAAAATAGGCTCTTGCTTTGCACACGGAAACAAAGAGCTCTCCTTTGGCTTTATCAGTTGGTCTAAATATTTGGGATTTCAACAGCTTGGGAAGTGGGAAAACGATGTTTGCACTACCCACCTTTAAGCACTTAATGTAATTCTTTCCCCCTCCTTGTCTCCAGTGTCTGCCTGGTTTACATTTGCCGCAGCTATGGCACCTCTGTCTCCTCTGGGAACAAAACACCAGAAACGCCATATCACCTCCAGCTTTCTGATAAGTGGCAAGGAAACAGGATGTAAATTCACATGACAAGTACTCAGCTAATCATTTTTCATAAGTGATAGTGCTATTATATTAGATACTAAACAGGGAAAATAAGTGTACAAACAGAGCCATTAATCTACTTCAAGTTACCTACAGAGAAATTCTTCAAGAATCAGGTTCTCATTTACTTAATTGATTTTTATTCTCCATGTATGTGCTTGTGCAAGATTATGATGTAAGATGACAAAATCAACAGTTCTGGTGAAACAAGAGAGATGTCAGAGAATACCACTATGTAAAAAATTTATCTACAGAAAGCTGTCAGTGTCATCAAAACTATCACTGAGAAGAGGAATGTTAATATCAAACCAAGAGGCTGCCTTTGGAATGGACAATGTTGGATTAATAACTATGAAGACACATGACAAGAGTTTACAAATATATTGCTTTCTCTAAATTTTATATACTTATACCTCCAGTTCTCATACACCACACATACCTGAAGCTCCCTTACTTTGTCCCAAGAACTGTAGGGAAGTTGCTCCCCAGAACAATTCTCTAACTGGGCAGACAGGGAATTTAAACTGCACTGGCATCTGTCTGGTATTTTGTAAACAGAAAAGTTTTAATAGTACATACAAAGGAAATGCCAATGTTTTGCTTTTCTATGGTCATTTTAGAATGGGATATGATGATTCTGAAGTCTTATTCTATACTGTATCATACTATCATACATGGAATAATTAACTCCACCTACCTGGATACAAGACGAGGTGGAAATATGAACAGTGACAAAAATTAATCTTTTGTTCTTGATTGGTGAAAATGCGCTGTAAATTCCACACAGCTCCATACCATGTTCCATCAGCAGAATTACAATTTATCCTTTTCTTATATATGTAGTACATTTTATACAGTCAGAAGTTATGTCACTATGTATTTCACTATGGCTACTTCTACTCAGTGAAGTCTCTAGTCAAAAAAGTGGGAAACTGAATGCCAATTAAAACTCCCAATTAGTTGGTGTGTTTGAAAATAACTGTCACACCAACTGTTGTCATTCTCATTATGTTTCTGAGTATCTGTCTAGAATGGGTGTGTTAAAAAAATGAACCTTTAATACTGACATTCTAGAGAGTTAAAAAGGTACAATCTAAAATTCCTTATTTCACTTGGACAATACAATTGTTCCTATTATACTCCTTTACTTGTTTACATACTATTTGTTTTTCATTGTGATAATTTCCACAGTGTATGGTAGTATAGAGCCTTAATTTGTAACACCTTGTGCCATTGTTATCAGTCTAGGAGTTGTGATTGTCAAGTCTAAAGCGTGGCTAAAACTCAAAACACCAGCATAACTGCAGTATGAAATTAGAACTATGAACACTAATGAAAACAAGGGGTTGGTTTAGATTTTCTAGAATCACCATACTTGTTTAATTCCAGGCATGGTTTATTTGGTCTCCAATGATGTCATGCCAGCCTTATTAAAAATAAGAGAGCTTGTGCTGGTTTAAAGGTAAACCAGCAGGAGGAATGAGTCTAACTCACAAACAGATTACAAGTCAGAATTACAGT
>JAWWEU010000111.1:52720997-52746732 GCA_035583155.1 Acropternis orthonyx | reverse complement strand
GAGACAGAGGGTGATTCCTTTGAGGTGCAGGGTTGGTAGATGAAAGAAAAATTCCAAGATTTTAAACCCATAACAGAGCTTTATAAAGCAACCTTTTATTTGGACACAAATCTCATGCTATGGATGTTGCTTGAATAATAGGGGCATGGTTTAGTGATGGACTTGGCAGTGCTGGGTTAATGATCCTATGATCTATAATTCTCTTTCTAGCATTTGAATATCTCAAATGCCATGTGGAACAAGCTGTGTGTCTCCTGTGTAGCCCCTTAGCAATGCTGTGCTTAGATGTTCTGTAAGATTTAGAACCTGTGACAGGGTATGAAAAGTGGAACTTACCTAGCTATATCTCCCTGAAATTACTTGGCAGGAATACATTGTTTCTCCATTTCTTAACCTTCTTCACTACTGACATAATTTGTGTCTAAATTATTGCATTTGTATGCTTCAGGATCAAAGGTCCTGCATTTATATAAAACACATATTATAACACAAATATTTCTTCATGCTTGACTGAACTACGGGAAAACACCAGAAAAAGTGGAAGAGGGGATCAAAACAGAGGAGGCAGATTAGAGTGTTCACAGGAGTAATCTGTCACAGCACTGGATACCATCTCTAACCAGACAAGTAAAATGGATGTAGTCACTGTTCCATTAAAGCCAAAAGTCTGGTTAGAGGGAATGGCCTGAATGGCATGAGTCAGTCTCTGCCCCAGTTACTGCCTGCCTCATGCCTGCAGTATCAGTGCAGCAAGCATGCCAGTAGGGATTCTAAGGAAACACAGGTCAGAAGAACAGAATTTGTGCTGAAAATACTGTTAGTAATTGCACGTTCTCATTGCACATTTCAGGATGGTTGATTAGAAAAATTATGAATAGCTTTTATTGCAAGCTGTCTTTGCAGAAAAGGAGAGGCATCTGTTGGGGAAGTCAGAACCCCTCCAGGATGTACATTTCTTATGAATGATCATGGAACAGCCACAGTGGTGATCTCTCTTTTCTGGAGATGAATTAATATAATCTTTTGTACACCAATGACATGTTCCTTTAGGAAGAGAGTAAAATATATTAGAACTTCACCATTAATAAATTGTATCAGGTGAGGCAAGAAGCACTTGATTGTTGAACCTTTTATGATTTTTTGTTCCTCTCAATAGCAACTTTTCTTAAAATTTATGTTTTATTAAGCTTGTGCTGTAGAAAGTAGGAAACATGCTCAATAGATGAAGGGTCACTAGTTGAATGAGACTCATAAGAATTTACTGGTAAAATAAAATTAAAACTTTAAATGTTATAATATAAATCCATCATAGAATCAAAGTAAAGGCTAGAGTTTTGGGTTCTTTTGTTTTGTTTTTTTTTTCCACTTTGGTCCTAATTCCATGTAGGGATCATTCATAAAGTGATCAAAGTTCAACATAAAAATGCATGGCTCTCCCTTTAGAAGTTCAAATCCATTATGAAGGCAGGAAAGTCAAAGCTCTGTCTGATCCTCTTCTCTGCATGCCTCCTAGTTTTGTCAAGGAAGCAGTACACAATAACTGTTGAGTCCAAATAGGCAAGAGTAGGAAGTCTAGTCTGCAAAGAGATGGCCATTCCTTTGTAGTCTAATTGATATGATATACTTCAACACATTCATACACTCCCATTTTTAAAAAAAAGGGTGCTTTGTAAAACTGGCATGCTTACATCCTATTTCTTTCATAATGCATCATACTGTGGTCAGAAGTACTACTACTGGATACTAATCAGATCAGCTTCCAAGATAAAATTAATACATACTTAAATCTTACTTTGTTTTCAAAATAGCTCTCCAGTTTCAAAGAAGTCCAAACTAAAGCCAAAAAAACAAACAAAAATCACCCCGCCCCTCAAAAAAAAAAAAAAAAAAAAAAAAAGGCAGCACACCTACTAAATAGATAAATCCTCTATCTAGAAAACAGGCAGCAATTATATAGGATAATGACAGCTAGTTATGTAAAGCTCAGAGATGCTGTTTGACAATGGCTTGCTTTGAACTCTCTCCTTGGTCCATGTGGGTTTGTACCCTCAGGTTTTGTCATCCAAAAACCTTCAAAAGACAAAGGAAAACCCAATCAAAAAGGAGTCTGCATTGCAAAATACTCATTCATGCCCTTTCTCCCTAAACTAGTCTTTGTTCACTGGATTGCCATTTTGGCAAATCCAGTCAAGTTTCACATGCAAAACTGTAATTAGAGAAAATAAACAAAGATGTATCCTGTCAAGAAATAACACACTCAAAATTACAGTGGAAGAAACAACTAAAAAACCAGTATTGGCCAATGTGGAATAAGGCTATATAAAAAAACCCCCAAACAAACAACAAAAACCCCCAACATATGAAGTGATGCAATTTTCTCCTTGCAGTTTACAAATTGCCTGTTTTGTAAAAGATGCTCTAGAAAAATACTGTAAAGGAAAAAAAAATCACCTTTGGTTAGTCTACTGACTTTTAGGAGTTGGCAAGATAGAAATAATTGAATTCCTCCATCAAGAGCTAGGCTTCTTTGAGTAAGAATATGGATCTGGAAAAAAAGTTGTGGAAAACAGAAGAGAAATTGTGGAAACCTGTATTCCAGGGAAGAAAAAAAAAAAAAAAAAGAAATTCTATAGCATGCCAACAATGTCATGGCACAAGGAGAATACTGTGTTCTCCAGAAGTGCTCAGATGGCAGTATGCCAGCTGGAAATTACTTCACTCCCAAGCAAATCTCAGAAGCTGCAAATATAGGCACAGGTACACATGTGACAGAGAAAAACCTTCATAATATATAGATAGTTATTTTTACAACACATGCTCCACAGATGCCAGACCCTGGTATTGTAAAGTAAACGGACATTTAGTCTGTATAAACTGTGAACCTGTGTTAAAAAGTTTTAGGAGAAGAGTTTAGTAGCTAAAATCTTTATAACAAATTAAGTCTTCAAATTGTGAGCTAATTTTTAAGAGTATTTTTGTTTTAATCATCATTGCTTCCACTTAAGGCAATCTGGATATCTTCTCCAGGATCCTCACATTATCTTCACCCCCCTCATCCTTTTCCCCTCTTCTCCTTTACATGCTCTGCAATCACGTCACCAAAGAGTATCTGTCCCTCCTCCATAAACCTATCACTCCTGTAGCAATTATAGGGGTTCATGGAAATCATGCTTGCAGCAATCCATGAAACAGCATACACATGTATGAGTGTGCTCTATCTCAAGAGAACGAAGCAAGCCATTCCCCAGCAAGTCACACAGTTTTTACAACATAATGGTATTAAAAAACCCCTACTAACAAGTCTTAAGTACCTGCCATTGCTTCCACATTGTAGGGGTGGGATTTGGTTTCCTTTAAATTGTTTATGTGACTTGTTCATCATACATGGCAAACTACAAGCTGGCTGCATGCATGGAACAGTAATTGAAAGCAGTTAGACAGTGGTAAACCAAATAGAAAGATTAATTTTTATTCCGCATAAATACTCATTGCATAATCTTCTCTGCAGAGAATTCCGCATACTTACTGAAAGTCCCAATTTTGCCCCCATGAAAGTGCTAATTTCATTATTTAAGTCTAAGATCTCTGGGTCTAGATTCCTCCTCCCATAAGCAGAAAAAACTGCCATCTAGACGCTAAATTAGATATGACAGAATCACGCATTACTAAGCCAGAGACCAGTGTTCAAATGCTGAATTTTATTACCTTTCTTTTCATGCAGAATTGGACCAGGTAAGTTTCTTCTTTCCCTGCCTATTCTGATGACACTAATCAAAATCTGTGGTGTCAGGGAAGGGAATCATTGAAAAAATATTTATTTGCATTCAAAAGCTGAATGCTTGCAACAAATTCCAATGTGATCATGAAGCATGCTGGCTTGTGAATGCCACAACACAGGTTATGAATGTGCATTCAGTGGCAAGTGTAGCATTTAAAGAAATATCAGATAGAAATGCATGTGCTATGTTTAAATGTTTATGAGTTAAAATATAAATTTGCAAACACTTCCTAAACTTTTTACTTTGCCTCTATTTCCCCTAAAATACAATTTTAAGTACAAAAGTAGTTGGTTGAGCACTTTAACTTTGTAAAAACTCTGAATAAAATAGGTCTGTGCATATCTCTCATTCTGGACAATCAAATGGATGGTATAATCCACTAAGAAAAATACGGGAAGGATGAGTGAATTTTGTTGGGGTAGTTTCCTCTTCTACTTCTAGCCTCTCTCATATTTTACTACTATGAGAGTTCAAATACATAAAATCTTGGTTTCAATTATATCTTGCCAGAGACAAATATTAATTGCATTAGAAACTGTAATTTCTTTTGTATTTACAAGAATGAAGCACATATTCACCTTATTACGATGCCCACACAGAATAAAAATAGAACCTTACAGTATTGAAATAAGCATAAATGTCTCCCCAAACACTCACAGCAATAAAGATGTAGGCAGTTAAATTTTCAGCATTTGTTTTATTTTAGAATCTGGGTTCATTTTTCCTTTCTTCCATCCACTTCTCTGTGGAAATTTATGCATGAGATGTGTTTTCCAATTGAAGTCCTTTTACTGGACACTGCCCAGAGCATAGCTGGAAAAAAGGATAAATAAGAATAGCCACCCTAAATTTTCTATTATTTTCTATTTTGCAGGTACATTAACTTTGTAATTTACATTGGATCTTCATGAACAACATCTGCTATGGTCATTTTAGTGATGAAAAGGTGTCTTAAAAAATTTGTAAGAGATTAGTTACCTATAACGAATTCCCTCTAAGATGTATTACCTACACATACAGCAGTGGTAACTAGTGAATTTCTGTTTTCAACCATCTTCTTCAGTCCTTTACAATGGCACATTTCCAGCAGCATCTGCTCCATTGTCAGCCATGGTTCTATTTCTTCCCACTTCACCTCATCACAGACCTCTGCATCAAGACTGCCAATTGCTTGTAGACAAAGCTAAGAAGACAACCTGAATGAACTTCCATAAAAACATGAAAATGATACAGCATCCACTTAGCCTCAGTTCTGTGACCAGGCTTAATGATGAAGACAAACAATGGCTTCAAGTGAAACCCTGATACTCATCTCCAGAAAAAACTTGGTGAATGCTCAAAGAAACCAGCACCTCAAAGGCTGCAAAGTATCAGGCTTTTACCCTAGAAACTGACTCTCCTATTTTCCTGATAAGCTGGATAGCTAGAAGAAAAATCATTTCTTTGACAGAAGATAGTGCAGTCCTTGATGAAAAGGCATGCTAACAAAAAATAAAGAGACAAGATTAAGTCACAGTAAGGACTGTGTCTTTCAATGGAAGGAGACCATCACCAAATACTTCAAAGGCAGTAGGTGAGAATATGCAAAAACCTGCAGCTCTATCTACTGGTTTTATCTCAGCTTCCTTATTCAATATTTGAGGCATTGGATCCACTGATCGACACCCAGGCCTTCTGGTACTGTGAAGAGGACTCTAACCTGGAATGGTCCTGATGAGGTCTGATTTCATTGAGAAATCTGAACCATTGAAGATGTCATCTGCAATATTCTTCACTTCATAAAAAATGTATTTATGTTTTAAGGCTTAAGACTGGCCAATGATACATCTATTTTTAAAGACAAGAAATAATTAAAATTCCCTTTCTCGTAGGCACATGCTGAACCTGATTCTGTTAGCAAGTCTAAAAAGGGAATGGGAGTCTCATGGGAGGAGTTCTAGAAGAGAAAAAAGAGAACATGAGTTCAAACATAGCAAAGAAAAACTGTTTCATTATTTTAAGCATGTCTGAGGTTACCAGCTGTCAAACACTGGAGATAAATGGCAAATAAAATGGCATTAGGTCTAAGTCATAACACACAGAGAATTAACAGTTTGAATTGCACTCCACAAAAAGATGACATTTACTACTTTTTAAGAGTGGAGGGAGGTCCCATAGCGACAAAAAGTATCATGTATTTAACCTTATCAAAATGATCACCTCACTCACTATACAGATGCTAGACATTTCTCACTGCAGGATAAATTTTCTTCAGGAATCAAAACACACACACACAGATATTAATCCATGTACTCTGGTATCCTCCTGGGAGGCCTGAAGACTTGCATGACAATACCTTTGTGCCAAATCCCAGACCAAATTATTTAGTGAGTCTTCAAATGTTATCAAGTGCTTTACAGTCCGACTATAAACAAAGCCACTCAGTTCTTGTGTCTTCATTGTTTTCAAAGGCTGCAGAAGACATGGTGGCTACCATGTTTGGTCACATGGACAAAACAATCCTCTTCTGCAGTCTTTTGTACTTTTTTTCGAAGTCCCTAGATATCTGAGTATAATGGCAGGTATGTTGAACTTAGCTACTCAGTGAGTGCCAGTCAGCAAGACCTTTTTTTTGGAGTGATGATGGAGGAACCTACCAAGACACAGACTGATTCAACATACTATCCTTGTGAAGTACTCCTGCCAGTTGCTTGCCAAAATCTCAGGAAACTAATTTAAATCTAAGCCTTAATAGATACAGAGTTTCAGAAAAATGGCTGAAAAATAAATGTCAGTATATAAGATTATTGGATTAGAATCTCCACTCTGAACTATCAGCACACCACACCTGGATCCCTTAATGCCACTACCATTGTTTTAGCTGTATTTTACTCAACAACAAGCAAAGCCTTCTACCTGAACACAACAAACACTTATGTACACGAGTACTCTTATTGCCTCAATAGAACCATTCACATGAGTGAGTTACTCAGGCAAGCAAGTGTAAGATAAAAGCCAGATGTGTGTGGTTTCTATTATCAAATCACTGCTGAGCTGAAGTGTTGGAGCTATAAGTATCCGCATGCCTGTTTTACAAATATAGATTTAGTATCTACACAGAATAAAGTATTTTTCCAAGACTGTGCTGATACACTTGATTAACTACAGCACAAAAGAAATATTTGCTGTTTTTTTTACAACAGCTTACAGAGATTTCAGTATGGGCTTATTCCTCCAAAGCTGTATTCACAGAGATATGGCCTTTATATTGAGCAGTGCCATATCTTGACAATACGCCATAGGTCTCAATCTTTGCAAAACTTCCCCATTTTTGCAAATTTAAAGGGTGCCTGCATTGAGAAACATGCAGACTGGGGATATTCTTCCACAGTCACAAGCAAACATACATTAGGTTTTGAATAAATAAAATTTATAAATATCTCTTCATTCTGCCCCACACTATTATTTGCAAAATGCATAATAACAAACATTAGGCTTAATAAAGATAAAATTATGTATCACTGGAAAAAAATGGGAGAACTAGATTATCACAATGTCTCAAGTACTGCAATACCTTTTCTAATAATTACATTTCCAGGTATTTTGGGTGATGGACCATTACTCAAGGTTGAGCAGAAGCCAGAAAAACCTTCCCAAAGCTGACTTGACAAACTAAAATTTTAACTCTAGAATCACTTCAATCTTGCAATCCAATCCATACACTTATCAAGATCTCTTAAAATAAACTAATGCTTCATCGCTAATGCCTTAAGAAAGGTATTCTGTAACTAAATATTTTTTCAATAAATAAGATTTTCATCATCTCAGTAGCCCTTATTTGCATCTTGTATTAGTAAATAACTTTCATCAACCATTATCAGAATCAAACCCAGCACTGTTAAATGACAGTGTACTTACTCTCTGTACTTATACAATCTCATCCAATGCATCCTAAATTCTCACTGAACTAGGCAAGGTCTAGGCAAATTTTGATCACAATTGCTTCAGCTACCAGTATCCCAATTTGTATTGAAACAATACTCTTGTGTTAGAACCCAAGTGAATGACTCTGTATTTTGTGCTTTCAGTTTCAATCCATTCTAGTCTTTCGGTCAAAGTCACAGAATTTTCCCCAGTTCCCTGTAGGTCTTACAATACTTCCCAACTTCATCTCATCCAAAAATTATGTGACTTAGATGGTGACCTCAGCCTAAGTCACTGATACATGAAACAGGATGTGTCCCTAGGCTGATCTCTCTCCATTTCCATCCTGAAAATAATTTATAATTTACTGCAATCTCTTTTTCCACCAGCTTCCATCTATCTTTCAACTCTCATGGTAATCAATTTCCACCTAAGTAATTTTAGAGCCTTATGTCAAGCATTACTTCAATTTAAGCAAACTAAATTAATTGCATTCATTTTCTAAAAACTCACTGTTCCAAACCACTTAGGATACAGGGCAGAATGAAAGGGCTAGGAGGAAACATACTATATGCTATTATACCTATGTTTGAACTTCCAAGACTTCTGTCACAATCTGAAGCTTTTTCTTAGTCTTGTGGTTAAACTCACAGGTCTGCAGTTGAGCACCGGTTTTGGGGGTTTTTTTGGTGGTTTTTTTTTTTTTTTTTGTTTGGTTTTTTTTAAACCACAATTGCTTTATTTCATTCAAAGTCCTTTTTACTGTACTAATACTTATTTCAGTATTGTAGAATGGAGACTATGTTGGATCTCTGATAAACCCAAAAGTTTAACATTTGCATGAGATACTACTCTATATAAATTGCTGTGTGCCACTTACAACTACACTTTTTCCATCTCTCAGATCTCCTCATTCTTGCCTATTGTCCCCTAAATTTTACTATGAAGTACTTTTTCAATTTCTTTCATTCTCATTACATACCTTCCCACTACCTTTTTCACCTGTCCTACAAACTGTTTTGTGAATTTGCTGTAATAATCAGCCCTTCTCCTGTTGTTGCTTGTCAGAATTACAAAAATCCTGACTATATTAAGTGTTAAATCTAAAGAAGCCCATTTTACAGATGAGCTAATTGAGGCAAAGGAAAGTTGACAATTGCACCAATTGCTTAGCTGGAGGTCTCCAAACTCCTAGAGATTAGTCTGTTGGGCTCTGACTTGGAATAAGGCTCTGAGTAGTTAATTTCCAGATATCCTTCTTCAGATATTGCAATCATACTGCTGCCAAAGAGCCTCTTAAGCCTCTTTAGAGCACCTACCAGGTAAAACCAGACCAGCTAATCTTCGCAAATTACCCGAGAATGTCTAAACATGCGGGTTATCACTCACACTTACCATTGTGTTCAGCTAAAGCAACCTCCCCTCTAGCTATGTGAGCACCACAGATTAAATATACACTGAAAATGAGGAGGCAAATCACAACAGGAAGGAAAGCATAAAATCGGTAGACAGCATTCTAAGGCAAACATGGATGGCTTAGTTCTCTGCAGACACCATGCAGTTACTTATGCAATCTCCCAAGTCTTCCAGAAGGGCCACATCGAGTCAATTTTAATTATTTAATAAATATGACATATCTAATAAGCATAGATTCCAAGGATGAGAGGATCTGCTCCTCTCAATTTTCAGAATGCTGTCAACTTGTAATTTTTTTGCTTCCCTTTCAGATCTAGACTTAAGTCTCTATCCTTTCATCAACTAGGAAAACTTTCTCCTGTGCTGTAACTCACATTTTTCCCAGTCTGCATTAAAAAAAAGTGTATGTTTTTCTTGTCATTCTAGTGCTCTTCTACATCTTTCCTATCTTCCTGTAATTCTGCCTTTTTTTTACGTCTCGTTCAAGGTTCTAGAGAAATCAGACAACTCTAACCTCATTCCAGTCACTGTTTTGCTCCCCTCCCATGTGGGATTGTAACTATTTCTCCTCTTCTGCAATTGTTTGTGTCTCTTCTCATTCTGTAGAGAATGTGACTTCTTTTTCTTCTCTGTCATATGTCTCCTCTTTTTCAAGTTTGCTTTCAATGCTCTTTTTCACAAGTTTCCTATTCTGAGATCATTTAGGGCATTACAACAATGTCTATGATCAGAGTGTTCCAGTAATCTTGTAAGACAAAGAAAGCTCTGCTGGCGGCATTAATATTCTTTTCTTGCTGATAGTAAAATATCTAATGCAAATTCATATTTTCTCCAGTTCTCTTGTTACTACAGCTGTGCACTGAAAGGTAGTAATTCAGTAAGAAAAAAGCATTGCTCCTTTTCCTAATAAACTTGGTTAAAATTCCAACATTTAAAAACAGGTACTCTGAGGTGATTGTGAAGAACACTTGCCATCAGTATCAGGATGAACTGGTGGTTTAGAAACTTGGCATCAAAGTCTAGGCTTTCCTAATCCAGATATCCTGGCTCAGGATCCAATTCCATAAACCACACAACAAAGGACATTTTAAAAGAAAGCAAGAATTATACTTTGTAAGCATGGGCATGTTCCAATCTCAATCCAAACATTACCACAAAGACTTTAGAATAACAGAAACCATATTTGATCTTTTGTAAATCTAACTTCCTCTAACTTTGTGTTCTCATTCTTTTTGTACTAGGCTCCTATTTTACTGTTGACATGAAAATGGAGAAAATCAATGATCATTCATTTGGAATATCACACAATTAAATGCTAGCTTTTAGTCCTGTGCTAGTACATTTAAAACCTTGCATTAAGAACAACATTTGTCAGCAGTATCTATATATTTGTAGCCAACGTTTTCTCAATACTTGTAAACAAGGTAGTAATTATGTTTTTGGGAAGGCATTCCTAGAGCTCTCCACAGAATTCACATGCATTATATTATAGATGCACAGACACATGCATCTGCACACACACCACCTCCACCCCTCAATTCTACTTCAGACAGTAAGTTTCTCTGTTGTTAATTTTTCATAGGTCAATATTACATAGTCTCAAAAACTACAATTACAATCACATTCTGGAATGTGATCACATTGAAGTCTGTACTTCTGAAACTTCATTTGCAAAGGACATAATTAAAAATTCCACCTGAAATTACCAACACTTTGAGAACATTGCTTTTCAGTATTAGCAAATCCACATAATGAACATTTGAAAAAATCACCACCATTTCATAAATGATGACCTGCTCCGCTAGCCACTTATCAGAGATTTTTGCAGGCATCCTGAAGTGTAGTGTGGAGCTTTACCTGGAGAGATGGGAAAATACAAAGAACTGAAAAAACATTAAGTAATACCAAAAGCTTTTTAAGTAACAGACACTGAACAGTTTTACTAAAATTCTAACTTACATAAGTAGCAAAACTGAACATGGAGTATCTCACAGAAAATACCTCTTTCTCCTTAAGGAAGGCTGAGAAGATTGAGAACTCAAAACCCAAAAGAGAATGGCCAATGAACATGTAGGTGGCAATCATACTGAGAAGGAGAGCTGTTGACTGCAGCATGGAACAAAACCAGCACTCTGCTTTATTTAATACTGCACTTGTATGTGTTGGGAATCAGTCAAGAGAAGCTATGGGTTGACACTTTATCACTCAGAACAACTGTAAAATGAATCAGTCAACACTTAAGACCTCACACAATATTTAACAATGGGGCCATAAATTCCAGTGCCTACCACAAATTCCAATTTGGAATAATTATAGCCTGACACTTTCAAATATGTACACTTTTTAAACAGTTCTGCAACACTGATTTGTACTTTGAGGCTATCTGCTGTATTTAAAGCTGTCCCAGAGGCTATACTTAATAGAATGGAAATGTTTTGCTATAATTTACTTTAGGCATCAGTTTGGATAAATATTCAGTCTGTTACATCAAATGGTAGCAGCTTAAAGACAGAATTTCAAACATGGTTTCATGAGCTGTTATGAATCTTCTCAATTGAAAAATAAATGATCAGAGCAAAATAATTTTATGCAAAATAAAACTCAATATGCTAAGTCAGGTATTGTGGTCTGAAGGTCAATATTAGGATATGTTAAATTTTACATATTTTATATAGTAAGCCTTCTAAACACTAGTTTATTTTCAGAAAGAATGCCGTGATAGCTTCTCTAAGAAATTCTAAAACTTTTGTACTAGCATTTTCATGTCCATTTCCCCCAGGAACACTTACTCTAATTTCTTTCTAGGCAGAAGAATCTTGACAGATTTGTAAATGATCATTCAAGAAAATTGCTTATGATTTTTACACTGCTTATTGCTTTTTTTACTGATGATTTCCTGGTTTCTTAGAGGAACCAAGAGATTCAATATAATCATGGCCAAGAGACAATGTTTTAAACACTTTTAAAATACTTAAATTTTCATTTTCATTCCTCTAAGTTACGTATTTCCATTTCACATCATTGAATCACAAAAAACCCCCGATTTTGATTTAAAAGCCTCAAATTAATACAATATTATATCACAATTTGCTTATTTTTGCATGTAATACAAAAGCCCCAAAGATCTTTTCATGATTTTATAAATAGAAATAGGAAAACAATTTCCTCCTACAAGTGCTGGGGACTGATGCTGGTATTACAAAATAGTAGTATGATCCTCAAATGAAAGCAGCTTCTGATTTTTTTTTTTTTTGGTAGCAATGTTACAGGATTTTATAGTAATGCTACAGTGTAAAACAACAATAATATACACAGAATGATTTGCAGTAATTCTGTCTGCTACTGATGTAACTGACCTACCTTGCATGACGCAAGGTACAGAACACAGACTTATTGCTCAGATCTGTAGAATTATTGTCAAAAGAGTTTCAGATGGTTTTATTCTAAATTTTCCAAAACAATTAAAATCTAACCCAATTCACTGTCCAGATTAGCATGCTATAACAGATCAGAAAGAAACACAAAAAATACCATGTTTTGTCCATTAAATCTCAGTCAACTAGAGTGCTTAAGCATACATTCAAAAGTTTCATGTTACCCCTTTCAAATCTGCTGCCTAAGATTCTACTCTTAAAAGGATACAATCAGCTAAACTTTAATGCATGCTTATGTTTGATTTTCTGTTCCTCATCTCTTTGTTTTAAATATAAGACTTATTTTAGTCATTGCAAAGCAGTGCAGCTATAAAAACGTGGATTTGATCTGGTAGCTTGGAAAGAAAGACAGATCAGATAAAATGTAATTTAAATTATTACATGAATCAGACATGCTTTATGGTGTACTCAATTATTATGTCATGCCAGTTAAAAGACTGCTTGTTCTTTCTTTTAAACAGCATGGAGGGATTTTTAACAATCAAGCGCTCTAAAATTGCAAGGGCAGACCTCATAAAGACTCAAAATGCAGTTTCCAAGATATTTTAATTTAATCCCAAGTCCAAAAAGTCTTCACAACAAAGCAGACAGGAAAAATATTAGTTGAAAATACGAAACTCTATGACACTAATACCAGAGACAAACCTATACCGCTTTAATGGTTGAAGAACAAGTGCTTTTTCTTCAGCCTCTTAAAAAGATGGAATAGTTATAAAGTAAATCTCCCTAAAAGTTCACGTTGTTTAGAATCTCTGCCTCCAGTTTCAGGATCATTGCTAATAAATATTAGTAATTTCTCTTAATTGCCCATACATATACAAAACTGTAAAGTGTTCACATAGAAGGAGCAAGAACCAATAATCAAGAATACATGTAGCAATCCGTGCAGCTGTAGGGGATTAGCTTGGAACACCATTAAAATTACTCCCTCTGAAGTAACAAGAGATGTCTTTTCCAGCATGTGTTAAAATGAAATACAAAGGTCCTCAAGTCTCCCTCAACTTTAACTTATGTCTCAGGTAATACAAATACTGAAATAATTTATGTATAGAATAAAGTCCTTCCCACTGTGGATCTGTCAGCCTTCTCACATACTCTCATTTCAGGAGAAAAGCACTAATCTTAGTTACCATTTTAAAGCTATTACACTTATTAAATAATTGTTTGGAATAATAAAATAAGAGTAAGAATTTAACAGAACATTCTAATTCTCAAGTCTTTTACAGTCAGCATTTTGCCATTCTGGTAATCTAAATATTGCAAGATGAATTCTAACTCTTGAATGATGTTCACAGTACTTTCTTCAGTGTTTTGCTTACATCAAGCCACAGCATTCATGTTTCTAGCTCCACTGTCTGTAAAATGAAAACAGAGATTCCTACTGTACCAATAATTGCTAATCTGACAACAAACATGGGGTTTCATTGTCCTGGGTGATGGGACTGAGAGCTTCTGTGTAACTCCACTTCCCTGACAGGTACAGTAATAAGTTGTTAGTTCTTTGGGCAAAAGACGAATCTCTTGGATAAAGGCTTCATTCTCTGCCTGTAATTAGTAACTTCAGGGCCTTCTGTAGATTCTGCACAGCAGTGCTCACATCTTCATATTGCAAAGCACTGCCAGCATATTTGCAATACTTTTGAGCTCTGGCAAAGTCCTCTGGAGTCAAGCGGACTTCTCCTGCAAAAACAAAAGTATTACAAAGTTACTATAAAGGAAATCTGACTTAGGCTTCCTTTCTTATGATATTTATGTTTGACTTATACTTGTGGTAATAGTATGAAAACCAGGTTAATATCTGTGGTAGTATTACAAAGCCCAAGCTATGGTGTTTCTTTTGTTCTCTTTTCTTTCCCTTCACATAATGCTTAACTTCTTTGTTGCTGGCATTTGAAAAATATGAGCACCTTTCTAAACACTGGTTTTTGTACGACCTAGTGCCTTTCAAAAGTAAGTATCTTTGAGAAAGATCTGCTCTTCATCTAAGGCAGCAAAGGAGAGCTTTTTAACAACATTAAGTAAGCTGTCCTCATGTTACAACCTGCGAGAAACAAGGACAGTGCTTTTTGTGTGTACAGTTTACTCTGCTCTCTTCTTTGGGAATAATACATAGTTAGGAACTGCTCCTTCTTCACTTGAATAACTTTTCAAAATGTAGAATTCCTCACCGGCTTGTTTTCCCACATTTTATACTCTTTTTTTTCAAATAATTTTTATGTTTTTCAATTTTATGTAAGATGCCTGGAAACAAGATCAATGTCATTAAATGTGTCCATTTTTTTTAATAGTGGAGAGTATTAGCAAAAAATATTTTCATAATATAGTATAAACCACCTGTCACTTATCAATCAGAATTAAGTTAAAATACTGGGAATTCTGTAACGCTCAAACACATGCATTCAGACTTCAAGAAAGCATAGTAGAGACTTATGTCCTAAAGCACAGTTATGTTACTGTACTTCCTTCCACCCACAAATTCACTAGGAGCTTTAAAGTTAATCCCAGTCCACTCCAATAACCTATGGATAAATTATAAGACCTTTACTCATGTTCTTTTAGAACAATTTAACTTGTAAATGATGGATTATTTCCAACATAGCACTTTATAAGCAATGAACAGATTTCATAGATTAAGAGAAAATGCATTTTTAAAAGCACCATAGATTTTATATAAAAACTGGTTAAACAAAGATTTAGCTCTCTGAGTTCACCATTTTAAGCAACGATATGAACATAGTTAAATCCATTTTTTATGGCACAATTTCAGTTAGCTGGATTCTTTCTTTCAAAATAGAACTGTTGTTAGCAATACTGTGAGAATGTTTACTAAAGAATCTCAGTTCTTATAAAAAGATTTCTATTATATTTGCTTTTCCTTCCCCCAATCTTATTATTTAAGAACAGCTTTTGGACAAATAAAACGGAAAACCTGGGAATATGAAAAACTAGACCGGTCTGCTGGTTTTCAAAACAACCCTACCCCAACAAAAAGCAGAAAGGTAAGTGCTCTAAAGATTGATTTACCAATTTTTAAAATCTACTCTAAAAGTCTACTTATCTTCTCTTCAATAAATAAATATAACCATTGAGGGACATGAAAACTTGGTGGGCTCATTATCATTGCAATGTATATTAGTTTACTGCTGAATAAGTGAAGCCACATTAAATCTCTTAAAATACACATGTGAGTAAATACACATGAGGGAGTGCATCAACACAGGCACACACTTCTGTTATTTTGTAGCCTAAATAAAGTCACAGACTAAAAGCAGCTGGGGTCAATCTGCGACCACATTACTGAACACCTTTAAGAAATTAAAAAGACCAAGTTCCCCTCAAAGTGGTTCTATGCTGTGATGCCAAAAGTAACTACAAAACCATTCTTTAAAAACTGGCCAAGGCATCAGTCCAGTATTCAACTCATTTACTGGAAGCAAGCCTAAATTCACCCATCTAATCTTATTTTTACAGTATGAGGTCTATTAATGTTTTGCTGGCATAAAGCCTTATTTATTATGAAATCTACTTCAGATGCTATTCTGACATAACTTGAGGGAAAAAAATTAACAATTTTAAATTTATAAACCAAAGTTTACACAGCAAGGGTGTTGATTTTTTGATGTGCTCAGTAGCCTGAACTCCTATTGAAGTCAGCATCTCACAATGGACAAACAAAAGGGAAATAAACCAGCTCTGTGTTCTTGAGTTTTCAAAATAATGTGAAAGTTAACTGTAATGACTACTTCACATCAAAGGTATAACCACAGAAATTAGTAACCGACTTCAATCTACATATTCTAAGGAGTAAGTAGTTTCAGAGGAAAGGACCTGGGGGTCCTGGTGGACACCAATTTGTCCATGAACCAACAACCTGCCTTTGAGGTGAAGAGAGATAATGGCATCCCACGCTGCATTAGGAAGAGCGCTGCCAGTGGGTCGAGGGAGGTGATCCTGCCTCTTGCAGCCATAGTGAAGCTGCATCTGGAGTGCTGTGTCCAGTTCTGGGCTCCTCAGTACAAAAGAGAGACTGACTGACATGGAGATAGTCCAACAAAGGGCCACAAAGATGATTAAGGGAATGTAGGACCTCTCATGAGGAGCAGCCAAGACAGCTGCGACTGTTCAGCCTAGAGAAGAGAGGCCTCAGGGGATCTTTTTAATGTATATAAATACCTGAAGGGAGAGAGTACAGAGGACAGAGCCAGGCTCTTTCCAGAGCTGCCCAATGACAAGACCAGAGGTGATGAGCACAAACTGACACACAGGAGGGTCCTGTCTGAACATCAGGAAACAGTTTTTATTGTGAGGGTGACCAAGCTCTGGGACAGGTTGCTCAGAGAAGTTGTGGAGTCTCTGTCCTTGGGGAAATGAAAAAACTGTCTTTTGTATTAACAGTGAAATTTTTTCTCATACCTCTTCCTTCAGTGCATCAAATCAAACTACAGGGAGAGTGCATGGGCAGGGAGAGACATGAAGAACATGGTCCTGAATGACTAGTTTTACAGGACCCTTGCTTGAGCAGAGGGGTTGGACCAGACCATGTCCTCAAGTCCCTTCCAAACTAAAGTACCCTGTGATTCTGAACTCTAAAAAAGTCCAGCGATGACATGGAAAAAGTATACTGTATTTATCCTGAAACAAACCTGCTTCTGTGTTAATCTGGAATTATTAGCACAGTAGTTATATTACTAGAACATGACAGGCATATGGAATCCATAAAAAGTATGATTCTTTTAAGAGGAACACGAAGTAAAAACAATTTGACAGAGCTCCTAAAAATCATGTTGAGAAAAAAAAAGCAGTTTTAAAACGGAAGTAATGTATATTTTACATGATATATCTGTATCTCCCTGGTAACATTTTCTATCCATCAGATGTTTTTCCTTTTTATGATGCCCAAATATAAGGCAGCTGATTTAAGAATATTTCAATCACGCAAACTGGTCCATAAAAACAGTGATGGCAAAGATGAAAAATGCTTTTTGAAACAAGATGCTCTTTTTCCCCATTAAAGCACTTAAAATATTTGAAATAGAAGTACTCAAGGATTTCTTTTTAAGATCATGAAAACACATTCAAAGTCAAATTATTATTTCTACTTTGTGTGTAGAATATCAAATATTATTATACACACAACTAGAATGGACAAATGCTTCTCTATACTATGTCACCTGTGGAAGGAAGTATATGGCAATGTAAAAAGATCTTATAAAAACTGTAGCACAACTGAAAGCATTTAGTGTTAGCAAAACCTAAGGCTAATAAACTACACCAAAGAAGTGCACACACATACACAAAGTTCCTGTGTAGCTCTACATTCTGTTGTCAGACACATTAACCAATGCTTAAGTGCAAAAGTTTTGACACTTCAAAAATCATGTTAAACTTTGAAACCTGTTCCTCCAGGACAAGACAACTACTGAAAGATTCATACTGACTAAAAATCAAAGAACACTGTTCCTTTAACTTAACTTTCTTTTGATAAAACATTCTACTCCTCTCCACCGAAAGTTTTTCTCCCATCATAGCATTAATCAAATTGCTTCTCCTGTGTTATGGGAAGGAAAGAAAATATATAATTTATTCTAAAAATATACATTTCATCTTGCTACCAGAAAGAGTCTTGCAGGAATATGTGGAATATCCTGTTTGGCTATGCCTATACTAGCACATTCCACACTGCCAAAGAACACGTCTCAGCACTCAAACCTGACTGTCTACAGTGTCAAACTGCTGGAACAGACTCCAGAATGGTTTTGGCCCAGGCAAACTAACCCTTTCCCAGACAATTCCCGGCCATGACTCGTGGTCAGAGCAGGCTACAGACCATTCAATATGAGCAGTCTTCATAAGCTACCTTGTTTATGAGGTTTAAAAGTTTAATAGTATGGATGTGAGTGGTTCTGTGCCAGCTGTTCTCTGTGCCAAATATTTATGGGCGTGTATAATTTGTTGGTATAGACACAAACATCATTTCTAAATCATGGAGTAAGTGTACTTTGCACTGTGCTAGCTCTGTGGATCTATTGGAGGGTAATGCTGACTCCTTCTTCCCATCAAAGGAAACTTCAGTTCCATTGGAATGGTACATACCTCAATACACTGCAAGGATCTAGCCCAAATACTGGAACTCAGGAAATGGCAAGGGGTCCTGAGTCCATAAGTTTAGTATATCCCTTGAGAGATACAGGCATTTCTCATTCTACTTATGGATCAAAGAACAAGGCTACTGTGGAACAGTTGGCATAAAAGGGACTCAGCAGCAGCATGGGAAGAATGGTATCTGCTGTTACTCTTACATGTATAGCTGAGGGGAGGATGCTTTGGGTAATGACCAGGCACGCACAACAGGACAGTGACAGGCAAGGACACACACTTTCCATTGTTCTCAAGCTTTTTAACTCTACACATGCAAACAAAACTGTCACTGAATCTCTGCTGATTGACACATCCCCTATGCCCTCCCAAACTCCTACATTAACTGATGGCATATTTTTTAAGCTTTCGGAACTGAGGATCTGTAGGACCTGTATCACCTCTTCCAGTGCACTTCTGCAAAACTCCCTCATAAGACTGTAACACTTTGAGCTGTTCCAAGACCCAAACTTGTTGTGACACAACAGATGTGCAGAGGAGTAATTGAGGCATGCAAATATTCAGGTTAGGTCAAGTTAAGAGATTTATCATGGTGCTTAGCAAGGGTCTTAATCTCTTAATTATACAATATTACTTACTATGCATTCTCACAAACACACTCAATTCCTTTTATGTAGTTATTAAACCAGGTTATCCAGGTAAGTGGTTAGAGGGAGCAATGAATTGATACCATTCAAATATTGAATAATATAAATATCTATTCAATGAACAGAAAGATTCCTAGAAAACAGTTAATAATTTGTCCAAATGTACGTAAGTGTTCAAACTAGAATCTAGGATGATTCCAGCTTTATTGTCAGTCACTGCTCTTTCACAAGTCATGGTTTCCTTAAGGTTAGCATTTATGTGTACAGTTCAAAGCATGGTATACGCAAGCAGACATAAAATACATGTGCATAGGTTATTAGTGATTTTAACATCAAAGACAGATGACATCTTAGAAGGTAAGAGCCTTGATTAAATGGTACATCAAAATGACATCATTAGCAGTACCTTATAAATTATTTGATTTAATACAGCTACTACTTATAGTCAACAAGCACACATACAACTACGTTGCACTAAAAATGTCACTGGAATGCTGTGATTATTTAATGAAGTAAATATCTAACCTAAATACTGACTCTGTAGAATAAATTTTAAGTAAAGGGAATGTATATTAACTACCAAAAATATAATTCAGCACGGCCATCAGGAATATAGGCTTTGTAAGTATATCAGAATCTCATCTAAGAAGCAACAACATAAATAATTAACACCTTACACAATGGTAGCTCATTTGTTCAAAATAGTCAGATAGCACTACCCATTAACAACATAGCTTTCAGAAATGAATAAACTCTTAGCAACACAGTGCTAGGTGCTGTCCATTCTTTTTACAATTTCAGAATCAGTAGCGTTCAGATAACAATGACAGTATTTCTCAAACTTCTTCCTGCAATGCAGGGGAGACACACAGGACACAGTATGCCCATGTACAAACAATACAAATGCTATCAGCTTACCTCCAGACTGAACAGTGTAAAGGGAAGGATCGACCAGAGGAATATTCTGAGGAGCAGGCTGAATGGTGGTACTTGTCACTCCTGCAAATCAATGCAAAAAAGATGGGACTTTTTACTCATAGGTTTTAAAAGTAATCAAACAACATGAAACAGAGAAACGTAATGATTTTTAAATTCCGAAGCTGATAGCTTACTAATTCTGAAAATGTGTAACAAAAAAATTTTAAAGCCCTCAGATTATGAATATTTTATAAAATAATACAGAAGAATGTACAGGCTGTCATCCATTTTATCAGTACAGGATTTCACAGAAATTTAATTTCAAGCATTAAAAAAATAGGAAAACACTAGTCCAAGAGACACTGGTTACCCTAGAGCATTAAAGAAATCTGCTAAAGACAAGTGTGAGCTACCTTTTATATTTGAAATTTAAACTATACCTTTTAATATCAGAGACAGTCTCATTTATTTTTAAAGCTCCATGTCTGTCATCTCACATTTGCAAACTATCTCCTTCCAAATTCCTTCAAAAACAATTGGTAAAAATAAAAAAGCTAGCTAGACTTAAAAGAGAAATGGTGGTGCTAGAAGAAGAAAAAGCACTTTACACTGTGAAGCATTCTTGTATCAGTGTTCCCATTTTAGACACACTCATTTGTCTGGATCCAAAACTGTGTTTTTGCAGTAAGTCCAGAACACAGCAGACTAACATAAAGTTACTTCTACAACATCTGCTAAGTGGGAAGATGGTAAAATCACTTTTCTAAATTATCTGTGACTGCATGGAATGATTGATGGTGTTAAAACCATGTAATGAAAATAATTAATGTATTCCAACAAGGTACATACTCCATAATTTTCAGATCTAGTAAAAACAACACTCTCCCTCCCAGACCCAAAAAACCCCACCTATCTGAAGGATTTCCCTTTGATAAAGCTGAAAAAAAGAGCATCCTGAACTCTTCATAGAGTGAAACATTTTCAAAATGAGAAAGTAAAAGTAAAGGAGGGATTGTGTGACAAAAACATCTCATATGTACAAGAATATAAAAACATATCTAAACAATAAATGACTATCAGGATTGAAGCAAGAGCTTTCAACTTTTTAATCTTTTTAATCATTAACTGATAATTATATTTTATTATTATTACAAAAGATCCAATGAGATTAAAAAGTTTATTCACCAATCCTTTAATACAATTTTTTTTTTAATATAGCAACTGGGAAGGAACTTTGGAGTTTTAAGAACTTGGTTTTGGTCCAAAAATGGCACATAATAATAATAAGGATGTAGGAGGCAATATGTTTAGCAGTAGGGACAAACCTCCCATTAATAATATTGTCTGAGGTCAATCACGCTAAGTACTTGCACAGGAAAAGGAGCACAAACCAAACAGAAGCAAAGTGTGAACGGTACATCAGGCATGATTGCTACAGTGTTGTTGTAGCAATTTCAACATTATGTTGAATATGCTCCCAAATAAAGAACAGCAACCTATCTGAACAGGGAAAGCTAAATATGAAATGAATTAATACAATTTCATCTTTCAAGTGAAAGATTCAACTAGTGCTTTACAGTATAGATGTTGCAATGCAGTACCATTTTACTTATTCTAGAGAAGATAAAAAAATTCCTCTGCAAGAGCAGTCACTTTTTCAGTCCATATATCTCTTCTGGAAAAGTGCTCCAAAATACGAATTACACATTTTAAAAAACAAAAAATATTTCAAATGGCATTTTTACAATGTTATCTCATGAAGACGCTTTTGCCACGCAATACCTGTGTTATTCTACTTTATATGTAATGGAAAGTGGGCTAGACTTTGTCTCTCAATAAAGGCATGGATTTTTCAGGTGTGATTTGGACCTACCTGTGTTATGAGGTACTTCAGCTGGAGTGTTGGCTGGTGCATGGGCACCTGGTGGTATATGTATGCCAGTGTAATTACTAGTGGGTATGTTGTTAGCTTCATATGTAGATGATGATGTTGGTTGAGTTGTTCCACTATGGACAGAAGATGATCCTGCTTCTTCCCTTTCAACATCTGCAAAAATGACACAAAACAGAAATTATTGTAACTATTCTGTACAAACACTTGAAACCTTTGACTTTCTTTAAAATCTCCTTTAAAATTTTTATTAGTAAAAGAACTGCCACCACAGTGTCCCCTAAAACATCAAACCAACCACCAACAGCTGATTTAACCCAGTAAAAAAGCAACAAACAATACAACAAAGACCTAGAAACTCACGTACTTTCAAAGATCTCTTCTGTTCAAATTATAAGATCATTTCATTACTGGTCTGAATATAAGCAATCTGTCTCATTAGAACAATCCCTTACACCTTCATGTACTTCATACACAACAGTTTAACAAGATACTACAAATATGCAGCAATCTATATTTTTTATACATGAACTAGAATATGGAAAACAGTATTGCCCTCAAAACTCTTCGTAAAAAACGAGACAAACATTTTACCCCATATCAAACCACAAATAAATAGCAAAAAAGAGGAATTTTGGAAAAGTAATACCAAACAAGAAAACTAAATGCAGCTTAGGTAAGTCATGACTGTATCTAGAACAGTTAAGAGTACATAATGCTTTATAAGCATATATCCCACAGCATGTACAAAGAACATACATATTATTTTTCAATCTAGTCATGTTCTTAAAGTTCTGGTCTAGTTTAATCAATGTTGCTTTAAAGGCTTATGATCCATTTATTATGCTAATCATCCAGTTAATTTAGAATATGGTTGATTTCTGCTCCTTCATTTGAATTAATTTCAATTCAAAACACCTAATTTTCTTTTATTGTGTATGGATCAATACTGTTAGATGGAACAAATAGTTTTGGGAATTGCTTATTTAACAGCCAGTTCTTGAAAGGGAACAAAAAAATATAGAGGAGCACAAAACTTACACATGTAGAGCTATCAAAAGATGTTCTTTATGGAATTCATACTGATCTTCAATTACACAAGATTATGCGTTATGCAAACACTTCTACTGCTTAGTAATTAAACAGTCTACTATTACAAATGTAAGAATTTTTCCTCCCAGAAAAAACGTCAGATGCTACCTTTACTAATAATGACTAAACACCTTCTAATTCACAATACTATTTACTAACACAAAAGGCTATAAAGCAGAATAAAATCAACAGGATCATCAATACAGCATTTTTTACTGGACTTCAATAAATACACTGCGGTTCTAGGAAACTGTTTCTGACATGCAAACAAACATCTGGCAGGTTTCTGGAAGACAAAGCGTATCTTAAGGTGCCAGATTTTTCCTTTTTCTGTATTTTTCACTAGTAACTCATACTGCAGTATCGTGTGGCAGTATGAGTTAAAAATTTAATTTTATGGAAATAAAATTAAATGTCTGAAAACTGGCAGGAAAAAAAAAGGTGCCATTCAAAAGTAAACACTGGATATGCTATCTTTTAAATAATAATGTAATGATAGGATTAAGCCATTGTTTGAATGCTGTATTTTTATGGTTTTGGTGTTAACATTAAAAAAAAGAATTCAGGAAAAAAATTAATTTGAGAAAAACACAGAGGGTTACTATACCTATGATGAATGAAATAGTTATGCATGACACATCATGCTGTGTGAAGGTAAGGCTGCCAAATATTACTTTTAAGAGTTACCAATTATTTATAGCTTGGTCAAATTGTAGAACTAAAGTTGGCTTTTCCAAGCTGGGATTTTGGAAAAGTTGTTTTAAGAATTACTAAGCCACTTCTGAGAATGAGAGTGAGAGAAAACGTGCTTCCATTGTACTTAGTATCTCAACTCTGAAAAATTACTAGTAAATTCATGCCCAGGCTTAAACCGTTAATACAATACATTTATTCTTTTATTCTGCCTTCTGCAGCTTCCTGTTGCCCTTATCTGCTTCTCCAGTCCCATTCTGATTTCTCTTTCTCTGCGCTAGAACTTCTTATCCCCACAACCTCTTGCCCCACACTTGTGTCTCTGTGGTAGTAATCCCATCTTCTCGCCAAGGCATTCTCAGCTCCAGCTTCAAACTTCCTCACTGCATCGTTCAGGGTCTCTAGTGACTTCTCTAACAGTGCAGTGCTGTAGGCAGCACTGGCAATGGAAGATACAAACTCAAACTGTTAGTGTGGCAATGTTAAAAACAACCAAAAGAAGTGTTAGAAGTGCTGACCACCCCTAATAAGAATGCCTGCAAAAGGCAAATTCACAAAAGGGCACTCTACTTTTTAATCAGGTATATGCACAAAAAGATTAAGCTCAATTGTTTGATTTGCTCCTTATGCAACGGGCCAATGCTCACCTGTATTAAACATAAAAGTAGTTCTGTTTGAATTAACTCTTAGGTGTTTGAAGTGCCCAAATATCATCAAAGCATTGTAACTATTCTTTCTGCAGAGCAAATATTTAAGATATTCTTTATCAAAGATTAAAGTATTGGAAACATTTTAAGATATGCACTTGCAGTGTTTGTGAATAGTTTTAACAGTAGTGCCAAATGAAAGGATTTCAGGCTGCTGAAAAAGAACATTTAAGTCAACAAACTATTTTTAAGTTCTGCAGTTAGAACATCCATAAGATTATTGAAAAAAAAAACTCTTCCAGGGAGTTGGAATAAACACTAAAAAATTAGAGAATTATTTTCTCATAAAACAGTAATAACCTAGAACTCAAAGTTCCTCGCAATGTGCTTAAAAGATGCTGAAATACTAGGCTGTGAAACAGTGACACAATTGTTTTACATGTCCTTTCAGCTCCAGCTGAGTTTCTTGTCTTGGAACTGCATCAGCCTTTGTATTTAAATCCCAGCATAATGAACCCATGAACTCTTTATATTTTCTGCAAAGCTACAGTGTACCCAGACCATCTGTTTGTATTTTTAAAATTATTATTTATTTATTGAAGGCAAGACTTTGTCAAATAAGGCTGATACCCCTGGCCCCATAACCAAGTATTCAAAGGTACTTTTATATCAGATTCTCAGGGCTTAATGGCATTACCTTGTCTAGCATAAGGAAGCATCAATTATTAATTAACTTCAGCAGCTTAGCAATTTAAGACTAGAAAAATATTTAATTTTACGGAGTCTAGACTACTCCAATTCTCTGGACTCCTAATATTAATGAGTTCAGAGAATTAAAATCTATCAATTTTAAAACTTTTTTTTTTCTCATTCTGCCACAATGTTTTTCTTTTGCTTGAGATGTTGCTCTAAGATTCACAATGTAAGGTTCTATTGGAACACTGTTAAAAAAAAAAACAAAAAAACCACAACTATTTTTTTCCACAACATTGAGAAATGAACTCAAAAATCCATCAACTTTTCATACAATGTTCATTCTACTAGTGGAACTATTAATGTTTTCTGAAATTCTGTAATATAAACGTAGATTACATATTACACATTGCAATGAAAGCATTACATTTAATGTATTTACCATGGCAATATGTCTTAGTTTGAAAAAGAAAACTAAGATATCTGGGGGCTAATAGAACAGAGGACTCCACACGATTAATCACAC
>JAWWEU010000111.1:52645605-52720897 GCA_035583155.1 Acropternis orthonyx | reverse complement strand
CTCTGCTCCAGGCTTCACTCCCAGTCCAGGCGGGTGAGGGAAAGGGAAAATTCTGCCACCTTAAACCCATAACACTATACCATGACAATTTAGGAATTTTTTTCATATTTCCATCTTTTTTTCCATTAACATAAAATCTTACTAGATGACCTAGGGCTAATGCTAAGTAACCTTTACGTGTACTCTAGGACCTGTATTCCAAATGCATTAATAAATTAAGCATGTCATTTTAAGGTTTCCGTGGTGGCATCCTGACAAAAGTATCCATAAATCCAACAGCAGAACCACACAAAGCATGCCTATGTTGCTGTAAAAACACGTCCAAGAGTTACAGTATGGTTTTCACAAATCACAAAAAAAAATAACACTTGGGAAAAAAATGGTAATTTGTCAAGCTTTGGAGACCTAGCTTCACTCTGTTTAAACAGACTTTTTCCACTTGCTAGGAGAGGAAGAAAATGAGCAAGCAGACAGAAATGGGGCAGGTCCAGTCATACACTCAAACAATCCTGCTTTTCTTCTTATGATGCACAAAGCAAGAACTTAAACTCTTTTTACCTGACTCTCTCATAAAAATTAATTTGCATAAAATTTCTGTCTTGGTTGTGTAAAACATTATGGATACCTACTCTATGGAGTTAACTGTCAAAATAAGCATCAAAAAGTATTTTTCATTTGATTTCTCAGCAAATAAGAGTGAGAAATTCTCTTTTTTTACATGAAATAAAATTCAACATCAACAAAAAAAAGATACTGTAAAATTATAGATCTTGCAGATTCCCTATCAGTAAACATGTTAAAATTTTGGCTCACTCAGCATTTGCATCCCTTTTAAGTTGCATGTAGACTTAATTTGGTAATGAAAGCAAGAGTCTTTGCCAATTCCCGCTAACACCTGTAGTGAACTGCAATGAATACGAAGGATTTGAGTAAAGCCTGAATTCTACTTTCATTTCTACAAGTTTCTTTTGCAGCCTTGAGCAAGTCAGTTACCTTTACATCCCAAATACATAAAATGAAGAAAGAACCTATTTGTTGCTGCTGAGGAAGAATTAGCTTATATACAAGTTGAACACAGAGATTATTAGCAAAAGCTTTGTAATATTTACTGAGATAGTCTATTTTTTCACTTGTTTAAAACTCATAGTTTATTTCACATAATCAGGTGACCTTTACCATACTATGAGCCAGACCATTAAAGAGAACTCATTTAAAGCTAAAAATATTTAATTGAGCTATTCATTACATTCAATATAACAAAAGACTGTTCTCCCACATGTTGCATTCTCCATTAAATCATCAAACCGGTGATTTGACAAAGATGTGGTGATGTTTGCAGTTGGAGTTGCATCTTAAGTCCCTTTTGCGACAGCTGCACCAACAGTTAAGAAAACTGCCTTGAAAAAGATTTTATGTTGAAGAAGAAATTAGTTTGGTAATGCTTCACTTCAAATACATCTGTGCCTAGACTGGAGGATATTTCAGTGGATAAGACTCCACTGCTTAAGTCTGTAGGGTGTATTTAGGTAGACTAACAAGAATAAACAAGTAGCTTGGAAATCAAATTTTATCATACTCAGTATTTGTTCACAAATATTTGAATTTGCTATGTTGCAGTGTTTCTGCAGTACTAATACATAAACAGTATTTTATCCAGGAAACTGCAAAGAAAGTATAATTGGCATCCAGCCTTTTAGACACTATAAAACCGAATAGCAATAGATGTTTGCTACACATTCTCATTAAATCAATGTTGACAACATACTGTATAAATTGATTTTTTTTTTAGATGTAACACTGTCCAGGACATATAAAGTAAGAGATTTCAATGTGGAGAGCCACTTCTCAAACTTTTTTGGCTTAATTTGAAACTCAGAAACCCTCTCCTCTTTCCACCCATTGACTCTCTTTCCAAACACAACTGAATGATTATTTTCAAGAATCATAAAAAACCAGAAGCAGCATTGCAGGTTACCTGGTCTCTTTCCTTACTCATAGAAGTGCTAACACAGATCATGCTGCTCTGGACAGACTGGCTGAGGCTGGATAATCTTGCAATTATCCTCATTATTATCCTCATTCGCACAGGGTCAGCTAGAGCCAGTTGTCCAGGACTGTGTCCAGTTGGGTTTTGAATATTTCCAATCATGGAGATTCTGTAACTTCTCCTGGACTTTATTTTCAGTATCTGACCATGTTCATGATGAAAATTATCTTTAATTAATTCACATTTTCCTTGTTGCAAGCTATGTCCATTGCCTGTTGTCCTATTGCTTATGCATGTCCAATGATAGTCTGGCTAAGACCTCTACACTCTCCCATTAGGCAAAAATTAAGACAGCCATAAGAACTCTCCTTACACCCACTTAACTTCACCTTGTATGCCATGTTCTCCAGTTCACATTTGGAAGACAACAGAAAACTCTCATACTTCAAACAATATACTATGTTCAAACAAAATTGGGCTTGGAAGGAGCAAGTAAGATAAGCCTGTCTTTTACTTTCTTATTCTTAGTTCACTGTCTGATAAAGGTAGCAAGCTAAGTCTTTATTCATGCTACTTTGTCACTTTTTATCCTCCGCTGCCCATTTGCTGTCTGCTAAAGGAACAGCCAGTGGCTGACAAGGGGAATGAATAGGATGCTATACCTTACTGGAAGGACCACCAGTTTAATCTTTCTATAAACAATAGGTCATGCCCATCCTCCTCTTTCTTCACAGATAAACAGGAGAAAAAAAAAAAAGAAGAGAAACCTCAAAATATGAGATTACATGCTGAAAAGCTTGAGAACCAGAAGAGAAACAAGTTTTCTAACATTTTCTCATTAGAAAATCAAATTATTTTAAAATAAAAATTAGTTTAAAACAAAACTAATATGTAGAAAATTACAATCCTACTCATAACATGTTTGAAATTACACATTCAGACTTCAAAATCTACTGAAGACTCAGGTACAGACCCCAAACACGAATGACTGGAAACAAACTTTCATGCATGTATACATATATATGTACGTATGTACGTGCAAGTATAAATATACTGATGATCTCTATGAATACCCAGGTTCACAAAACTTTATGCAGCCACCTCTACAAGGTTGCTCTAGTTAGATACAAGCTACATTCTACAAGTTAGATTTCTCTATTTGCATTGTAGATTTATTTACTGATCCTATTTATTTAAATTTGTATTACTAAATCTAAGCTTAAGACATAAATTAACATCAACTTAATTGACGTTTTTTCAAACCACAAAGTCTCATAAACTAGCTCAGAAGAAAATTTCAAATGATTTAATGTTCTTAGTTGTTTCATTAGGTATGTGAAGAATGATACTGAAGTTACTGTCATTGTGCAAAATTAGTCTGTTTTAATCTGCTTAGTGAAAATATCCATTCCCAAGACATCCTATTTTGTAAGAGATTAACCTTTAAAATTCATATTCAATCTGCGTTGACAGAAGAGAAAAAACAGACTCCTTAGTAATACAACTGATCACGATCAAAAGCAATTGGTGAAATGCAAAAAGAATGAAACATCCACAAAGCATTAAGCATAGAAAAACTGAAAACAATTGAAAAGTAAATGGGTGAAAATATTTCCAAAGTTACTTTAATAAATTACATACAATTTCTATATTTTAGAAATCAATCATTTTTGCATATATTTTGCTTTAATCAATAACAGAAAAGCATGATCAGTTTGCACACATAACAGTAATACTTTTTTCTGTTTTAGCAGTTTAACCAAAAAAGTTTTGCACATGACTTCGTTTGACTTCACAAAAACATGCAAATAGCTGTGAAGTTTGTGGATCTATACTTCAGAAATAGCGTAACATTTATAAAGTTTAGAAATAATATGGCAGCTTTGATTTGATTGTTTAGTTACTTTTAGTAAATATACACATCATGAAAAAAGAGGGCAGAACTTCTTTCTCAGAAGAGATTAAGATGTGATCTATGTGCTCCTTTAAGAGAGTCTGCTTGGTATGTGTTCTGTTACTTTATTGAGAGGCTAGTTCATTTCTGCTTACAGTGGTGTGTCTGTCCTTAAAAAGCTCTAAATAAGGAAGTTTTGAATGTCCCTAAAGTTTCATACTGAAGAGCCAGGCCTTTTAAATTAGCAGCACTTAAGACAGGCCCAAGAGTATTAAATAGAAGACAGTAACAGTTACAGTTTGGGAGGTTTAAAACAGCCTGTTCTGATATGCATCCATTTCAGTTAAGTGGATGTCCTTGGAAACCCCCACTTTATCTAAGAGTTAAGGAGGTAGCTTCAAGAAATTCTGTACAGGTAGCCACTGGACCACAGGGAACAACAGAAAACATTAGGAAAAGGGCAATGAATGAGAAAGGGAGGAAATCCAATTAAAAAAGAGTAGGCCATAAACCTGTTTTGAAACACACATCATTATACAGGGAGAAAGTGATTGTCTCACAATCAGTTGTTTTCTTTGAAGCTGAATTCACCTATGATCAGTTTATTTTCAACTCCTATATAGCTTCTGAGAGAGAATAAACTCACAAAGGGATCATAACTACAGAACAGACTTAAAAGAAGGAGTGTGGTTATTAGTCAAGAAATACATGGTTCTGGCCCAAAGCTGACAATGCTGTATTCAAAATAATAATCTCCACTACAAAGAAAAAAAATATTTTAATAAATAAGTCAATCAAACAGTAAGGTCCAATAAAAATAACAGTAGGAGAAGCTGAAAAGAAAAAGCAGAAGGTGGCCCATTGTGAAAGAAATATTAAACTGGGAAGCTGTGCTTCCTGTGGGGTGCTCCCTGAGGTACTCTGCATACCATCCGTTTCAGTATTGGCACAGCCCTCTGCTCTTTTGACAATAAAAGGGAAACACATACCAAAACTCTCTCCTTCCATTCCAATGGGGCCAGGCTGAGGAGTCTCTCCATTCTTCAAGCAGTTATGAATGTATGCTGCCTTCCACCTGGCGTACTTCCTGTGCTGGGCGTTCTGGGAAGGGAAAAGGCCAATCATTTTAACCACTCACTTCTGAGAATTAATGCATTGAAAACAGAAATATAAACATGTTTTCCACCTTGAGAGGAGTTTATAAAACTAAACTGCTTTCTCTTCTGTCATTTGACATACCTTTAAAGATAAACAACGAGTGAAATTAACAGGTGAATTTAAAAAGAAAAATAACAGCTCTAAGAGGATCTCAGCATGAAAAGAAAACGTGGAGTTCTTCAATTAGTGCAGCATGTCCAGAAACGGAAATAAATTGTAGCAAGACCATCTAGTATGAAAGGCAGAGAGCACTGTGTAGTAATTACTGATGTGAAATGATGATGAAAGCTTCCTACCTCCATAAACTTAAGATGACTATTTATACTTAAGATTTAAATACCTGAAACTTAAAATGCTACTGCTGCTGATCAGTAATGTAAAATATTTTCTAATGACATTATTTTAAATTTAAAAAATTTATTTAAAAGCATGAATACAGAAAGACTGATATAGATGCAGACTAATGTGATTTGTTTGGGATATTGTAGGACATACAATGTTTTGATATAATAATCTCAACAAAACAGCTAAAATTCAGATGAAAGACCTTTTTATGCAAGTTTAAATAAACTGCTAATGAGAAGTTTAATAGTTCAGTTATTAGAAAAAATACTGTGTCTCTAAAAATAATTATTATATTGACAATCAATACATTTTTTTGCCAACACTCCTTTTCTGAAATGGTGTCAGTATGAAGTAATAGTAGTGAGAAGCAAAGTGACTGCTTGCCTTTCTGATTCCATTTCCATGGCAACAGCTTGAAATTGAAAAAAAATCAACATGATTTTTCACTATTTTCAGTTTCTGGGAAAAAGAAATTGAAGAAAAGCATTTCACCTGGGTTTTCATAAAATCTTTTTTTCAACATGAGTGATTGTAATAAATGCCAGAATCTTAATTATTTTGAGATTTTCCATTTCATTTTTTAAAACATACTTTACTGTTCCTAGTACAACCTTTAACATGTCAAAACATGAAATGAAGATTTGCCACTTTATATCTCCTGGGACTGTTACAACAGGGTTTATTTAATCCAGGAAGAGTTCTTGATTGTTGCAATAAATCTTAAACTGATTATGCAAATCAATTACTTTGTCAAAAGTTATATGAGAAACAACTGGTTCTGAGAGTTATGAGGTGATATATATCAAGGAACAAGGCTGAATATAAACAGAGATGAGAAACGTAGAAGGATGAGTGCAATAAATTGGTCAAATGAAGAATGCAGGTTGTGATAGCATGGTTCACATCAACATCACCACCTGCAAGGTACTGGTGAACTCAAATTTCCACACTAACAATCACAGATAAAGTGGTTTGAAAACTGAGGTAGACAGAGTGATCTCTCTTTAAAAGTCCTGGTTGAAATTAAATCCAAAGTTTTTGAGAACTGATAAAATGACATTCAATACTGTACTTCACAAAGTCTATTGCACTGTCATCTAGAAAAGGGTAGAGAAGCACAACTACAAAGGGCATCTCCAGCAAGCTCTTTTGCTCATATTTAATACACTGTATCCACCAGGATGCTAATGAAGCCCATGAGATACAGTCTTCATTTATCCAAATAAGATGATCTCCATAAAAAGGCCTATCTTCATGACAGATTTATTAAAATGCATTCACTATACCTCAGAAACAAAAAGTGCAACTGGAAAACCTGGCTTTCTGTTAAATACTTTCTTTTAATAATCATTCCTGGTCAGTCAGTGTTACAGATTAAATTCCTTTATTATTAACCAACACACTAGGAGCCCCAAAATGCAGAAATACACATTCAGAGTATAATACTTCTAGAAAAATTATTATGCAATATTTAATAGGCTGTACATCTCCCCTCTATTCTAATATGGCAATTATTTATTGATAAAATGTGAAGATGCTGTTTTATCAGGTGTCCATGCCCAGGTTCTGGCAACATGGAGCGGCAGTGGTGGCATCTGTGAAGAGAGGCCAGGGCTGCCCCATGTTGGATACAACCAGCTCCAGCGGACCCACTGTGGGACACAGCTGAGACACTCGGCCAGGCTGGTGGTGCCCCAGGAATAGAGTATTTAAGAATGGGCCAAGCATTCCCCAACCTCTCACCCAAAATGCTGGATGCAGAGAGGAGAAGAGAACAAAGTGTTATGTCTGTCATGTGTCCTGACTGCAAAGCTTGTCATTCCAAAACTGAGAAGCAAAATTCTGTTGCTTATGGTTTGTTTTAAATATGTACTGCTGTCCCTTTTTGGAAGGCTGCCCTATTGAATGAATGTTACTACTGAGGTCAATGAAAAGAATTGTTACTATCACACAGCTTCCTACTGACCTGATGTAAGCTGTGTCTTGTAAAATACATCTTCCAGAACAAAAGCTTCTGCAAAAGTCTAAGACAGTCATACCATACTTGTCTCATCATTCCTTCATGTGAAACTGGATAAGGAAACTGTTGAAATGTAATGATGCTAACAGAAGTGCAAACATTTCACTGTATTTCTGATACATTCTCTTTTATTGTCTTCACCAATTAAATAAAATGAGAGAATTCTGCTTCTTTCCAGTTACAAAGCATTTCAGTTCTTTCAGCATCAACAACAAAAACCCGTGACACACAGTAGTAAAAATACCACTACTAGCATTTCACACTGACATTTATAAAAATTTCTTCCATCTGCAAGGCAGGATTGCCTTAGGACCTCTGAGGAGTCACTGGATCAGTCCACTGTCCTGTGCACTGGATTCCTACAGCCTAAGATGACTGTTTTTTCAGTCCAATTCAATGTGCATTCACTCTCTGGCTCTAGGAAATGCTATTATTTGACATAGTTACTATATTTGGCATAGTAAAGGATGTCAGGGTGCAGAGCAGCCAGTTTTAAGAGAACACGTGAAAGAGCAAACTTATTTCTGCCTCTTGATAAATGAAAATTTTAGATTGGTATAGTCTCAGGCTATGGAAGATGGAGAATCTTACAAGGACTCTTGGTCAAGCATTTCTCTTGGATAAGACCTATCTTTAATATCTACACTTACACCCCATAGCATACAAGAAGTGCACCACTATTAAGACCATTCTTTTATCCTCCTTCCAATATTTACAAATGAAAGTACCCACAACAACTGCTTTTTAAACTGAGCAAGTACAACTGCACATTCGGCATACAATCAGATTGGGGATTTACATACAGGATGTAGAGTCTGTGAATTCCAAGGGGGGCATGGAAAAAAGGGAAGGTGGAAAAAGCCAGGAACTTTCATTTTTCAACAACCATTTTCCCCTCTAAGTATTCCCACTTGCTCAATGTAATGCTATGTGTCCCAGAGTAAAAATCAAACTTTGTATTTCTGATACTTGTCATGAAGCATCTTCTAACAGGTAACCGTTGCCTAATATTTCACATGTGATTTATTTGAAATACTTAACACAATTCTTTATGACTTACTAACAAGTATTTAACTACACAATTAGAATGTATGTTTTTTGAAAATCATATTCACAAATTAGAAAAGCAGCATCCATGCTAGGAAAAACAAGCAGATTATGCACTCATATGCCTAACACTTACCTCTTCAGAGAGCTCCCCAAATACTGTTAGAACATCTATCAGGAGACTTGCAGTATAAAAGGACTTTATCATGTTTCTGTAAAAAAGAAACCGTTTCAGTAACTTGGTAGTGTCAGTCTCTCAGAATCACATTTTGCAAGTTGTCATTTTAGATGATACCATCTTGTTTCAAGCCAAATATCTTTTTTTTTTTTCCTTTTAATCTGATGTTACAGAATCTGCTTCACAATGTTTAAATATAGCAATATATTGATTAGTCTCTTGATGACTATGTGGCAAGTGTTCAGTATTTTTTAAAAGTGATCACGTGTTCTGCACTTAGATTCTAGTTGGGAATGTTTCATGTAAGCACACTGGAAATCCTGTATCAGCTTAGAAAAATACATCAACATGCCATAGCAATTGCTGTAAACCAAACCACAAAATGGATCATCACAACTATTTTACTATTATTGGTCAGTAGAAACTATAACATGCTTGACATAAATAAAGCACAGTATTAGCCTGTGGTTTTAGAAAGTTTGCCAGCAGGTAAGCAACCTCTTAAGGAACGTAAGGACAATACCAGTGTGTTAAATGAGTGAAGTTAGAGACATACAAGTAGCAAAAAATCAGGTTTTCTAAAAGAGAAAAGAATGCTTTAAAGCCCAATTCTTGTTTCCAATCAAATTAAAAAGTTTGGATATTCACATTACCTGATCAGTACCTTAATTCAGATAAGAAACCCAAAGATTTTCACCTACTTATGAAATTGCCCAGCTCTGTCTTCATTGTCTGCATATAAAAACATTTTCAAAGCGTAATTCTCCACATGAGCAGAACCAACAATTTCCTGAGTAATTGCTTCATTATCACCAAATTGCTTTTTCATCTGAAAAATGTTGGAAAAATACATTAATTACTTTGTTAGACCCTAGCAATTCTGCAAACACAAAATGAACTTGCTGACTTAAACAAAGCCAAGCACACTTTAAAAAGAAACATAGACTTTGTTTTACAAATTTCCAGCTTCTAACATAACAAATGCTAAAAGCAGGGTGCAAAAGAGAAAGCACAATCTTTTTGAGAGTGAAACATTATGAATAAGTAGCTCTGAATCCAATCACAAAATATTTATAAAAACCACCAAAACGCCAAAATTAAAAATAAACTCAACTACAATATTGTGAAGGAATAGATACAGACACTCTGAAGCCTGTGTCAAGATTCAACACAGTTCAATTGGTAAAGTAATGCATGCTTTATAAAGGTGCTGTAGATCATGTATCTTCCCTCTTGTAAAGGTTGTTTCACTTCAGTTCCTTACATTTTTCAAAGTGTCTCAGCCCTACCTTGACCGGTCTAGTGACCTATGGATTTACCGGAATTTTCAGTGTAAGCAGTGTATTTAAATTTGAGACCTCTTTTCGAAGATGTTAGGCGTACAAAAATCCTCAGGTTTCCTAATAAAAATCAGTAAAGCAAACAACTCTCTAACAGTTACAACAGGTGGATTTACAGCTTCTGAATAGGCTTACTGTTTGCACATAAGGAAATCTCAGGTTATCCTTAGATAACAAAAACAGGAACACTGCATGATACTAACCCGCACCCTTTATTTTGCCAAAAGACTTAAAACCAATCTCTGAATGGTAGCTGTTTTTCACTGTGCGTGTGAAGAAAATTTAATTATGCAGGCTGCATTTCCATATTTTTTAGATTGCTGCCAACTTTTTAAGACATAGAATGTTGCCAGAAAAGTTACTTGATTTCAGCAGTGAAACATCAGCTTTCCAAACAGAATTTTAAATTTAGAGACTTTTGTCAAACTACTCTATGTAGTTTTCAAAAATTATTTGTTTTACAAAGTGTAATTTTCTTGTGAGAGTACCACAATTTGTACATTGAAAGATATGCAATTGAAACAAAACACTAACTCAGGGGGAAAGCTGTTTGTATACATATGTATTTCCCGAGCCTATCTATATACCTTACACTCAGAAAATAACATATGACTATACTTGATCTGATGTTCAATGGAGATTATTTTATTTTAAACACACATCTAACACTTTTACATACACTTGTAAAACTATTAGTTAACCAAGTTATTTACTTTTGAAATTACCTTTCACAAGAGCTCTGATTCAATAAAGCAGTAGTGGTGTTTTAAATCTTGATTCAAAATTTGAACCTAAAACTCAAGCCATTTAGGTTTAATTTTACAAATAACCCCCAAACATTTAAATGAAAGAGTTATGTATTGAAAAAGCAAAACAACACAATCTTACATAAAAATATTTCTGAGGCAAACATGCATTTTGGATACAAAATCACTGTGTTTAATTCACATATTTGGAAATCTTGCAAAGAACACACCTTGTAATTTCCGGCTATATCTATGCTATTTTACTCCTTGCTACTATAAAGTTCAGGATTGTTTGCAAGCTTCTGTCTTAACCTCTACCCAATTTTGGCAATACCTGAAAGCACAGATCTGCAGTGCCCTTTTGTGCCCCCTGGTGGTTAAGAGCAGACTGAAAACGGCTGCTAATAAATTACTGCACAGATCCAAGCTTCCCAGCCGACAAAACAGCTGTACTAGGCTTGCTTAGAGGTGCTCTCTCCATCCTTTCACCACTTGGATATGTAGAAGAACCTTGAATACCTGTGCATCAATTGTCATACAGACAATCTTACCAGCAACTGAAAGATGAAAGCATGGATTTTTGCTGCTTTTCTAGTCTTTCCAACTTTGAAACAGAAGGGGTAACTGAACACTGAGACAGATTAACTGCTGCAGTACCACAAGAGATCCAACAAATTTCAACAATCCTTAGGAAATGAAGAGTAAAATCTTCTGCAGTTTTAATCTCACCTCTCCTGCCACCTCCCTCCCTTTCTGAACATGAAAACCAGACCCATTAAAGGTGTCAAAATCTGATGAAATAACATACCAAGAAGTCACTGTACCCTGAATTTTCCATTGCTAAAAATCAGTGATAAAATACAGCAGAAGCAGAAGGTATACAAAAAAAGACAAATAGTTCATGTGTTTGTTTTGTTGGCTTTTTGTGGTTTTTTTTTTTTTTCCTGAAGAATTATAGAATGGTTTGGATTGGAAGGGACCTTAAGTATCATCTAGTTCCAACTCCCCCTACCATGGGTAGGGATGCCATTCACTACATGAGGTTACTCAGGACTCATCCAGTCTGGCCTTGAATACTTCCATGGATAAGGAATCCATCTTTGACAACTGAAGGCTGTTGTACTAGTTTCACACAAACTCTTCAGGCATTGCTATGACTAGATTTTGGATGGACTTACTAATAGGGAACACAAAAAGAACTGCTGCTTCATTTTTCAACATTACTTTCTGCTTCCAAATGAGCACTTAAACCTTAAAATTCACACACTTCTTCCTTTGAAAATATTGAAAACTACAAGGCATTAACATAAACAGCTCCTTGAACTTAAACTGACCATTTGTACAATAACTTTACCTTTCTTTGTCTAAATCTGTTCTGCTTAAGCCTTTTTAATAGCATCAGGTCCATTCAAAATAGCATGAGAGCCATGTCTTATTCATACAGATTAGACTGTGCTTACAAAAATTCATAGTATAAAATCTCCAATCTCTAGCAGAGGATACGATCAGAAGTATCTTTATTTTTTATAATATATTTTAAAAACTTCCTGGGTACAACAGTTTAGGTCAAAAATTTCAAAAGCATCCAAGGACTAGGCTAGTGAGTCCTACAGCAGTGAAAATAACTCTCACAGACTTCAAGGAATCAAAGGCAAATCCACTAAAAAAGTCTTCTAGAACACCTGTATTTATTTCATAATGAATTATGATTTGTCATGAGAATGCATTTTAATAAAGTATTCATGTGGACTTCACAAAACCTTATGGCAAAATTTCAGCTGTTTGTGCATGCATACACACACATACAGCTTTATCTCCTTCTAATCCTTCTGCCAATTTATTACACACAACTTAAATTCACACACTGTGCCTGCATACAGAATAGTTGCATCAATGACTGATGACAGAGAAGAAATCATATTTGCAGAAGTTTAAATAAAAATTAAAGTTATATCATGAATCTTTTTAGAGAAGAGCAATAAATTCTACTTACAGCTTCCAACTGATCCATAAGTTTGGATAAAAATTTACGGCATTCCGGGGTTTTACTATCAATCTTCATCCCTGTTTGCATTGCATACAAACGACCTTAAAATGATACAAAACATAGAAAAAACACTGAAAGTGATTATCTGAGGCAAAACCCATTAGCAAACAAAGCAATGCCCCCCACACATCTGAAAGACAAACTCGTGACTTAACAATGAACTGACATCAGTACTAGCGAGCAATGACAGCAGAATCTAGATATGTTTGGTCTTGCAGAGATACTAGGATATATTTTTGTCCGATTTATGCATTATTTTCCTCAGTCACTATTAGTGTTGATTTTAAACTGATGTTTGTATTATCACTATTATGCAGTATTAAGTGATTTTGTGAATTACTACCACTCTCGCTTGCAACTCTTTCAAACAGAAATTTCAAGTCAATTTGAGAGAATGTATGGATATATCTCAAAAATAGAACTTCATGTAGCAGGAACCAGTTAGCTTTAAAGCACCACTTTAACAAATGGAATTAAGCATCTATTATCTCCATGTACGTAGCATCAAAAGACTGAAGACACAAACTCGATCTTTAAAGCAGACAAGATGACTTTAATCAAATTTTACCTCCAAGTTGTCCGATTTTAATATGATCTTGAAAATGAACAATCAACATCTTCTCATTAAAAATTATCTTTTTACTACTGAAAAATCTGTTAATTTTAGATTTACACATGGCAGAACTTTATAGGCTTCATGAAATTGGGGGCAAACCCAAACAACTACTTTTTACTAGGATTAACATGCAGAGAAGGGAAAATGGAAAAAAACATTCAGTAATCAAATGCAGAACATTTTCCACAGAAAAATCATTCCGCTCTCATTCCTGACCTTCAATGGAATCCTACAAAACACTTTCTAGGCTATGTAGGTTTCATCAAGTGACAACATTAAGCTAGTGACTGATCGGTACTCTTAAGCCTACCTTATTTATGTTCAGTACGCTGACATGTTAATATTAAACATTATTAAACCAGCACATATAATGTTGAAATTAGGTTTCAAAGAAATTCAAACACAGAAAGATACAGCGATTTGTAGCTAAAGCACTAAAATTAATTTAAGTTTACCATCAATTAAAATACCATCATCACATGATAAGGAGTTAAAGCTCAGTCTTCAGTTAAATTGCTTTTTAAGTAAATACTTCACTATAAGCCACCCTGGACACATTTCATTGTATAATTTAATAATATAAAAATTAAGAATTAATGTAAGGGTTGTTAAACCAATGAGCCATCTAGATTAGTTGATGGACGGAAGTATCAGCTATTTTCAGAGGCAAATAAATTAATTTTAGACTGATATGCATTAGGGCAACAAATTCAGAATGCCCTTGGTCATTACTGGATATAGATTTATCTTTCTTACTGAAGTATGCATCTTCAGATCTCTTCCAGTACTCATTTACATTAAAAGAACTATGTTTCCATACAAATGGATCTTGCAAATGTCTTTAGTCTTGAGGATGTTTAATAATTAAAAGATCTAATTTTTAACTGTTACTCTTGTGTGACTTATATGTGGGGGGTTTTCTCACGCTCATTGCAAATATATCCCTTTAAATAGTGACAGCAAGACCATTTTTTTCTTCACTAATATCCAAAGGGGTGTATTTGCAGGACTCTGACATCTGTATGCTTTCTAGGCAGCTCTGAGAAGCCAGCCCTTTCCCCTCTTAGGATTTCAGAGGCTGAGAAAAACTTTAAGACCCCTTTCAAGCACTCCAATGAACAAATGCAGAACAAGTCCTGAACACACAGAAAACACAGGTCACAGAACAATAGTTATAGTTAAGAAATATGCTTTTCTTGTCCATGTATAACTTTACACTGTGGGTGACATCAAGCAACATTCCATACCAACACTACTTTCCTTCCAACACAAGATTCTGGGACCAAGGTGCCCAAGAATCCTTAGGTCATTCAAGATTAAAGGCCTATTATCCAAAGCACAGATGGTCAAGAAAACATGAAGCTACTCCAGCAGCAGCAGATACTAATAACAGAGACATCCTATAGACAGGCTGTCAGTGTCACCTGAGATAAGATTACATGTGTTCCACCTGTCACAGCAATTACATCTCTGTACCACACAGTCGACCATATGAGACAATTCCCACATTTAACCACCAAATCCCAATGTGTATCAATGCCTATATAAATTGTAAAGGAGATTTCCTGAAAGACCTTAACTGGTAAAAGGTGAAAGCACATTTAAGTTACTGTAATAAGAGAGTCTACTGCAATCTTTAACAACTTTTTAAGTCCAGAATTTTTGCATACTCCCTTCTTCACATACAGTAATATGTTTGAAAGGAGTACTACTGCTTAACAAACCTGTCCAGACAGGCCTCTAATGAGGCAGTCATTGAGATAAAGGCAAAAGCCTTCCTTCCCAAGTAAATGGTGATCAAGAAAGAGCACGATGGCTGTGAAAACTATTGACAGAGCATCACTACCTAGTAGCATTCTGTACCAAAAGGTAGTCTTGATTCAGATACCATTGATAAAACAACCTGATTGCAATGAAGGATAAGGCAACTTGCAGGCCAGAAAACGTAAACCATACCCTACCAGGCAAAATCTCCACAAACATCAGTTTCAGTTCATGAACTGAAGATACAGAAGAAAAAGTACACTCTCCACAGCCTGAATCTTACCACTGCCAATGAAAATGTTGTTGAGTATGCTTAGACACACTTACTGTTTTACTCAGTGCTGCTCTAGTCAAAAGTAGGGCTTTGGGATTGAAAACCTCTGTCAACGATCACTAAACTTATCAAGGAAACAGCATGTGAAATTGTTGAAAAACTTAAAGAACGAGAGATATCTAGAGACAGATACAAAATAGGCGAAGGAGGAACTAATTTGGTATTTACTTTTAATGGCACTATTGAAGTAAAATTAATACTCTTAATCTTTCAAAATTTTGCTTTTCAAATTATCTGTAAGAAGAGCAATATGTGAGTGAATCTGAAAGCAATGCCATGCCTTATTATCGATAACAGGAGAAAGTGTCTGCTAGTTCTACTCTTCCCATTTTTGCATATTATTATATCGAATTTTTGAGTGTTCTTATATCACATTTTTAAGGCAAAGAACCTTAATTTATTTCCAATGCAAGTTTTTGCCATGTCTTAGTCTTTTGCCATCCTCTCTGGTGTCTCTAATTTTGAAACGCCCCAGGTATTCTACATGAAGGCTATCTGTAAGACTGTGTTGGTTTTGATACTATAACTTTGCTAATTAAGGTGTTACAAGTCTCTAGCATATCTTTTACTTTTGTGTGTACTTTATCACACAAGTATTACTTATGTTAAAGATATATCATAGTAACTGAAAAATATGTTTACATAGTGAAGGAAATCTATCTATCAATGCCCTTTTCCTGTCTAACTTGCTGCAAATGGGCAAACTTGTTTAATTACTAAATTTTCAGCGGCAATGAACAAAAATGTAACTTCACCATATGAATATCATCAGTCAAACTTTAAACTGGCAGTTAATGGTCAAAGAACTGTCCTCCATGTTTATGTTGACAGCTAGTCTCAGTAGCAAACAACTCATAAGCAAGAGGCTAAAAGTTGACTGCCCCCAACGTCTCTGTTGAGAAAGTCCACAGTGATAAGAGTTCAGTTGCCCTCTCCCCACCATATCTAAAAGAAAACAGAGTAATTATTTACATTCTTTTAAATACAGTTGTTTTTGATTTCTGTAATATTGCAGAAGTAGTAGAATGTATTTGTACTGTGCTTGTTAAATCACAAAATTTTTGCTTTAATGGAAGTGGTTCAACTTCTAATAAGTGGAAGTTAATCTGAACAGTATGGACACCACAGAAAGAAATCCTCTTAGTGTTCTGTATTACAAATATATTATTTTAAATTATAAAATACCACACTTGAGATGCCATTTTACATAAAAATTATTTCAGTTTTCTCTGCAGAACTTCTTGTACATAGGAAAAAATGTCTAAAGTCCATGTCCCTAATGACCCCAGTAATATACTGTAAAACTAATCAGCTAGACTTACAGGAGCCATTTGCTTAGTAACTTTTGATAAAAAAATTCCTCTGTGAAAAACCAAGCTTCTGGAAATGCTGATGTAAAAAAGCAACTAAACCCATACATGATAGCTACAAGTTTTCAGGTTTTTAAAGCCTAAATGGAGTATATGAAGAAAACAGACAATCTTGGAATTAAGTGACCTGTAATCCTCATCTGTCTTCACTATTTCTGATGAAACCCTGGAATACTCGGAAACAAATAGATGACTGAAATATTCCTTTTTTTTTGTTCGTTTTATGCACTCAGCTTAAAAACATGTAACTATTTTTTGCCCTCTTAATACAAATCAAATAGTAAAAAAGACTTCTATGTGGCCAACAACAGTAATATATGCATAAAGTAAAGCACTAAAGAGCTAAAAGAGGCTACATAGAGCTAATGTCTAAATATTAATGAATATTATAAGTAGAGCTAAAGTCACTTGTAATTTCATACACAAAGTCAGAACTGTTTTGCCAATTAACTAAAAGAGAGTTTGCTCTCAGTTTGCAGACAGGACATTTATCTTCAAATTCATAAAGACTTGGCAAGTAATCATTCTCACAAAAATGTTTTGCCAAGACAACTACAAAATACACATCTTGATCTGCTGCCCATAATCTTCGTTCAGTAAATACTAAGCGTGGGTGTGCTAGATGGAATTATACAGTGAACTTTACAGAAACTTTTTTGCCTTCATTTATGTCACGTAATACCATGTTATTTTTCCTTTGCTAATACACAGCGCAATTTCAGAGCAAGTATTTTGTCTTTCCTATGTGCCAGGCATTCATTCGTCATACACATTAAGCTACTCTAGATTTATGTTTGGATAACAACTGAAACTCCCCTCACTCCCATTTTAAACTGACTCTGTGCCAAGTAAAAAATACTGGAGAACATTAAGTTCCAGCCAGCAAGCATGCACAATACATTGATTCTATCTTCTAAATGCTGTCCTCGTAACCATCTTTCTTTTTCCCAGTCTAACAGGATCAAAAGATTTTATTTCTTTTTCCCTGTGCATATTTAATTCCCTAGCATACAAAAAAAAGTAATTATTAGCAACTGTAGTATTTTGGATGTTTGACAGTAACAAACTGACATAAAATAGTAACAACATTGCAATAAACTTTAGCTATATTTTGATTCTGATCAAGAAATGAAAGCTTTTTCAGGCCATAATTTATTACTGATCTATATTCTACATCTTCCAATTCCCTTTGTCAAACCACTGACAAAAAACAGTTTGTCAATTGCTTGGTACAGGAAGCAAACATCTGGAACACAAATGTGGGAAGCAACGGACAAAAAGAGATTAAATTGGAATCTATTGAAAACCAAAACTACTGGAAACGTATTTTCATATGACAATTAATTATTCTTGCTTTCATGAACATTAACATGTCATATTTCCATCAGGCAATTTCTGCAAGCAGATCATAAATATATGATGTTTCTACGTGGCTAAGTCCAAGTTATCTGAATCCAAAGACTTAAAAATAGATTTAACAGTACTGACAAACAAATTTTGAAGGGCCTTATACAACCTCTTCCTTATATGATGCTGAAGGAAACTGGTAAAAGGCAAGACATTAGGCTGGCAGCATCAATTCAAAATCTAAAACATTCCAGAGAAAACAAATTACTTTTAAATAGTTCTTTTCAAATAAAATTAGTCTAAGGTGAAAAGTAAAAAAAAAGATCTCTTGGAAAAGTGCAGGGAATGAAGACTACAAAATTTAATTAAGAAACTCATAACAAAAAAAGGATAGTATCATGACCCCTTTGGCCCCTCAGATTCTTATACCAAGGAAATCTTACCAAGGAAAATGGACTGATAACAGTATAATTCAGGGTTATGTTACATGTGGGAAAAATTCTGTCAAGTCAAAATGATCTCAAGTAAAACAGCTCTTAAAATTCCTGACAGTTACAGTAAGTTATATTACAGTTTCCTTTCATTTGAATAATAGCAACTTGTAAACAAGCTAAATAGGTGAAACCTATTAAGTTAGATGACAAAACAAAAAATGTAGCAATATCCATTATGAATCCTAGGAAATGAATCTGTACTCTATGTTACCATACATCAGTCTGGTTTTAAGGACTAATTTTGATCTTGTAAAATTTGAGTAAGAGATCTGTATGTGGAATTCATAGGCTACTAAGCTTTTGTACGGTATTTAAACTACCAGCATTTTTAAAAGCTACAGTCTAATAAAGAAAATGAAATATTTCTAATTAAAACAGAAAAACCACATTATATGTAGGATTTATAGCAATTGAGATCTCTAGAAGGTGAAAGGAGGAGAAGGCAGCTACTCTGGATTAGTTACGGTCAAGTCACGAGGATAAAACAGCTTGTAGCAATTACAGCACAAATCTGAAGCACTCCTGTGAAATACCCTTCAGTTTAGCTTAAACTGGAAGAAGCCTATTTCATGCCCTGGAAATCTTTTGATTCAAGAGGTTGTCAACTAGTTGTGGGAAAAAAAAAAAAGGCTCTTTTGATTTTCTCTCCTGCTTGATCTCACAAAACCAGAAACATTAATACAATAGTAAGATCCTTTAGAAGCATTTCTGTGGTGCTTTTCCATCTTAAGAATCTAAAAATTGAAGATTTTTACACACCTTTTTTAAACAGACCAAATCTACTGATCTCAAAAGAATGTTTTCTGATGTTTAGTACACTGTAAAGCAAAAATCATCAGAGCTGTGCTTTTCGGAAGTTATTAGAATCATAATTTCTCATATTACATTCACTGGATATCCAAACACTGTTGTATGTTTGTGTGCTATATATCATGAAATAGCAGTCCTTTTCTGGCAACTCACTGGCATTCTCTCAATACTTTTGAATCACAACATCAATTCCAGTAAGTACAGAAGTCTAAAATAAACTACTAGTCATCTTTGCAAAGACCTTAACAACACTACTGAAATGCTGAAACAACAGACGTTAAGGAAAATCTTGCTTTAATCTCTAAACTAGAAGCTTTTGGGAGACAGCTACCTCTCAAACCTTGCAATTGTTAAAAAAATAACTTCTGAGTCAAACTGTCTGTGCCAGATATAATTTCTTCAGTTATTACAGGCCAGAGATTTTTTTTTATCTGAGCCTGCCTCCTTGTGTCTGCATGATAACATCTTAGAGGTAGTCAAGCAGTCAGACTCATGTAAGTTTTTAATATCAAAAGTTATTTTATTGACTACCAATTACTTATGTGTCTTTTGCTAGGCAACCAATGTAACATAATTTCCTGGTATTCCCTTATATCTGCTGAATCAGCTGACGTTTACTGAACCTGTAATAGCTATATACTTACTGACAATGAGTAACAAAATAATAGGGGAAGGAGAAAAAGTATCATATGGGGAGGTAAGCATTTTAAAAGGTGAGAGATTACTGCAGTGCTGGACACTTATATTAACCATTAAGGGTTTGATCTCTTTTAAAGGAGCATTATTTTGTGAGATCATGTCCTACACAACTTAAAAAAACTCTTTATTTCTATACAGTCTATGTTCTAAGCAGAATACATTTAACAACCAAGTAAATTTACAATACATACTGTCAGGAAGCAAACATATTTTTATTGTTTCCATCAATTATGTCCATCTACTAACAGTAGATAGAGCTAAAATAGTAGCAGTTTACACATAACATACAGAGCTACTAATTATGTGTTCCTTTGAATCTGAATACCTAATAAAGAGGTTAAGCATGAAGGTTTTGTAAGGAATACACGGCAATAAACAATACCAGCAATAAACACAGTTTTTAATTTTTGCAGTGTTTCTAGGAAGTACAAAAAGTATCTGTGATGTGTTACAGCATACAAGAACTGATGTTCCTTCCACATTTTATTCCTCATGTGGAAAATCATGTGGTAGTTGAAAAATACAAATAATACCTGCTGTAGCTATTCATACTGTGTAAAACAGATTAATGATCATTAAATTACAGTTTCTTTAAATCAACATATGCCAACAGTATCAAAAAAGCAGGAGTCGTGTCTTCACCCCAAGCCACTGTGTCCTGTTCCTTGTCTTTGTCTATGTGGGAGTATAGCTGTTTAAGCAGTAGTGAATTGGCCTGGCTAAAAAATAGCTTATTATTTGCTTTCATCATACAATTACATCAACATTTGCTTCTGAAGCACATTAGGGTTGGGAATGGAGGCCAGAGAAGGACTACTGTATCTTCTATAGGTGACATTACTGATTTATGCTAGGTTAATGCTTAAAAGGCACTATATCCAAAAAAAGTAAGAGAAAAAAATTTAAAATGGTGTATGCAAATAAAACATGTAACTGCCATTTAAATTCACCTCTAGCACCCATGGATGTTGATGAGAGACAAAAATATTAACAAGGCAGTAAGTAGTAACTCTTGACAATTTTATTGATACGCTATAGAAAGCAATGTTTTATGTTGCAAACACACCTTGCCAAAGTTTTGCTTCTGATGCTCAAATTAATTCATATCACAGCTCTTATTATCAGAAATATACAAGTCAAATTTAACTAAAATGATCATAAATCAAAACCTAGCAAACATAGGTCCATACTGACAACTACTGTGCTATGGAAACATTAATAGTATTAGGACCAAACGTTTTTTCTAGGTGTGAGCTACTTATGGCAATATTCTAAAACTATAAACACATCACTCTTCAGAATGGTAGTTACATCCATCAGATGACCAAAACTTGGGCGTTCTACCTCAGAGTGGCTGTGAAAGCAGCCTTGTGATGGAACAAGCAGCACTATCCCATCACATGCCCTTTCACTGCAGGGTTCCCTCAGATGCCTGCTGGGCAACCTCAGCCTCCCAGTCCCAGGACGAGAATGGTGCTAAGGCACGTACCTGCGTATGAGGCTGGTGGAGAAGCACCAGCACAGGGAACACCACATGTTCCAGCACACACTGAGATTTCCTCACACTGTTCCCTCTACACAATACATTAATGTATAAAGCTCCTCTGAAACACATTTCAAAGGCTCCACAAAGAGATGTTCACTTTTATCAGTGAAGGGTCTTAATGAGAAACATTAAAAACTCTACACAAATCTGCATTGCTTTCAAATTTTATCTGAAAAGTACCCTGAAACTTATTTGTATCCCCAGACCTACATTTTTAAAAACCTATCTTTTCAATAAAACTTTTATTATTCACTGAAAGCTAGCAGTATATACAGTGCATTTTTTTGACAGCAGCAATATTAATAATTAATACTTTGGGATTTCACATAATTGCTCTAAACCCACAATGTTAAAAATTCATGGTTCATAAATCTTATCTTGGCTTCAAAGTCAGAACCAAATGAAGGAAAAAAAAATCCTATGAAACAGAAGTTCTGCATTTTAGTCAATCCAGACAAATTCATCTACCATAGGAGGAAATCAGTGTCACCAGTGGAACACTGGTGAAAATTAATTCTTCTCCTTCATGTATTTAAAAGAACAGAGGATCTGAGCAAGACCTAACTTGAAAAAGAGGTGTCACTGCTTTTTACTTTATGTAATCCTGTAACTAGAATACAGTCTTCACTGTACTCAGTAATGAATCAGATGTGTTGAAGCATTCAAAGGAAAAAGTAAAAATTTCAGTCTACTTAGTACAGACAAGGTAAATTACTTCACAGAAAATGGTGATTATCCAACACAGTCTTTTTTTCTCTCTACACTCAAACTTACATGCAGTTTCAGAATGCAAAAGACAAAGAGACATCAGACACTAGATCAATTCTGTTTTAAAATAAAAATAGACTTGTATCTTGTCATCTACACTAAATGTTAGTCTTTTTCCTGTCTAGTTAGATAAGGTGTTACATCTGATAGAAAAACTCAAAGAAACAAAGAAAAAAAGCCCAAAAAACCAGTGCAACTTGACCTAGCTGGTGTTTCCTGCCACACAAAGTGCACCTTGTCCTGTATCTTTCCATTAAATAAAGAGCAAGTAGTATTGAGATATTCCAGTGTTCTGTGGCATCTCACTTCTCCAGTTGCAATTTTCCACATTGTCAGTGTTCTTGTGCGACATGTAAGACTTTATATTATTCAACTGTCACTGAGCTGACAGATTTTTCAGCTTTCGGAAGCTCCAATTTCATTAATTTATCCTTACAAATTAAACTACCAGTTCTACATCTATTTTTTAACACTTTTTGAAGACAAGCCAAGTAACTCCCTCAGATGACTCTGCAACTCAATAAAAAGAAAAAAACCAAACAACACCTTCCTTCCCCTTAAGGGTGGGTCATCCCATACATAAACACACATTTCTGGTGCTCTGAGGCATTTTCCCAGTGTGGTTTAACTATAACAGGAACTTAAGACTAACAGCAGGCTTGCATTTCTTGGTTCGCTATGGAAAGTCTTTTAGAAAGGCTCACAGTCCACCCTGACGAGCATTAGCTTAAAAGCCATGTCAGCTTACAAAAATTACCTATTAATTTGGAAAATCTGCAGTAATGTTTTGCTGTGTTCATTTCAGTGAAACAGAAGAGAAAAGCGCTACCCACTCGCCCCCTTTGAGAACCCTGAGAAGGTGACAAAGCCTCACAGAAAATAAAACGAACCCTCCTGGCAGAACCAAAGCCTCTCAAACCCAAAATGCTTACTCAGATACACAGGACAGAAAGGAAGTCTTTGCAGGAGAAGAAAAACTCAGAAAAGGCTCTGCAATATCATTATGCCGTACTTTTGAGGGCCATCCCAACACTGACGGCATACTCGACTGTGAACACACGCGTTCCAGCCCGCACTGGGGCTGCTGGAACACCCACCACGGCTGCCACGAGGCTTTGGCTCCGCCAGAGAAGAGCCCACGGAGGGCGGGCCGGGGGAAGCCGGGGCGGGGCCGCGACCACCCGGCCCCGCCCCGAGGTGGGGCCTGACCCCGGACCCGGACCCGGCCCTGGCTCCGGCCCCGCACATCCCGCGGGCACCCCGGCCGGGCAGGGCAGGGCCGGGCAGGGCAGGGGCGCTCCGCCCGCAGCACCGACTGGCGGCCAGGGCAGGGGGCGGGGGCCGGGCACGACCCGGGGGCCGGCGGGGCGGGGCAGGGCGGGGCTGCGGCCGCCCCCCCGTCCTCACTCACAGTAGTACGCCACCACGGGCTCGCGCCGGTCCAGCTCCTGCGCGGTCCGCAGATGGTGCTGGATGCTCCGGAGGGGCGGCGGCACCGGGGGCAGCGCCGGGGCCGGGCCGGGGGCCGCCATGGCGAGCGCGGCTCCTCGCTACGGAGGGTGGCGCGCGCCGCTTCCGCTTCCGGCTCGGGGCCCCGCGGCGGGGGTGGCGGGGGCGGGTCCGGGCACAGCGCCCCCTGCCGGCCGGGAGGGGCGGGCGGCGCGGTGGGTTGGGGTGGGTTGGCCTGTCCGTCCGTGGGGAGAGACAGCACAGGCACCGCCCGCGTGGCCCCTTCGTGCCTGAAACACGGAGCGCAGCAGCAGTGAGGAGGAACGGCTTCGGGGCGGCCGGGGCTCTCCCCGGCCCAGCGGTGGAAGAGCAGCCTGGCCCTGGCTGTGCCCTCCCTGAGGCCCTCCCTGCCTGTCTCCCTTCCTTGGGCACGTCAGCCCAGAGAGCTGTGCAAACCTTCCCTGTGGGGGTACACCTGCAAGTCAGATCCCGTCTCAGACTGACAAACCTTCGCCCTGGGCTGCGCCAAGGCTCACCAGAGGCCCGGGAGGCCCTCGGGGGCCGAACTGCACCTTCACTCCTTGTCCTCTGGCCTCCATCTCTCTGGAGAAGCCTTGGCTACCTTAGCCTGGCTCATGGGGCTGGCCTGACTAATGGGGCTGGGCTGCTTCCCCGCAGCAAGTCCGCCAGCCCTGGAACATCTTGTAGGATCACCCACTTCCCAGATAACTTTTTCTCGGAGAACTCTCCAGGGATTTCTGGTGTTGCCGAGAGGGGATAAGAACAGCAAAAAAACTGTTGAAGCAAAATGCTTTGAAGTGGGTCTCACAAATTACTGCAATATAAATTATTTTAGTGTCTATTCTCATTCTGACAGCATAATTATTTTTAAATTTCTTTTAGATAGCCCTGTTGCCAAATGTCTTCCTGGTCTCAAAATGACTGTCTCCAAGGCAAGAGAATGTCAATGCTCCAGGGCATAAAGAAAGATTCGCTTTGGAGGGAGTCAGGGGGTAAGGAGAGGTGGCTGTGTTGTCTCGTTGCTGGCATGGGGGAGTGCTGAGAAGAGAACAGCAGGGAAATGATGTCTGAACAGAAGAAAGGATGCCAAGAAAGGAAGAGAACAAGGATGGTTATAGGACTGGGATGTTATGGTGGGATACTAGACGCTCTCTGGCCCAGAGCAGCTATACCTTTGATGTAAATGCAATCACGTCACAATTACAGCTCTTTGTTAAGTGAGAACTAAAATGGTCATGATGGCTCACTAAAGACAAAACTGACTGCAAACACATGAGCTGGGGATTGCTTTGAGTGCTGTCTGTGAAAATGAGGTGGCTCGAGTGTGGTGGAAAACAATGAAAAAGTCAAAGAAGCACTTATAATGTGAACCTGATGTAAGCAACAAAAATGCTTCCTCAGTGTTCTGGGAGACAGGACTTTGTGTTCACTGTGCAAAGAAATAGAATTGAATCAAAGAATCCCCAAGTGTATTATATGATTCCTTTCGTAATGGCATAAAATTCCCAAACCTTCAGATCATCTCAAATATATGCTAAGTATTTGAGTTAAAATCAGTGCAACACAGAGAAACACATATCAATCTCGGAGTAAGGGTTGATGGAAGCTGATAGAAAACAATGTGAATGAGGATTAAAGTGGTGGGAGTTTGGGAGACTAAGTGAAAGAAAAGTTTAGAGACACTTGAGAATACAATGAATGCCAGGAAAACAAATGGCAAATATATGAAAGAGAAGCGTTGACAACCATGGGGAAATGATTTCTTTACATGAACATAGTATCTCCATCAACATGTTCCATAAACTAATGACAGAATCAGGCAGAGAAAAACATTTGCACTAAAAGACAATAATGCACATTTTGTTTCTAAATGAAAAAATGAGTAATTCAGCAATTTTAATTTCACAGGAAATGCAGGGGAAAAAATCAGCATTGTATCTCAATTGGAAGAAGGAAACTTTTTAATATGTTCCAGATTTTGACCACTGAGGGAAAGGACATGGTGGTGGGTAATCCAGCTCCTACCCAACCCCACCCCACCCTGGGGGCCCTCAGGCAGTCCCATGCTAGTCTGTTTTCTTCAAGGCTTTTGGTGGTTAACAAGGATGTCTCCCGAGGGCTTGGGAGTTTTGGCACTCTATGACCTTTCTGAAGTGTTAGGAAATCTACATTACAGAAGAAGAACAGCAAACAATGGAAATATTAAGCACCAGGGAAAATACTGACAAGGTTGTCATTAAGTTATTTTATTGCTATACAAATATCTGATTGTGATTTGTGTACCACTGGTCACAACTGTACCTAGCACATGAAAATAAATTCTTCCTTTTAGTAGTTCTATATATTGTATTCTTTTATAAATAACTTTTTTTTTAACCTGAGATAACAAGTTTCAATTGCAAAGAATAATTCCAGGTGGAGACTGACATCACAGTGAAAAATTAAACATGTATCAACCAAAGCACATGGCACAGTATACAAACAAGAAGTTAGCACAGTGATTTTTATTCCACTTGCAATGCTTGCAAATATCAAATAACTTACAAATAAGTTTATTATTGCACAAATCTGATGGAGTTCACTGGACATTTATTTAAGACAACATATAACTTACTTCCATAGGGAAAAATAGTAACTTTAATGCTTTAACATAGTGAACATATTGAAATTTATTATCTTGTTTTTGATCCGCATATTAAAAAAATCACACATCTAGTTGTGACCCACTTTGTTTTAAATGGCCCAGGTTCAATCAAATCCAAGACACCTAAAGCATGCAATTCCATTTATACAGGAAACTACCTTCTCCTTTCTTTTCTGTTCTGAGATCTGTTTTATTTCCATTATCTCACTTCAGCACAAGGAAATCACTTGCAAATTTAATATGTTTATTAGTCCTTAAGAAGAAACTGTTGCACACAAAAACATCAGATGCCTATATAAAGTCTGAGACCTAACTTAACCAAATACATTTACTGCATAGAATAATTTTAGTATGCAGACTTCTTTTTTAACTGCTATTCTAGCAACTTTAGTCAGAGCAAGAAGTTAGATGTGACACATACAGCAAAAATTCTGTGGGCCCAATTCTGCAGTCACACACAAGCAAAACTCTCACTTAAATCAAGTCATGATTGGGCCTAGAAAAGGCTTATCTCTGAGATTTTGACACTTTTAAGCCTCTTACGCAAAATTAAGGAAGAAAGCCCTTTTACTCCTTCAAAATGGGATCATATTAAATTGGTAAAAATCTTCCACATCTTAAGGCAAAATATAATGAGGGTAAGACATTCCAGTCAGCACAAAGAATACCATGCTACTCTCTCACTTTTAAAAGGAGATTCCCAGCCAGCAGGTCACACTAGCTGGACCACTACAAGGCAAGCTGATATTGCTTGATTTGTTGTCCCCACAGTCTAACCAGGATTCTCTGCCCCAGGGTGTTGAGATGCAGGTTTCAACAGTGGCACTGGTTGGGAAGATGCTTGCATGCTTTCTGGTAGTCAGAGACTATCCACCATTACTGCTTAATTCTCAAGCCATAAGAACATACAAGAAATTTGGAATAGCTTTCCTTGGAAGGTCAATAACCTTATTTAGCCCCAATTGCATGCATTCAGAAAAGCTGTGAATAAAAGTATGTTTATAAATAACCCCCTCACATACAGACACTTCTCTGGAGACAAAACTATTGTATGTGGCAGATCATGAAAATATGTTACTCTAGTGAATCTGATTGCCTTTGGTCTTGACATGTAAACAAAGATTATTCACAAAATGTGGTAGTTTTTAGATAGGGAGTAAGTGTCAGATGACTATTTTGCAGCAGTAATCTTTAGTGTGGTTCTCTTCTGCAATACTGCATAAAGGACAGGAGATGTTGTTTGTTATGGCTTGAAATAATTTTTATAAAACTATAGGTGGACAAGGTGGTAAATGAGCAGGAGTGGTTGACATCACTGAGTTTTTAAGAGACCTAGCCTTCTACATGAGATCTCAAAAATTTCAGCAACACACAAGATCACTGTAATCACAGTAAATGTATACATTGCAATAAGAAAAATTGTCTTTTCAAAGTGCTCTGGCACCATGCACCGGGTAATGTTAAACTTTTTTTCAAGTGCTCCCACATCACACATGTAGATTGCGTTCACTTTGAAACCAAAGAGCTGAATCTGAAGCCAAAAAGCTGCAACTTCAAGGACAATCCTTAAGAAAACAGAGAAGATATAAAAACCAGTGTAGGATGACTTTTGGAGAATATCTTCCTGTTTGATGCTCTTACACGCAGCATAAAGGTGAAAAAAGGCTCCAGGTACCAGTACAATTACCAGCTGTAATGCCCAGAATACCTGCAAAGTAGCAGAAATGCAGCTGTCAGATCATTTACAACTGCACAGGAACAGCTAAAATGCATGCATATTGAAACATTTTGCAAGTCTGTTTTTAATATATATGAAATGTATAAACACTTAGATGACAATAAAGGTAAAAATTACTGTTATGTTTTGATTTGAAAAGTTAGTTGGTTTCTGAAATGTGAGGATCGTTGTTAGTAAGGGCAGAAAGTACAACTCCATATTTAGTCACAGATAAAGGGTTATTAAAAGGAAAATACTAATGGAAAAAAAGCTAGGGATAATTAGCCCAGTCAGTTGCTACTTCTTATATGGAACAATCATGTTTAATTTTTGCAGTTTATTTTCTTAACATTGTATTTTTACAATAAAAAAAGAAACAAACAAAAAAAGATAATTACCTGAGGAGTTATAGGCCTAAACTGGTTGTAACAGAAAAGATTAACCTCTCTCTTGTCTGGGTCACAGCTGAAATGCAAGGCCTCATTTCCATAAACAGCAAAGCCCAAAACGCCAAGGAAAAACATTCGAATTGAGCCAAAAAAAAGAGTGTGGAATTGGCCAATTACCGTTGGTGGCCGGAGCTGCAAATCACAGGGTTATTCACCATAAAAACAAAAATGAACAGTGTTATTGTTGGAGGTCTACTTGCTCTTTTTCATTATCCAAAATATTTATTTTATTCTGCTTGTTTTAAAAGGAGTTTGCCTATGAAGGCTGCAGTAACTTTCTAACAAAATAATGGCTTGCAACACTTTACTGTTCCTACTAATTTTATATAAATGTTCTTTTGTCTAGCACTTGTCAGTTCATTTATTTCACTGCCTTTATCTGTATTCCGCTGCTGCAGAACGCGCCAGACGGAGCTGAGCGCTTCCACCCAAAGTCTATTCGTTTTGTTGTGCATTGATTCATTCACATGATGTCAGGTGATGGCAAAGCACGGACCGCCGTGCCACCATCAAACCTAACCATACTTATCACCATACTCATTCCTGCAAATTAAATTTCAGCTTCCCCCGAGAGGCATTTCCAGTGCCCCCCAAGCCGCCTTCGGCGTGTGCCGCGTCCCTCCCGGGCGGCACCGCTGCTCTGTGCCCCCCGGCTCCGCTCCCGGCGAGCGGGAGCCGCCCCCGCGTACTCACACATCCCTCCGAGAAGCTCCGGATGTAGTTGGGGGACATGTCTGGGGTAGGTGCCCTGCGTGGGCGGCGGTGCCGGAGCCCTCCCCGGTCCCGGCCCCGGCTCGCTCCGCCCTTAGTCCCCGGCCGAGCCCCGCGGTCGGGCCGGCGGCGGGCGCAGCAAAAGCGGGGCCGGCTGGCGCCGGGCGATAATCCCCGGCCAGCACCGTCAGCAGCGCCGGCCGCCCCCCTGCCGGCCGCTCACCAGCCCCTGCCCCGCTGCCTCTCGCCGGTCCTCTCCAAAATTGCTACAAAGAAATTAATGGCAATAGTTGCTGTTAATAATTTGCCAGCTTACTCGGTATGTGCAGTTGAAAGAGCTCCAGAAGAGCAAGGCGTGGAGCCCATGTGTGCGCCAGACACTCCTGCTGGTAAATAGCCGCAAGGATGTACCTCAGCTCAGTACTTTAAACCCACTGGGAGTTTTATGAGAACACAGAGAGAGGAGGGAGAAGATGGGAAAGCGGTAACGGGAAATGCTAATTTATCAGTCGCAGGAACACAGGAGTTAATTTGGAATTCGGGGTGCACAAGAATGTGAAATCCAGTCACCAAATCCAGAGAGGGGCATTTACTCTTTTGCTTCTAAACTCCTGAGAGGGTCTCCCTTGTAACTGGTTGCAGCATGACTTCAGGCTGATGTAACAAAAGACATTGCTCCCTCTGTGATATATCCTCATAGGCATGGAAGCCTAGGCAGAAGGAGAGAAGAGATGGGAGTTACGGTTCATTTTATGTATGGATTTAGCTGTTGCATCTCTAAAGGTATCTCAATGTGACTGAATTAATGACATCAATGAAATAACTACTGTAAGGCATCAGAACACCCTTTGTAAGGGGAATCAGCCCTGTGTCTGCAGAAGTAGTTCAATTGCAAAGGTAAAAGGTGAAGATGGAAAATGCTTCAGTAAGTGCATGTTACTTACTATAGTTCCTAGTTCAGGCAGTTAATTACATCTCTGTTTATCTCACAGAGTACTGTAAAAGATGCTTTATCAGTAGCAGAGACTGAGTTTCCAAACTTTTTTTAATGCAACCTGCTGCTCCACGGCATAGAGAGAATGCAAAGGGTTGCATGTATCAAATGAACTAAAGGCAATAATGCCTTTTGCTGGTATGTAATCTGCAATAATATACTGTGGTTTTCAGGCTGTGTGACTAAAATGCAGTAATTGTGATTAAAGTGAATAGTTTTTGAATACATAATATATATGCAGCTTAATTATCATCCAAAAACAATTTTAAAGTTCCCACAATACTATGAAATGACTAAATTAGCTCAGCATATTGGGCAGATGTTTAATATCAGTAATATTTCAATCACTTGATTATTTAAAATGTGAATTGCTATTGAAAACCTGCTGTTGAATGTAGTTCAAAAAATGCTTGTATTGGTATTTATTATGACCTCATTAAGCAGAAATGTTTAAAAATGCAGTAACAGAAAAACTGAAAAACTCCTACTTTCTAAATGGAGATAGATCTTTCAGTGCATTTCATTATGCTTGGTATAGTAGTAATTATTTGCACATTGACTGATGAACATGAACCCACAATAGTCATGAAGTTTGGTCAGCATTTGATTCCACTATAGATAGAAACAGTAGTTAAGAACTCATTTTAGGTAAAAAGCCGCACTATACAAATGCTACTTTGTAGCTTGTTATTTTTAAGTAAGAATCATGTATTTACTTACTTGACTGGATCATCTGATCTAAGGCAATCAAATAATTCTCTGTACAACTTCAGAAAAAGCACTATGGAAACTTAAATTTCTGTCCTGTGATAGTGATGCTAAAAGAAGAGTTAGCTGACAATGCTGTGATTTGGTTCTGGGAACAAATAAGGAATACAGCTGCATTGAAATAAAATAATATAAATTCTGGAGAGGTCATCAAATAAACCTGGTACAAACCCCATAGGTGTCTGTACTGAAACCCCACTGAATGTGATGAATGAGCCCACAATAAAATTGTCACTTTATTTGAAATGGCTCAATACCTGCCACATGAGCTCAAGCACAGGAATCCCATTATCTTTGCACTCAGAGGAACTAATAGCAATGTTTTTCTTTTGTCATGTGCGTTCAGTAACGTGCTTTGTAACGCCACATTAGGAGGACAACACGAGATGGGAGTAAGCTGGCATTGTGAAGTACTTTTGAATGCGACCTGCTAAGGGAACTCAAGCCATTCCTAAGGACTTTGTCCACATAAAATAATTCTTTGTTTTGAATCTATAGGAGCAGCTGTCTATTAATTGTCCATCACAAACAAATGGGATGGCAAATGTTGATATCACAATTGTTTTTAAGTGAGTCCTAAGCCTGACTTTTGATTCAAGTTTGCAGCTCAGTATGCTCTTTAACCTCTTAATGAGTTGAAGTCCTACTGAATAATCACAGTAAACCAAATAGAGTCTAAATGCATGCATAAAGCTGCAGTTGTGTTTAGAGGGATGAGCTGCACGTTTAACATTAAGCACCCACTTCCTTGCTTTATTAGTATGGTTGAATATAGTGGCATCTATTACCCTTGTGCCATGAAAGAAACAGCACCATGAAAATGACACAAAAATTTGAACTGGCATCCATAAAAAAAGTTGTTGTCTGCCAAAAGAGAGCTTGCATGCCTCAATATTGGAGAACAGCCGCTTCTGCCAGCTTTCCAACTTTGTCTAATGCTGAAGGGACCTGAATTTCCATTTTGTTTCTAGAGTTCCCTGTGTTGAAGCTTAGGTCCAGTGGAGGCCTCTACCAGGTGCAGACTGGTGCCTGCACTGCAGTTTCAACCTGAGATGGAGTTTTCCTCGCCTTCAGCTAGGGCAGGAGGCTTAGGAGTCAAGTGACTTTCTCAGGTCTTCCTGAGTGCTGGTTTATGTTTGGCACACAGAATAGAAGGCAGGATGCAAAGTCTGAGAGCTGAGAAGAGGCGACTATTGTCTGGATTTATTGCACAGGGATACGGGCTCAGCCACACCACTCAGTCTGAGAAGATGTGTCATAAATACAGCTTCTTCCTCACTTTTTTTTTTTTAAATTAATTCTAAGTCTGTGTAATCTAAAAAATTAATTCTTAATTTTGAAAAATTGAGAAATACACAGATGAATCACTAGCATTCTTTTCTACAGTCACTTTGTCCAGCCATGCAAACTTAACAAGGAAGAATTTCCATATTGGTGTTTGTTAGAGCTTTCCAGGCCTGGGAGGTCACACACTTCTGCTTGTAGCCCAGTATTCCAAGAACATAGTACTGCTGATGAACAGAGCCCAGTTCTAACCACAGATTACAGCTATTTTCTCTGGAGACCTGATGGGGAAAGGACTGCTTGGCACACGTCAGACATCTTTTATGTTAGCTGCTGCTTAGAGCTTATCCCTGAGCAGCCATAGTTGAACTCAGTATTTCTCTTTTGAACATACTTGGTTTGCTAGTCTATACCTTTTGTGACACTCTCCACACAAATACAACAGTTCTTCTCTTTAGAATAATTCTTCTCCTACCAGCTTCTCCCAGGGAATGCAGTGGCATTACTTATGAGATGTTTAACTTCCAGTGCTATTTTACTAGTAAAAGAATTGTAGAGGTTTGATGTTTGGATGTCTAACCTTGGAGTTTGAGGTTGATGTGACCTTGGAAGCTGAAAAATTGTCCTCCTTGGCTCCAAAACATGAAGTGTTTCATACTCAGATAGAGAGCCCTTGTCTCCTTCTCCTCCTTTTTCTGACTCTACCTACTCTTCCCAGCTGTTTCTTGGGCCCACTTCTAGCTACCCACTTAGGAGCAGTTGCAAACCTTGTCATCTATTCTGAAACCTGGATCTGTTTCTGTGTTCTATTCTCCCTCAAATAGAGCCTGTAACTCAAGAAGCTGAAATGAAAATTTCTGCCAAAGAAACCCTCCATCAAAATAAGAAAGCCTCTGTTGAAGTAACAAGAAAGAAAGCATGAGTTATTTAAGGTTATTGTACATTTGACTGGCTGGAAGAAGTCACTCTGTGCGACAATGCATGTCCACTTTTTCAGCTGTATCTGCTGGACTAATGTGTGATAGTACAAAAATTGTTGAAGGCTTGGTTCCTGATTCACAGTGTTTAAAATCAAATACTATTTGTTCCTTGGTTGTTGCCATGTTTCTTTTTAATGTGTGACTGATGATCAGGCCTTCAAACATGATCACTTCCAGGGCTGCATTTGAACCCAGTTTTCATTTAATGTGCAAGCACACATAACTAAAGCCTGCTTACTTCAGATAGTTTTGGTGTCAGATATATTTGACTTTTCATGGGACTACACAAAGCTTGTTGTGAGGTGCAAATCTGGAATTAGCCCTGAAATTATCAAGTGCTTTGAGCTGCACAAACATGTGAAACAAGTGTTCTTCTCTCTCAGAACCACTTCTCAGTAGAGGGCGTTTGTGGGGTGTGTGTAGTTTCTCATTCCTACACGAACTGATTATGAACCTGTACGTTTGGGAATTGCTGATGAAGTGGATTTGCCTCCCATGTTTCCAGGTTGTTGTGGCTTCTGCCCTATAGTGTTGCACTCCCAGACACACTCTGTGCTGGCTGATTGCGCCTGTGCAGTTTCTTTCCCACCAAGGAGACTTAATTGTGGCACTCTCTCCCTCTCTCTGTACCAAGTACTGTGTCTCAGCTCCATCACGAGATTGTCTCTAGGATGTAATCTGAAAAAACATACAAAGATATGGGTGGACTATTTTGTTTGAAAAGAGAATGATGAAAAATTTGTATGTGGAGATCTGAATTCCGACTGGTTTTTGTCAGGGTCTGTGGATCTTTCTCCCCACATCTTTTCAGCTCTGCAGGAAATTATATTCATTCATACTGTTTGAGTGTACTCCCTTGTCTTTACACAGACATCTGCTGAGCAACATTAGAAGCATAATCCAACTTGCTGTTTTTTTTTCTGAGCTGGAGACACTCACTCTCTCCAAAGCTTATTTCCTTGCTGTTCAGTGTTCTGAAAAATATAGAGTAGATAAAATCAAGCACTGATAAAAATCAGGAACATATTTTCACACTGAAAACCTTTCTAGTTTCTCAACCTTAGGAATTCCTGTAGACTAAAGGACAGATAAAATTTACTAGGATAGAAGAAATTGTCCAGGAAGGCAGCAGTAGGAGTGGTGATGTGCAACAAAGAGCAAAGGGTCTCACTTCTCTCCAAGCAAACTGCAATAAATTTATGCCAATGGAAGCTTTTAAAGTGGTTTTTTTTTTGATATTCGTGCAAAAAGACTAGACTTCCTCTTGTCCTAGATAAATAAATATTAAATACATGTTGAATTTAAACTATTCTCCTAGTGAGAATCATATGCACTGTTCATGTATAAACCCATTTTCAAATAAATTAGCAAAAGGACCATACTCTCAGTGTTAAAGTTTAGCTCACAGTGTTAAAGATATGTGTTGGATCCAGCCAATGGGAACCAAAAAGACTGATTCGGAGTGTTAGCAGAAACCTGAATATTGTTGATCTTAGAAAATTTCATTTACACTCAGCAAAGTAGATGGTCACAGCAATTTAGATAAATATCTAAGTAATCAGTAAGGCTGTCTCAGAGAGAATGTATTTGAATTTAACACCTAACATGTGTGGAAGAAACTTGATCAGTAATAAGAATCACTTCCAGAGGAGCTCTGTGACAATTCTGACGAGCTGCCTAGATTCTTTCTGAGACCTAGCATTGGTTGGATCTCTAAGAAATTATTCAGCATTATGTGAATCAGTAATTTACACAACTTTAACACATTTAAATATTCAGGGATGTGAGAGGGTCACAATGATCAATCAATTGACACAGAAAGGTGTAACTTTTAAGAAGCATTAATGCTTTTTGTTTGATAATCTCATTAAAAGTTTATTTAAGAAAAATCTCTTATTTAATTCCTACACTAAACAGCATGCCATGAACAGGCGTTTTATCACTGCACACGTGACATGCTTTGCTTCTCATATATCAGTGGACAGACTCTCCATACACCTGTCATAAATCCACAGAGCTTCAAGAGAACTCTTAATAATATGAACAAGCAAGTTTGCTACAAGCTCATACATCCTTCCTTTAGAGAAAAAGAAATGAAGGAACCAATGTGCAGAGCACGTTACAGACTAATGCTGTTATTCCTCTGTGTTAGCACTTTGTCTTGAAAACTTCAGTCCAGTAGGTCTGCCTGTCTTTCAGCGTGTGTATGCAGCTACCTACACTCATGGCTCCTACTAGAAACAGATGGAACTGTTTGGAAAGCCTACACACGTGCAGACATTTTGAAATAAAAGACATTACCTCACTGAAAAGCAAGAAACACTAGGGACAAATGCTGCTCTTCAAAGAGGCAAACAACGTTCATTCTCCACTCTGTTATACCACTTGCATAGTAAGTCATGGATAAAGCACATCACCTGTCCCCCTTTCCATAATCGAGAGTGCTGTGAAATGCGACTTTGTGAATCAAACCCTGAAACTTTAAACGCAGCAGATGTCTTTGAGTAGGATCTATGCAGAAATCACAGCTGGATGTCAGGAATAAAATATCTTCTTTTCCAAGTCCCTCGCTCCCCGTCACCCTGCGTTTCAAAGCGCCGTGGTTTCACCTTGGTAAGATGCTGGGAGACGGGTTTCGGGAGGTGATCCCACGTTCTGCCCGACGTGGCGGACAGCCCTCCGGTTTGCCGGAGAGCGCCTCTCGGGCTCTGCTTGCGGAGAGAAGCGAGGAGGGGAGAGGCTCCCCTCGCCCCTCCCGCTCCCCGCGTCGTCCCCATCGCTCGCAGGGGCTGGGACCCCGCGGGACCGCGTCGGCTCCGGGATCCGCCTCTCCCTTCCGCGCAAGATCCATCTCGGCGGCTCAGGGCTGGGGCAAGGGCTCAGAAGCTTGCAGGAGGAGAGGCGGGGCGGCCCCTCCCGGTCCCTGGTATAAACCGGGGCTGCGGACTAAGGAGGGGGCTTGCTGTGCGCCTCGCCCCCGCCTCCGGGGCGCCGCCGAGGGCCGAGCAGCACCGGCACCGCTGGACAGCGCTGGCGGCCCCGGCGGACCGAGGGCGCTCCCGGGAACGCTGTCCTGACGGCGTTCCCTTGCCCGCGAGGCTCAGGATCTCCTGCACACCTGCTCACCGGGAAAGGCTTGTCCGAAGAGCTGGGAGGCAGAGCATGGGAATTTTTATTTCCCTCCCCCGCCACTGCGCCGGCAGACATTCCTCTGCATTTCTGAAGGGAGAAAACTGCAAAGAAGGGTGAGGAAGAAAGGCAGTAGCGAAGGTGGGGGTGAAAGTTGATTGACTTGCGGAGAGGGAAAGCTTTCCAGTGGCTCCCACTGCACTTTGTACTAGAGACTTTGAGTCCACCCGAAGCTGGAGGATGGAGCCAGAGCTCTCGCCCGAGCTCACAACATTGCCCCTCGGGGAGAATGAGAGTGCCTACCTGGTGCCCGACACAGCCCTGCTGCCCCCGGGAAGGGGCACGGCCATTTTCATTATCCGCTGTGTGATCCCTTCGCTTTACCTGCTCATCATCACTGTCGGCTTGCTTGGCAACATCACGCTCATGAAGATCTTCATTTCCAACAGTGCCATGAGAAGTGTGCCCAACATCTTCATCTCCAGCCTTGCTGCTGGTGATCTGCTGCTGCTAGTGACCTGTGTCCCTGTGGATGCTTCCCGGTATTTCTCTGAAGAGTGGCTCTTTGGGGAGCTGGGCTGCAAGCTCATCCCTGTCATCCAGCTTACCTCCGTTGGTGTCTCTGTCTTCACCCTCACCGCCCTCAGTGCTGACAGGTAGGAAAGCTAGGCTGCCAATTCTCAGCTCTCTGCAGCTTGGGCTGAAGCTAGCATGAAAGGTAAAGCACTGCTCTGGGTAAGGTGTCCCTGGTTTGCAGTTCCTTCATTCCAACTTGTGAGGTACCTATGCTTCTCCTTCCCTTACTGATGATGGTAAGTCTGGTATTAACTGAAGTTAAAAGGTATCTGGAAATGGCTGCACCTGGGCCTCCAGCTTCCAGGGTGTCAGCTGCAAGAAATGGGTTTAGCCCTGTCTTCTGCACTTCTAGGATGGTCCTGTAACAGCCCACACATGGAAATCTTATTCATTAGAGGAAGGTTTTAGATGCCAGATATGGCCTTGCCAAATCTCAGTGTTATGTTAATATGCAGTGAGCAACTTAAACCAAGTCAAGCACAGAGGTATTTTCAGTCAATTTGGTTTTTTTCTACTGAGAAAGTGTATGTATGTATGTGTGTATGTGTCTGTGCCTTAGCAGAAGAGCAGGTTTCCAGAGGTGACTGCCAGAACTAGCTTAGCTTCTGGAAATTCAGAGGCACCAAACTATTCTGTTGTAATTGTCAGTCTTGAACTTTTGTTCAAACTATTCTTTTTGTCTTCTGAACTTTTAGAAAAGGGAAAAGAAAAATAAAACACCCCAAAACAATTAGAAAGTAGCACTTTCATCTCTGGTACTTGTCAAATTAAGAAGAAACAAAGATCTGGATCCTAAATTTTTCCTCCCAATTACTGTGAATGGGTACTTAAGGAATTTATAGCAATTGAGTGGCTGTTGGACTGTGCTTCAGGCTCTGAAAAACAAAATCCTGCAGTGTAATTGCAACTTTAAATTAAATGAAATTATCTTTCTTCTGTTGTCTAAGCAGATTCTTTTTTTAGCCAGAAATGAAAATGTTTAAATCCTTTTCCATAGAAATTATCCCATTTTATTTTATTGGGTTTTGAACTGAGTCATTGCATTGTATTGGTGCATGATGTAAAGGCTTGAGTTTAGTGATATATCTTCACAATTACAGTAACATTTTTTTGAAACTTTTAATTGTTAGTACTGTAATTTATTTTTTTTTTCTTTTAGCTAATGCAGTAAATTGTTTGATTACACCTGGGGATAGTCTTCAGCAGACATCAATTTCAGTTGTGTTTGAATCAGGATCTAACATACTTGTCTATAAAGACTTTATAACTTATGAAAATGCATTATATTTTTTTAAGAAGAGTTTGCAAAACATACCTTAAAGTGAACACCTGAACTCTCTAATTAACTCAGTTAAAGAATATGTCAAAATCTGCCAAGGAAACCCTGCAGTTCTCTGTCTGCTCAATTTCTACCTCTTAGAATTATGATTGTTGTATCTTCTTTGAAAAGGGAAGAAGTTACTTGCAGGGGAGATAATTTCCCAGTGAAATGCAATGTGAGGGAATACTGGTGATGTAAAGATTAATTAGTCGGCTTTTATATGGCTTTAGAGCACTCATTGTTTGATTGTCCATATAATTTTATATCCTTCCTTTAATATCAGTAAAGATTCAAGAAGTAATAAAGCTGAAACTGTTTACACTGAATGCATTTAGAATTGCACATACCAGAAAACAGCTTCAGTTTGTGTATTGAGACTGTACAAGCTCATAATAAATACATTTCTCCAGCATTTTGGAGTCCACAGTATATACCAGTGTCAGAAATGGTTATACTAGGAATTTAACAACTCTGTTTCTTTAACTTCTGCAGTTTTATTTTTGGTTACTGAGAAGAAAAAGCATTTATTTTCCAGTCAGAAGATCAGCCCTGACTTCAGAGATCAGTCTCCTAGTGGCCCAAGACATCACTGAGTGAAGCCGACTGAACTCTCAGTTGAGCTTGGGTTGAAATCTACTGTTTTTTACAACACTTGTCTTGAACTAGAGGGTCCACTGGTTTGGGGGGTTTCTGTGACACTAATTTGTAGCCAGATCCTACTTTGAAGTCTCTTCTAACCCAGCTGATTCTATGATTCTGTGATCATTACTAGATCAGTTATGGGTAATTATGCTGGCAGATCAGGAGTGGTGACAGCATCCTGCACCCAAGAGGTGCTGAGGAGGTGAGGCCTGACTGGGAGCAGTATTTGTTCTAGATAGGTGAATCTGGCACAGGACAGGCAGTTTGTAAACAGTAATGTCACTAAGAGGGCTCCGTTATAATCCGGTACATAGTTGGTCTGGTACACAATGTCTCCTCAGTGGCATTTTCTTTCACAGATAATGCTCAAAGTACATTTTAATGTATGGCAATGAAAGCCTTTCCTGTTTTTTATTCCCTGTTAACACAGGACTGTATGGAATGCCAGACATTGATTACACTAAGGAACAGATTTAGGAATATGTAGAATTCTTTGTAGCGTGCCTTTGTGAATTAGGATAAGGGAGGTTGTCTTGGTTTCCACAGTGTAATTAGCTCTTATTGTTTATGTGGAAATTCTGCATGACTGTTTACATGTATGTTGATACATTTAACAAAAGCAGCTACAGAAGCTACAAACTCTGAAAGATTGTTACCAACAAACTGAAGCTTTAAGGAAGAAGTAGTACATATATCTATTTTCTAAAGTGTTATTTCATATAGATTTTTGTCACAGTTCCTCTCAGCATCAGTAATGCTTTCCATGTGACAAACACACACCTTTTATATCTGGAAGCTTCACTATCTTCTACTGAGATAATTTGAGGGTTTTGTTTGTTTGTTTGTTTGTTTTTGGTTTTTTTTCTTTTTGTGTGTGTGTGTACAAACATGATATGTAATTTTTAACAATGCTTCCCAGACTTCCCCAGAGCAGACTTGCAGATTGAAATTAGCAGCACACAGCATATCTGCCCAAGCTTGCCCATCCCCATCACAGGAATAGCAGCTGGTTCTTCCCACCCCTGAGCTCCTGGGGGTCTGTCTACCAGGAATGGGAAGGGGTGCCCTGCTGCAGTCCCACACATGTTGGGGCAGAGAGGGATGGGAGGTCAGGTGGGGATGGTGGCAGAGATGATGCAATGGTCGCACTGGTGGTGCAGGATGGTGTCAGAGCAGGTTGTGATCTCCCTCTCCTATGGGGGGGAAGGCAGTGTAGGAGCTGTGCTGCTGAGCCAGCCATCCTTTCTCACTGCCATGCAGGAGATGTGTAGGGACAGCATCCCCACCCCTCGTGGCCACTGATTTTTCTCTATTGTGGGGAAAACAGACCACTTCTGGAAACCTTAACATTTCCCTGGTTTATAAAAGGGAAAAAGAGAGCATGGATTACAGAAAGAGAAAACCTAATAATTACAGTGGATGACAAATGAAAAAGGGGAAGGGGACTGAAGGACAAAAATTTACAAAACAAACTATTAAAAAAAAGGGAACTAAGGGGGCCATAGGGCAGAACCCCCCCAATAGCACTTAGCACATCCTGAAAGTGCCCACAGGGCTGGTGCATGATGATCAGGGATGCACTTTCTAAAGATGTGGTGGGACAAGGAATTAAAAATGGGGCCCCTGATGAGCATGTTTCTCCCGGGTCCATGGACTGCAGTTTTGACTAGGGCTAAAGGATGTTGCCGAGAAAGTCCCAGAACTTGATGTGGTCTTTGATAAGGAGGATAAAAACAAAGAGGCAAGAGGTGTTGCCAGAGGGACTGCAACATGGCAGATGAAGAAAATGTGTGCCAGCACCTCCTCATTGCAAAAAGAACAGAAGCCAGGGATGACCCTGACTTGAACCATCCCATGGACTTGTTCAACAATCCAAGGAGTGCTTTTCCAATTTATGTCCATGGTGGACCATGCAGTTAGCTCAGAATGCAAACTGTGCTCATGGGGCTCCTCATCCTCTTCTCAGGGTGAGGGGTCTTGCTGCTTTGTTCCTGGGAGGGAATCTGGGTAGGGTAAGGAGATGTCAGCAAGTACAGAAAGGTGCTTCCAAGATACTTTTCAAAACTAGAGGTCTGAATGACATATAAACCTTGGGGTGGAGAGGTGGCTGGAAAAGCTTAGGAGGCATTGGATTAAGACTGAGTGCTACAGTGTGCACCTCTGGCAATTACTACATTATTGTGTGGTATACACAAAATGCCAAGACCCTGGAGTCAATAGATTTTGAAGGAATAAATGTCAGGCTCTTCAAACATCTTTAGATTTTTCCCACATAGTCTTTCCTTTTTTCTTTGGCTGTGGTAAAAATAGCATTAAATTTAATTCTACTACTTTTCCTACATTGAATTTTCTTTTTAATGAAGGATTTAAATGTGTTAGCTCAAATGTGGTCCTGCTGCACTCTAATGAAGACAGCAAAGCTGAACTCACCCTACTGCAGTTAAAATAGCATGTTCTTTGCTTTCTTCTAAAAATTGTGACATAAGGACACCTTTGAGTCAAATACTTGATTAACCAGGTAAGAGTTTGAAAATTTAAATTCATACTTAAATAACTAAATACAGTGCCTCACTGAGATGTTTAAAATGTATTCTATAGATTGGTGTAGCTAAACCTTTTGATCCTTCTTTTGTTTATTTGTTTTGTTCTTTATTTATTTGCTTTAAATGTGAAAGATTGCAATCTGTATTTTTAAAACTGTAAAAGGACAAAAAAATGTTTTTTTGCAGGTTTACTATCTATGTGCTGGCTTCTGATGACAGCTGATAACAAAATCCATTTTGGCTCATTTTGCATGTCTATTGACTCTCATTTTTGGGGGACTAAGGAAATGCTTTGAAGACATTCAGAAGAATGAAAAGCTGCAACAGGAACTCCTTTAGGTTTTTCATTAGCAATACCACCTTAATAAAAACTTCTTTTTACTCTTCTCAGAATTTATTTACAGGTTCTTCTTTCATTATGGCAGATGCTGATCCAAGCTAAAATACAGTGATTGAAGAAATATAAAATCCTCATTCCTCCTCATGTCGTGGAGCAGGTGAAGTGGGAAAGTGGACATGATTTCCCTTTGAGCTCTAATAGCTAATATTCAGGGACTAAAGAGCCTTTACAAGGAAAGTAGTGTTAAATGACATCTTGAAAAGTACTTATAATTAATTGAAGAATAAAGAAAAAATAATCAAAGGTAAAATGAAAGATTATCTTGTAACAGGAAAACAATGCCTTGATGATATATAGTAGAGGGGAAAACAGAATTATATGGAACAAGTGGAACTATGAAGTCTGTAAGTATATATTTTAGAAAACCTAACACTTGAGATAAATGTATTGAATGAATGAATCACTGAAGTACATTAAAATAAATGATGGTTCAGATGTTTCACTCACTATAGGCTGTATCAATATGGTTATAATTATGTAATAACAGGCAAAGCAAAAGAAATTCAAGAGTAGTTCGGCAGGCTTTGCTGTCACATTTTTTCAACTTACCTTTTAGTTTATGTGTACAAACTTGATTCACAAAATAAAGCTTGGTAAAACACCTCTGTTAAGTTTAGCAGTAAAGCCTGTCCTTACCTGTCTTCACCCTAAAATGTTCTAATTAATTTATATCCATTTTATACAGATAAAAACAATATGATGGAAAATATTCCAGGAAAAAAAAAAAAAAAAGGATGGCAGAAAACACCCACAGAACACTGCAGAAAGAATTTTATGTCTAGAGTAGGTTAAGGTAATATTGTCCAAGCCAGGCAAGTCAAATGAGCTGTTGGAGAAGTTCCACTTGTGACCATCTTTACACAGCTGAAAATATTTTCTCAGCAAATAACATTTTCCTCCCAACTGTTTCTCAAACTGCCTACAGACACAAGCATCTGTTAAACTCCTGCCTTTGTGCCTGTGTCCTGTGTGCTCTTCAACTGATACAGAAGCAGCTTAGATTGAGGATGGCAAAGTGAGAAATGGCTGTGATGTTTATCTTAGTCAGTGATCAATGCAGTGGCTGTGCTGTGCTGGCAAGAGCCAGCTTTGCTTTGACTCGTGCAAATGCCAGTGTCCATAGCCTTTCGTAGGCTGTAACCTAAACCTGAGAAACCGTTTCAAAGCTATTCTTCCTGTTTCCTGCCTCTTTGATCAGTTCAATAAAAGGCTGTGCCTGTGACAGACAAAACAGCTGCTAAACAGCAGATCCAGCCTAATTCTTAACAAGCATGTAAATATCCGTTCATTTATTTCATCTGTTTGCCTCTTGCCATAACAGTGTGCACAATTTCCTTGTATATTGCAGTGCAATGGGTTAATACAAACTGAACTGTTGGAATTCTCAGAAATGATGTCAAAGATCAAGTATGCTCTATCAATGTTTTCTTGAGGGAAAAGATTTCACATGTTCACTGTGATGATGAATTTGTTAGAGAATAGAAAATTGATGTCTTTTATGTATATGCAGAGTGATGGAACTCTCAAATATCCTCCTGAAAAGGAATAATTTAATTGAATCCTCATTTTAAATAGTTTACTTACAGAAGAACTTGTGTATTTATCATACGAGTTTTGCTGCAGAATCGTTCTTCCAGACTATATATTCCTGGTGCTAAATTATTTTTATGTGGTTTTTATATGTACTAATGAAACAAAGTATATGCAGTCATTACCTGTAGGCCTAAACATGTACCTCCACTAGGAACTTCTAAATCCATGCTGAGTTTCAGCCCAATTTGATATGTAATTACAAATAGCAAGTAAGTTCTTATTAGTTCATGAAATTTGTGAAAGGTATGAGGAAACCTACTTTGGTGTCCAGTAAAGAGAAGTGTGTTTTGGCATTAACTTGACACAACTTGTCAGATATCAGAGAAAATAACCAAGACAAACAATCTACTTGAAGCTTGGCGTAATTGCATCTTCTGCATGTAGGTTTGTGTTATTTCCAGCCTTGCATGAGCATATATTCAAATAAAATTGTGGTGTGTGAGCAAACATGAGAGAAATAAATTATTCTGATATGTTATCATTGTACCTCATAAGATTTTGTTTTTTCCTTCACATGACTATCCCAAATATTGTTTCATTTTTTCCAACTGCTTTTCACTGGTTTTTTGTTTGTTTGTTTGTGTTTTTTTTTTAAAGAGTATTGTGTTTTTGTTTTGGCTCCAAGTATGTTTCATTGTTTGTATTTTAAGGATTGCTATATTGACTTTTTCCCCTGTGATTTTTTTAATGTTCCCTTTTTTTTTTTTTTACCATGATGTGTACTTGTTTTTTCCATCTATGCAGATTTCAAGGTAGGCTAAGAACAGAAGTTTCAAATGAAACTGAACTGGAAACTGGTTTAGAAGTGACAGAGTGGAGCTTTCTGGATGATAATACTAGTGCAAATAAATTAAGTTGCTGCTTTTAAATTTAGAAATTAGAGATGTGGGACCTAAATTATCAAATAGTAAAATCTAAGTCTGTTCTAGATACATTAGTAGAGGTTTGTTTATTTAATTTTCCTGACTTGTAACATTTCTAAAATTCATCTGACCATGTATTGTTCTCCACAATAGTATGTTATTTACCACAGCATGGACTGTAACTGAATTCCTCAAGGAAATGGAAGGAAATGTTTCATAACAACAAAACTTTTTATAAAGGTAAACTGACACGGGGCATAGTTTACACTTGGGATTTCTGGTTCCAAGTACTTTAGTTTCTGTAACTGATATTTTTATTGACCTTCTGCTCCAGCAGTGATGATTTTGTGAGGTCTTCATTCAAATATATGTAGATATTGTTGCTGGGAGACATGTAGTAAGCATACAGTGAATGTGCAGGTAAGCATCCATCTCTATCTTATCAATCTAAAGGTATCAATGGGATTGGGATCAAGTCTGTTTAGAGAAATGAGTTTCTCTTTTCTCAGAGTCCTTTGCTCCTTCAGGATTCAGAATAAAATCTGTGAAAGAATAAAACAAGTTTAGTTGTGGTTTTCCAAGATTTTTTTTAATGGGAAGCAGAGAACTAGGGGACAAAGCCAAACAGTATGTAAGCTTGTCCAGGCTCCATATTGCAATGCCTAACATCTAGCCTAGGTGTTAGCTGTTCCCTTCTCCTATCCACCCCTCTGAGTAGAATTCAAAATCTAGAACCCCAAATTAGTGTTAGAATGAGGTAAATGCTCCAGAAAGGCAACAAAAGCCAAGAAAATGCCCCTGCTAAGCTGCCTTGTACTTTCCAGTGGGAAATAGCATATCTAGGGGTTTGTGTGATGCAGCCTGCTAAGAATAAGATTCTCTACCCACAGGTGAAATGTTAATTTTGTGCCACTGTCTAGCAGGCCTAAGTAATGACTCCCAGACACCCTGGCTGAATTAATGGCTCCAGACCTGCCTTTGCCATGGCAGTTTTGTGAAGGGTAATGACTTTTGTGTGCTCCAGCCATTATTTAAACACAACTTTGAGATTAGGCTCCTCAGCTTTTCTGTGCTTGGTTTTAGGATCCTAATGAAGCTTAGATGCAAACCAAGTAGGTCCTGTCAGAGGAGTTCCTGGCTTGCACAGCAGGGGAAATACAACTCCTAGCTTATTTTTAAAGTCAAGAAAATACAGGTACAGTGGGTTGGAATGGGTCAGCCCTTGTACCAGGCTTCTCAATGATGTTCTTGGGACCTTGTTAAATTGTTGTTAGAGCAGTCCATGGTGTGAGTTTCACTTGGGCCAGTTGATATTCTCCTAAACAATTTCTAGGCATGATTCAATATTAAACAGAAGCCATGGGACCATTACCAATGGAAGTGTAAACTGCCTAATTCATTTGGAAGTGGTGGTCTCATATTGAGATATTAGAGAGTTTAACTAGTCATGGATGTCCAGCCAATGCCAGTTGGCCTCCAGGCCTAAGAATAGACTGGCACTATTTAGTTTGCTCATATAAATGTAACATGAGTCTTTATTAGATTTGATTCCTAGTTGCTCTTCTTGTCTCGTCTTGTCATGTCTCGTCTTCTTTCTTGTCTCATCTCTCTAGAAATTTAGAGAAACATCAACTCTAGTGAAGACATATTTGTCTGTCTTAGGATGTGTAATCATATGTTTATCAGTGACTTGGAATTATCAAATTAAATACAAATTTACTGGGAATACTGACATATATGAACTTTTCTGAATAATAGACACTGAAACAATTTAGTAATATTGCTTTCAGGAGGAGAATTGAATAGTACTTTTAACTAGTACAATTATAAATAAATGTAGAGAAGTAGATGTATATATTTTATATATATATTTATATAAGTAAATTTTGAAAAGTAGAACTAATAATCCAGATTGTGGGCAATGAGCTAGCATTGCAGATTTGTATGAGCTTGCAAGAAGCATAGTCAGCTAATGTGAGGTGAATAGCAGGAGGATGAAGTAGTAGGAGAAGAAAACAATTAGAAGGAAAGAGAAAATTTCTCCTCTGAAACACTGGGTGAACAGGACAGGTAATACATTTCACATAGACAAAACCCCCTCCCACCATCCTGGGAAACTTCTGTTTTGATTCTTTTCAGAGTGGAGAAATCATCAACCAAAAGAATATATCAGACTTTTTTGTTGAAGCATTATTGGTAGTTTTTGACTCAACAGAGCATGTTTCTATAGAGTGGAAAACTTTTTCCACTTAGGATTTTCCCCTAGAGGAACACAGAACTCATGTCATTGACATTCATTTTAAGTGTGTTTACGCATGGCCTGCTAGTCTTCATTTCAAATACTGTTCATTATATTCACCACCAGACCTCAGAGATGCTCATTCTTGGGTGAGTGCAATTCTCTGCTCATAAGAGATAAGCATGAAATAAAAATATTGGGACTACCTGTGGGGGGGAAAAAAAAAAAAAAAGAAATGTTACAAGAATTTGTAATAATAAAAATAGAAAAAATTCAAGTTTCAGACAGTTTGTCTGTTGTGAAAGGAGTTCCCAGAAGATGGATATCAAATGATCCTATATTGTTTTCAGCTAGATAAATTGTTCTCTTCTTAATGATTCAACTGGAGTTGAGTCAATTGAACTGCCATACAAGGAAAAGGGTTTTTGTCCCATCCAAAATTTTGTTCTATTGTAGTGGACACAATATTTGCATTTTTAGCAAATGCTGACCATACAGCTATGTCTCCTATTCATATATATTTATAGCCTTTTATGTTGTTAGGTTTTTTGTATTTGAAATCATCACACAGTGACACAATAAAAGACTGACATATGAATGGTTTTGATAAATGACTCTAGTTTTCAGGAAATGCAGTACTATGGCACTTAAAAAAGCTTATTTATAATAAGGCCAATTATACCAACCCCTCCAGCTTCAGGATTAAAATGAAAATTAAAGCAAAGTAATATGGATTTGCCCTGCCTGAGTTGTGTCTTTGCTTGTCTTATGACACTTAATAATTATATTCATTGTGATGGCGTGTAGAAAACTAGGTGATAAATCAGGGTCCCATTTGTGGTAGTTGCTTTATAAACAAGAACAAGAAGAAAGTCCTTGACCTGATGGGCTTTTAAGAAAGGAAAACAGACAGTGCAGAATCAAAAGGGCAAGGAAATGCTGAGGCAATTCTGGTTAGAATCGTAGGCTGTTATCTTAGTCCAGTGGCTGCCTAACTGTTGTCTAGGTGGTCTGGGGTTTCTTTTTGATTTGTTTTTAAGGTCATCACAGCAAAGTACTCTAGACAAAGAGGTAACAGTGCAATGGAAAGACAGCTTAAGCCTAATCACGGAGCAGCTTCTTTTGAAGTCAGGTGTGTGGGAGGGGAATACCATGTGGATGCATCAGAGGCAGGAATGGAGTTTTCCATTCTAGTTTGAAGCTGAAAACTACCTTTACAAGGTCTTTGTAAACAAAGTTTACAAAAGTAAATAGATAAAACATCAGAGTTTAGAAGGTAGCAACATGTTATAATTGTGGAGGAAGAGGATTTTCTTTTCATCAATTTTTTGGGGTTGTGTAGAAGGGAGAAGGCTGCTTTATGATGGAAATACACTACACAAACAAAACAAATCTGCAGAATGAGAATGGGCAAGTTTGTGCTTGTGTCTGCTGTCAGAAACCACAGCTACAAAGAAAGAGAGTGTTTGCTGTGTTGGGGTCCCTTTGCCAGCAGTTATAATGGTAGAGGGTATAGGAAGACAGAATTTACATGAAAGCTTCTAATTAAAACCAAATGCATATTTATGATTATTTCCTGAACTTTGTGTAAACCTATAATTTGCTTTTTTTCCCATCAGTAAAGCAAAGGAAAAGATGGATTTATGTACTAATTTGACTAATTTGCACCCTCACTCTAATTTACTGGTGGGTTTTTTGTCGATAGAAAATAAGCTCTTTTTAATTTGAGTGGCTGGTGGCATATTTTAGCCTTACATTGGTTTTAAACAAAGGAAGAAGTTGTGTGCTCACTTTGGGAACACTTCTCATATCACTCAGTTTGCGTTTGGTTTTATCTGTAACCTGTCTCTTTTTACTCTATATCTTTGCAAAGATATAAACAAGATGACAGATTTTGTAAAGTACTTAATGCCTTTTTCTTCTCGTTGACACTGAGTACTGTGAAGGGCTGAGTGCTAGGAAGAAGAGTGCTGCTGTGTAGTCAGTAAAGTAGCAAGTATAATAAAAGGAGTTTTTTAGCACTAAACTCAGCCATTTTGTGAAAAAGCGAACTCTGCTTCAATGCCTTCTAAGTCATAGCTCAAGGAAAAGCATGCTATTTGCTGAAACACCAATATATACCAAAGTACAAATCCATGCCACATCTTCTAATGTGAAGGCTTCTGATAAGGTCTTCCATTTAGAGATTAACAAGCCCAAATACTGCTAAAACAATTACTTGTGACATGGTCATTGTCATGGGCCATAGGCCTGTGGTCAAAATAGTCTGAAGCAATGCAATGAGAAAGAAGAGCTAAAAATAATCTGTAGTACACAAGATTATTTTTATCCAGTGGCCTCCCCATGTCCCAAAGACTGCAAATCACCTCTTCCTAAAGAACATAAAGTTTTTAAAAAAATGAGCAGATGTAAGAACTTGATGTCACCTCAGTTGAATGAAATGAAACAGAGGATCTGTCTTTATGTAATGAAATCAAGGCAGACAGCAATAGGAAGCAATTATTGAATAATAAGGTCACAGTTTTTGCTGGGTAGTGTTCATGCTTTGTACAGAAGCTTCTGTCCTTTCTACGTCAGTGTAAAGGATTTCTTTACACCTAGGTGTCCAGGGAGTTTCTCACTGTGTGTTAGCAGAAATGGGGAACATAAATTAACAAAGACAGTTTACTGAGTTTTATTTTCTACTTCATGATATGGATGAAGACACAACAAAAATCTTCTCTCTGGATTCAGAGAACATATGAACATAAATAGCCGTTATTTTTAACTATTTAGTGATAAAATATTTATCACAATCCTGAGAAAGAGGACCCCAAGGCACAGTTTGACTCAAATGTTCTCTGAAGAAAAGGTTTGCTAGGGTACCAAGACAGTGCTCTGCTCCAGACATTTTCATGGCATAGCCAGCTGCACAACTGATTGCCAGCAAGCTCAAAGTTGCTGCGTGGAGGTGCAGCTTTAATCCGCGGTTCATGAAATATCTGTTCATGGTGTTGAGAAGCTATAATGGATATTTGGGATCACAACTTCATTTCTCAGAAGTCTCTTCAGCAATTATGTTTTATTTGTGTGTAAACTAAGCCTTGGTGTGTAATTAGACACTTGCTCATACCATATATATTTATTTGTCTATATACATGTATATGTATTACATGCTTGGATATGGAGTTTTATCACCAAGTAATAGGCATCTAAGTCACAGTTCTTCTCAATCTCTTCTTACTGTATAGCTAACAGAGAAAAATAAGCACCTCAGAGGGTGATTTAATACACCTAAAATCTGAATCACTCTTTAAAAGTACATCTCCACTAACTAGAAAGACCTGGAGATGAATAAAGTTATGTACCTGAAGTATGACTCTTTCCTGACTACTTTCTTCCTGTTAAACCTTTCTTTAGATATTAAAGATGAATTTTTTTTCATTTCTCAACATTTCTGCTGTTCCAGGAAAAAAACCCCAGCTATCGCAAATAAAATTGAAACTAGAAACTAAAGAATTAAGGAAGCTAAAAAAACCTCATGAAATATATAGCAACCTTCCAAACTGCCACACCTTAGACAAACAGAAGTGTTCTGTTTAAGGTTTAGTTTTTAATAAAAACACAATTTACTTACATTTAAAAAAATAAAATACATTAGAAATCTAAGCAAAACATTAAGATATCCTTGAAATATTTTTCTCAAAGTACACTTGTCCTTTTAAAATCTCAGTTTCTGTCACCTTCTGCAAGTTTGTGGGTTTTTTTTTTGTTTTTTTTTTTTTTGTTTTGTTTTTTAAATAAAAGAATTCCTGACCAGAGTATTTCTACTCATTTACTTTACTTTTCTGTAGCGTGGTATTTCTATTCTCTGCAATTATTCCTGTTTTCATTATGAGAGCTATGAAATTATCAATTGCACCAAGGTTTATATATAATCATATATTACAAGACAGTTTTCCAAAATGCAGTATAGAGCAGCAGCTTCCAACTATTGATGTGAAAATGTTTACGTTATGCAAGGGTTTAATACTTTCTGCACAGGCTGTTGGGAGCAATTTCTGCCTGACTTTATGAAGGCAGGTGTATATTCCTCAGAGGAGGACTGGGGCTGTCCTAGAGTGGGAAAATTGTGGTGGCAAACAGGAGAGTACCCTGGACTTCAGGAGCTGAGGAAAGCAGGAAATGCTAAGGGTGTGTGTGCTGGTACAAGAGTGAACTGGGAGTACAGAGGTAGGATGTGCATTTGGGGATTTGCTTGGGGGCATTTGGAGAAAGAAAGAGCAGAGTTATGGCTGATTCTGAGCTTTCACCCCACTGGCTCAGAATGGATACCTACAGTCACAAGGTTGTATCCAGGGCTCCTTTTGCCACCTCTGATGAGTATATACATAAATAAAGGTAGAGATTTAGAGAATGCAAATTTAAGAAAGATTGCAAGCCCCTTGACGTTTCAAATAAGAGCAAAACATGGCATTGTTTTAATCAAAGGTATGAAGTGAGCTTGTGCATCCCATGCTGAATTTTGAATACCTTTTAATGTGCATCTGCATTTTGATCAATTTCAGGTACAAAGCAATTGTAAATCCCATGGACATCCAGACGTCCAGTGCAGTGCTATGGACCTGTCTTAAAGCCACTGCCATTTGGGTAGTCTCCATGCTCCTAGCAGTTCCTGAAGCAGTATTCTCCAAGCTGGCTCACATCAATGACACAGATAACGCCACTTTCACAGCGTGCATACCGTACCCCATGACAGATGACATGCACCCAAAGATCCATTCTGTGCTGCTTTTCCTTGTGTATTTCCTTGTCCCTCTTGTGATTATTAGTATCTACTACTATCATATTGCAAAGAGTTTAATAAAAAGTGCTCACAACATCCCCGGAGAATACAGTGAGCATTCCAAACGACAGGTAAGCAATTTGCTTTTTACATCCTCTTGAAAGATTTGTGTGTTTTATACTCCTATAAATGAAATTAAAAGAATTAAAGCACCCAAATTGTTGGATTTTGCAGAGGATTAGTTCAGTTTCCACATGAACTAAGCCAGGGATTATCTGAAAAATTTCCTTGTTTTCACAATTACTCAGTATTAAGCTCAATATGTAAATTAATATGAGCAAGGAAAAATATAAATTCAGTGCCATCAATGCACATTCCTAACAGTAAATGACATTGATATATATTTGTATGTGCTGTTCATGTAACCATTACTTATGTTCTTACTGAAGAATGATGTTTATGTAGTTAATGTTAGTGTCTTCGCCTATCTCTATAGGCAGCCATTTTGGGAAAGAAATCTTACATGAGTGTTTTGAGAATTGTCCTTGTATTATTTGTATTTGAAAATGAGAAGACTGATGTAGGCAGGGAAAATTTTACTTAGGGGATCTAAGGTTCTTTTCAAACCGAGTGCTGAAAAGATGAACACAGAGCATTAACTGATTCCTTTTTGATTTTCTCAGTAGATCTTCCTTGGATATAATCCCAAACACACACTGTTCTAATATCCTTTCTGTTACAGATGCCATAAAACTCTTGGTATAGATGCAGTATGCCTTTGAGATAAAGCTATTTAAAATGCTGGACAAAGCCAACTTCCCTGGAAGGCACAGGAAGCAATAAGATAGCAACATTAGCAGGAACACTTACATGTACAAACAACAACTTTTGCAGTTGAAAGGCCTTGACCACTTTACAAAAAGCACTAGTAGCGATAGAAAAAAAAATAGTTACATCCATTAAAACAGTTTAAAATTATTTTCTCTGCCAGTATTTTAGAAAACTATGTTCATACTAATTGAAATCTCCTTGCATATATAGTATGTACATAGTCTTTTAAAAAGAAAGACTACATTCCCTCATGTCCTTTTTGAACAGCATTTCATTTCCACTCTAGTCTGTTTCTTGTCAAAAGTGCATACACATTAACACTTCAGGTATTATTATATTTTCCTGTGAAATATAGAGAGTCTTTTGGCTGAACTCTCTAGATGGAAAAAATATTTAATTTATATCACACTTCTGAACTCACATGTATTTTCAAAGTAAGAACATATTTTTTCATTCTACTTAGCTTTTTTCTTTTTGTTAATATATGAGGCTCAGAAGAATAGAAAATTCTGGTGTACTTACATATCTCCCAGCAAGAGGATATAAATTCAGATTATTGCTATCAAATCATGCTTCTTTAGGCCAAGTGTAATATTCACACTATACCTCTGTACATTTCAGTCTGCTCTTGCAGTCTGTCTGAGTGCAAATGCTAGCAAATTGAAATGTTACAGTTTTCCCAACTTTTGGGAATCCCCCACTGTTTTTTGTTTAGATAGAGCCAAGAAAAATTACTTAAGGATTAATTTCACAAATTTTGAAACCCTGTTAGAACAAATTCACTTGAATTTTTTTTTTACATAAAATTGAGCAGAGCTAGAAAACTTTCCTACTTGTGCAAAACTGTCATACCTGATGTACATAAATATTTTAGGAGGAATATGAAGAAACTTCCTGCCTCTCTTCGGTGCCTTCTACCTGGCCAGTTTCTCTCACTCACTTTGGACCCACTGTGTGTGTTCATATCTTGCCAGCTTTTCAGCCACTCTCAATAGTGACACTGTAATCCATTATACCTTAGCACTGAATTAGGGTACATTTTATGTCATTATTGAAGATTTAATGGAGCCTTTCTCCTTACCGTGGAGTTAAAATGCTTCAGACTGTGTGATGCAGTTTTGGTTGTTTCTCTAGGAGAGGGGTGCAAGCTGAGGCACTTCAGGAAAAACACTGGGTTATAAATGAATATATATATATATATAGTATATATATTATAGCTAACACCCTAGTAATATCTCTGCATTTCATTCAGAGTGTCTCTAGATTTCAAAGCCAACAGTTTCAAAAGAGCTTTCTAACTAAAACTTAATTTTCAAGCCAAGCACTGAGATCTCATCAGAAAAGGTTACGTTTCATGACATCCTTTGGTGCTTGCTTTCAGGCTAAAAGTCAATGTTTCCTTGGGTCATGAATCAGTCTTGCTGTGTATATCATATAGAAAGAGCAACCTTCTGTGACTGCAAACAGCTAAGACCTTTCACTGAAAGTAAACTGAAAGTGGGAAAGGAAAGTAAATGAGACAGAACAAGTAACTCGGACCCTGAAGGAAGCATTTTTACTGGTCTTACTTATGATAGTTGTTGAAGCTAATATAAAGCAAAATGCTAACGTGTTTTAATTAAGTCTGTTACGTGGAGTAGTTCTATTCATTGTTGTTCATTTGGGTTCTCTTCATCTTTTTAGATGGAAACTCGGAAACGTCTGGCAAAAATTGTTCTAGTTTTTGTTGGCTTCTTTGCTATCTGCTGGTTTCCTAACCATGTGCTATACATGTACCGATCTTTTCATTACAATAAGATTGATCCATCGACAATACATATGGTTGTTACCTTAGTGGCCCGAGTGCTAAGCTTCTGCAACTCTTGTGTCAACCCATTTGCATTGTATTTTCTCAGTGAGAGTTTTAGAAGACATTTCAACAACCAGCTTCGCTGCAGGAAGAAAGCTCAGGAAGAGAGATCTGCCAGCTACTTGCGCAATTCTTCTGCTGTTCAAATGACTTCCTTGAAAAGCAATACCAGGAATACAACAACTACTATGACACAACTGAATGGGCACAACTTGAAACAAGAAATGTCACTATGATTTAATAGATATGATTTTTGACTGTGAAAGAAATTTGAACATTTTGTTTGCAGTTTGTAACCATTTTTGGCTCTTGTGCTTAAATAGTCTGAGTTCTCAGAACAGGATCTGTTAAATTCTAACCAATCTGAGGTGATCTCACACCTAGTCTGATTCTTAGATAGAGGTGAAGAGCACATTTTATTGCAAAACAAAACTGACTGGTGTTCTATTGTACTTTAAGGGAGATGCTGATATGTGTTTAACATAAAGGAAAGCAGTGTATCTGGTATAACATTGCTCTAAAAAGTATAGATTTTCTGATCTGAATAATACGTATTTTCAACTGAATATTGATCCAGGCTTATGTTTTATTCTAATAGATTTTGCATTATTTTAGCTGTGTGGTATGTACAAGCATTGCTCATTAAGACTGTTACACATTTTGCACTCAATTAAAGGGCCATTGCAACACATAGATTCTAATTTCAGATTAAAAACTATTCAAATATTGAGTGCCAGATCTTTACCTCATTTAAATCCACCTTGTTTTTTCACTTTGGTAGACATACCTGATGAGATTTTACTCTTTGAGCATTCTGTTTGCTCTTGAGGTCAGAAGTTTATCTGTTAAAATTTCATTCTTTTCATGGTTAACCTATCAAAAGAAAATTGTGTGCAACGTGCAGGTTTTATAGAACTCTGTGTCTGAAAGCTCATTTCTCTGACTGTTAAGGCTGTGGTATCTGGTTCAGAGTTTCTACATGTGTTATATTTGCTGCTAACTGACGTAGCTGATATCAGTTCACAACTAAGAAGGATGGTAAGTGTACTGGGATGGCTGAACATTCAAAAAGGTAAAATTCTGAGTGGCTACTTCACAGAGGGTCTGTGGCAAGTCTTCATACAGCTCACAACAGTCTCAGAGTACAGAACCCAGACTAATACCAGACAAAACCAAACTGAAGAATGCCCTGAAGGAACCCACACAACACGCTCTGATCACTAATCATCATCCGGACCATGGGACCAGACAAGTTCTAGTCTGAAACCACCTCCAGCTAATGAAACATGGACAGCTGGCATTTGTTGCTGAGTACCAGCTGTTTGCTCTCTGTGTTTAGAGCACATGTCTTGTGAGGAGCAGCTGAGTGAGCTGGGATTATTTAGTCTGGAGAAGAGGAGGCTCAGGGGTTCCTTATCACTCTCTATAACTCCCTGAAAAGAGGTTGAAGCCACGTGGGTATCAATCTTTTCTTCCAAATAGTGAGTGACAGGCTTAGAGGAATGGCTTCAAGTTGTGTTGTGGGAGGTTTAGATTAGATATTAGGAAAAATTTCTTCACCAAAGGAATGGTCAAGCATATTAGAACAGGCTGCCTAGGTACATGGTGGAATCACCATCCCTGCAAATTTTCCAAAAGTGTGTGTATATTTCACTTGGGGATATGGTTTAGTGGTGAACATGGTGGTACTAGTCTGATGGTTGGATTTGATGATCTTACAGGTTTTCTCCAATCTTAACAATTTTATTATGGATTCTATTCTGTTCTTCTAGATCTATTCTTCTTGCACACACTGTCAGTCTAAACAAAGCTCCAGTACTGTTGAAAATCTCAGTTTTAAAAGGCACCTTTTATTTTCCTGAAGGCCCATATGCATAAATAGTCAATGCACTTCTGAAAGTCCTATCTGAGCTGCCTAAAAGAAGGATTTTTAAATGTTTTTTGTGAGTCATCCCAGCACCGTGGACATCACACAGGTTTTTGTCATTGTTCCTAGGAGGATATTTTCAAGGTCAGCGCAGACCTGGGATTAAAACAGCTAGGAATACTGGATGAGGTTGTAGTTACAAATTGCTATCATGTCCTGAACAAATTTCCTAGGAAGGTTTACTGCTCTTATTTTTCATTCAGTTTTTTTCAGATCTCTGCTAGGGACAACCAATTCAAAACTTGCAAAGCTGACCTTCAGACCACAAGAAAGCAAGAAGTTCAGCTCTCAAATAATAGATATTTTTTTTAGTCAGTTCACATATGCAGGTAGTCAAATAGACACAAAGACTGAAGCTTATTGCTGCTACTTATACAAGACTGTTCATTTAAAAGTTTTGGGGGCCAGGGATTGGAGTTGATTTTCCCCTTACATAGCCTCACAATAATTAGTCCCAAGCCAGGTGAGAGGTTAGCTGCGGCAGGGTTTGTTTTGTATCTGAACTTCCCAAACAAAATGCTCACAGTGTCCTTCTTAGGAGAAGGGGCAGTAAGAGCAGGCAAAGGCACCTTGTCAAAGTATTTTTTAATGGGCAGTTCATGAGCCAAATGTAATTTTAAATACCTTTTTCTTTGAAATTTGGTGAAAGTGCTCAAGCACAGTTCTCACTGTATCCTGTGTTTCTGCTGTGAGTTGTCTAAGGTGAATACTAGAAAGTACACTAGAAATTTAGATTTGATTTCAGAATTAGTTGCTAATCTTATAATTTCAAAAGCTGAAGTGCTAATGCAGTGTATCAACTCACCGCTCCTTTTGTCCTTATTAATGCGCTTGCACTTACTTCGTTCTGTTTGTAACTGTGGAACCATCTGAAGTTCAAAAATTCTTTCTCAGTTCCCCTGTCTTTAAGACTAGTTATAACCTTACCACAGTTTTAAAGTAGTGAGAAATTATATTGAGGTAATCTATAAATGGTTTAGCTAATCATCAGAAAAAATCCCCCGTTGCTACCACTCAACAGGAAAAGTAACAGACTGAAGTTCTGAATGTCAGCCTGCATTGTCCAGCTGGTGAGACCTATAGGATGATAAAATGTAACTAAAGTTGTGCACAGCATTCAAATGAGAAAACTTAGGAAGCTCAGTGTGTATCAGCTCCATACCACCTGCCCTAGCTGATTGCAGTTGCTCTATGACTTCAGTGGCTCCTTGGAAGGCTTTACACAAAGAAGTCAATTGACTCGAACTTGTAAATCTGTGTGTAATGGTTTAGGAAATTATCATCCTGCTGGGGTTTAGGAATGGTATTTCCCAATCTTGTGTTCCCAGAGTTTTGGATTCTGCACTTCTGATCAATCTTGAATCCTTTTTACTCACAAATATTTTACACTTTTTACGTGTATTAAAAAATATTTTACAGCTTTTACACTCAAAAGCTTAGTCTTCCTTTGTCAATTCTTGATGCTGATCATTTAATGCAATCAAGTTTCCCATTTATTTTTGCTGGTTTTTTTTTCTGGTTCTCTGCTCCTCATTTTGTTTGGCAATCTTTCTACACTGCATAGCATTTCACAGTACTTCTAAATCCATTGTGTTTTTTATTTCCTGAATGCATTTGTCTGATGTGGACATTACCAGATGATACAGGTGCCCTACCGGAAAAATAATAATCTAATTTGTAGTCGATTTGATGCTTGTGTTTGATTCATACTCTTCACTCGGTGTCTTAAATTGCTGTGTGGGTTATGGACAGCATGAGCCAGCTTTCTGGCAGAACTGCAAGCTACATTTTGTTCCTTTTTGTTGTGAGGGGAATCTGTTCTGAGGCAGACTATAACTCCTTCTTGTCTGTAAATCAGCACAATTTTGGTTCGTTATTTCCCAGGCCTAAACAGACTCCCAAAGTATGTTTTGAGTAAGTAACCTAAATTGTGTGTGGGAATTAATTAATCTGTCTGGAGCTTTACTAGGTGTATTGCTAACCCAATATGCACATTTTGGAAGTGTCTGTTCCTGTGCTTCTGTACACTTGTATATAAGTACAGCTGCATGTATAAAGCTATTTTCAAACAACACTGCTTGCTAACAATTAAAATGATTGTAGAATGCATTTGATGAAGTGTTTTCTTCTAACTGTAGTCAAGGGAAATCTATAAATGAGGTCATGTCACCTTTTCACATACTACATGGAGATCTATGCCAAAACAATTGTTAAAATGCCACCTGATTGATTTTCTTTATGAAAACTTTCTTATTCCAGAAACATCAGTTCTTTTCTATCTTCCTCTTCTGAGTTTTGAGATGGTTACCTTCAAACATAATTTTTCAATGATTGAGAAAACAATCATCCCTTCTCAGCCTTTGAAAAATGAGAGAATAGAGGTAATTACTGTTTCCTCAGTGTAAGACTTTTATTTTTCTCTAGATTAGAGCTAATACAAACTAAGTCTGATAGCCTCTTGTCACTGCACCCTCTCAGCAACAAAAACACTACATAAACTGCTGAATTCTTAAATGTCAGTATGGTTAAATTTCAACTAACCTGAGATACCTCATTTGGCGTTACACTCTGACATGATAATTATCTTCAACAAAACCTCTTCAGTTACAATATGGAACAAATCTTTGCAACACACCTCCCTCATAGATATTTTTCTTAACTCAGTCAAACTGGTTCACAGAAATTATGGTGCAGAAGTTATCAGGGCTGATTAAGAGGTCTTAAACTAGGCTCGAAGGGGAAAGGGGTTAAGACCAGGCTCACTAGAGATGAGCCTAGGGGTAGCATGGATGGGATGGATACAAACCCCTTAGCCCAGATGAAGTGCATCTACACCAGTGCATGCAGTATGGCCAGCAAGGACAAGGAGCTGGAAGCATCATCAGCAAAAGTAGGGTCAAGGAGTGTCTCCATCATTTTTTGAATGCAGAGGGTAGTGTAGAGTCAGGAAATGAGGAAAAGTCAGAGGTACTCAATGCCTTCTTTCTTCAGTCTTCAATATCAAGATGTGTTGTCCTCAGGACACCCAACTCCCAGAGCTGGAACCTGGTGATGGGGAGATGAGCGAAGCCTTCATAATTCAGGAGGAAATGGCTAGTGATTTGCTGTGCCAATTAGACACTCACAGGTTTATGGGTCCTTATGGGGTCCACCCCTGAGTAATGAGGGAACTGGTGAAAGAACTTGCCAAACCACTATCTGACTGAAAATTAGCAAAGCTAATGCCCATCTACAAGAAGAGTTGGAAGGATGATCCAGGGAACTACCGGCCTGTCAGCCTAACCTCGGTTCTGGGAAAGGTAATGGAAGAGTGCCATTACACAGCATATGCAGGACAATCAGGGGATCAAGCCCAGCCAACATAGATTTATGAAAGGCAAGTCCTGCTTGACCAACCTGATCTCTTTCTATGATAAAGTGAGCTGCTTAGTAGATGAAGAGAAGGCTGTGGATGTCATCTATCTAAGACTTCAGTGAAGTGTTTGACACCATCTCCCACAGCATCCTCCTAAAAAAATTCGCTGCTCATGGCTTGGATGGTAAAAAACTGACTGGATGGCTGAGCCCAGAGAGTTGTGAATGAAGCTAAATCTAGTTGGCAGCTGGTTGCTAGTGGTGTTCCCCAAGGCTCAGTTTTGAAGCTGGTCCTGTTAACATATTTACTAATTATTTGGGCAAGAGGGTTGAGTGCACCCTCAGTAAATTTGCAGATGACATTAACTTGAGTGGGAGTGTTGATCTGTTTGAAGGTAGGAAGGCTCTACAGAGAGACCCGGACAGACTCAATCAATAGCACAATTGCATGAGGCCTAATAAGGTGAAGTGCTGGGTTCTGCACTTGGATCACAGCAACCTCATGCAGAGCTACAGGTTGGAGGAGGAGTGACTTGAGACCTGATTGGCAGAGGGGGCCTGGGAATGTTGGTTGACAGCTGACTACACATGAACAGAAAGGTCTAGAAAACCTGCCTTATGAAGAATGGCTGAGAGAGCTGGGTTTGTTTAGTCTCAGAAAGAGGAAGCTCAGGGAAGACCTTGTCGCTCTCTACAACCACATGAAAGGAGATTTTAGTGAGGTGGAAGCCAGTCTCTTCTACCCTGCCTGCAGTGATCTACTTTTGATTTCTGATTTGACTTAGACAAGTGTAATTCACTTTTGACAAGTTCCTTTTATTTCTAGTTGATTCTGACTTATTTCTGATTTCCCATTCTACTCTTTCTTGGTGGCTAGCAAGAATGCAAAAGAATTCTGTTTGATTTCAGTGAATATACAGGAATACAAATGACTTTTATGGCCTAAGTCAGTAGCAAAATTGCAATATAATGGAGACAAAAATAATGTCATTGCTTTTCTTCCTTTCCTTCCTTCCTTTCCTTCCTTCTTGCCTTTCTTTCCCTCTTTCTCTCTTTCCTCCCTTTCCTTATTTCTTTCTTTCTTGATACTATACCTTTTAGGAGGTATAGTTGAGGAAGTTCAGCGTATGAGGTAAATTTGAGAAGCTTGTATTTTGTATGACAGCATGATTCACATAGAAAATTTCTACAGCATTGATTTTGAACAGAAAATGTAACATATGTGGCCATACTTAATTAATCCAGTGAACTGCTTTTATACTGTCAAGAGGTGGATTTTATTACTTCATTCTTGAAATAAAGGGAGTAATTTGTGAGTCAGAAGCTTTGCGTCATTACTGGCTCAGTGCTCTATTGATTTACCTTATAGTGGATGTTGGACTCAGAAAAGACACTTCTATTGAGTGAACACAAGGAGATATTAATGCTATCTCTCTCTTGAGGAGAGGATGGTAGCACAGCTCAGCTGGTTTTAACTCTTCATGGTTCTCATGCTCCATGAACCATTCTGTACTACTTCTGTCCCATGCCTATAGATTGCATTTCTCATGCATCTCCAACAGTCCGCTCCAGCTGACCCACTGTGTGAAGGGAGGCTGCAACTTTCTGCCTTAGTTTCTCTAAAGCTGGAGAGTCCCGTCTACACAGCATCTGAGACAAGATGTCCTTGCTGACATTAGCAATTTTGCAAGCCCTTGCTCTATAGCAGACAGCCTCTCTCACATTTGTACTGTGTAGTACTTACCTGCCTGTCACATAAGGTCCTTGTAATTTCAGTCTTCTCAAATTCTCTTCATTGCATGGCCAAAGCATGTAACAACCTCACAGTAGCTGGGAACTGGAAAAGCAGAGGAGGAAAAGGATGAAAAGATTTTTCAACTATATCCTATTCCTGCTTGTCCCATCCCTGTATGCATAACAGGAAAAGAGCTTCACCAGAGGTGAACACATTTGGAAAGCTATCTCTGCTTGATGTAGCTGACTGTGCTTCATTTGAACTACTAACAAAAGTGCATATTTTAGGTGTAAAAGACGAAGGTAGAGCCCCATTTTGTCTCAGTCTTCAATGGCAGCATCCTTGCTCACACTTCTTGAGTGGATAGACAGCAGGATGGGGACTGAGGGAGAAAAGTCCTTCCCACTCTAAGATCAGGTTCATGACCACTTGAGGACCCTACATGTACGTAAGTCTATGGGACCCAATGAAATGCATCCCAGAGTCCTCAGGGAATTGGCTGATGTAGTTGTCAAGTCACTTTCCATGATATTTGAAAAGTCATGTCAATCAGGTGAAGTCCCAGGTGACTGGATAAAAAGGGTCTGCAAGAACAATGGAGAGAGACTATTTACAAGAGCATGTAGTGGCAGAATGAGAGGGAATGGCTTCAAACCGATAGACAGTAGGTTTAGGTTAGATATTAGAAAGAAATTCTTTACTGTGAGAGTGGTGAGGCACTGGAACAGGTTAGCCAGATAGGTTGTGGATGTCCCATCTCTCAAAGTGTTCAAGACCAGGTTGGATGGATTTTTGAGAAACCTGGTCTAGTGAAAGGTATCCCTGCCCATGGCAGGGCAATCAGAACTAAATGATCTTTAAGGTCCCTTTCATGATTCTATGATCTATGGTTTTTCTGGTAGCCTGGCTCAGTTGCTGAACTAGAGTGCTGACAAGAAAAAAGCTAAAATCACTGATGCATCTCTCTTTTCTTTTGAGTGACACATCATCAATATCATTCCTTCTAGGATCACAAACTCTTCCACTTCCACAGGACTTCTCTTTATGCATTGCACAAGGAAGGAGCTAAAGATAGCAAGGACCACTGTAAATCCAGTATTTCCTAATTTTTTAGATTTTTGCTTTGTCACTTAAATAATGACCTTTTACTATGTTTTTCTTGAATGTTCTATGTGATGTTTACAGACAAGAGTGGTTTTAGCCTTAATAGAAACAAAGTATCTGCATCACACTGGTAGCTTGTATCACAAGAACTCAGTCTGCATTTTCCAGCATACTGACCAATACTAACATCAGGCTCAAGACCACGTTTCAATTAAACATCAAAGCTTCAAATCAACTTATACCTGGACAGGATTTAGCAGTGCCTGACCAGAAAAGCAGCTAATAAAGATGTATTTCTGAATAATATTATTAAAACCTGAGCAGATGCAAATTCCCAGTTTGGCTCTTTTGCCCACAAGTGCAATAGAGAACAGACACTACGTGCAGAGAGGAGGAAATGGTCCTTTACAGAGTGTGTACGGGAGGGCCAGTGTGCTGCCCTGCCAGATTCCCAAATGGGCAAGTGCTAGGAAGTCAACCAACTACTCAACTACTTTTGAAAGATGAAAGGATGATTATTTTATAATGACAGTAGCAGCCTGAATTGGGTTAAAAAAGGAGCATGTTGCTAAGGATTTTCCACTTTTCAACAGTGTGTAATCAAGCATTGAATAGAAGAAAGACATAGAGGTGCTGGACTGTGTCCAAAGAAGGGCAAAAGGACTGGTAAAGGGTCTGGAGCACAAGTCTTATGAGGAACAGCTGGGGGATCTGGGCCTGTTTAGCCTGGACAGAAGGAGGTTCTCAGGGGAAACCTCCCAAAAGGAGGTTGTGCTGAGGTGGGGATTGGTCTTTTGTCCCAGACAACTAACAACAGGACAAGAGAAAATGGCCTCACATTTTATCAGAGGAGGTTTAGATTGGCTATTAGGAAAAATTGCTTCACATAAAGGCTTGTAAAGCACTGAAACAGTCTACCCAGGTAAGTGGGGGAGTCCCCATCCCTGGAAGTATTTAAGACACATGTACATGTGGACTTTAGGGTCATGATTTAGTGGTGGACTTGGCACTGCTGGGTTAATGGTTGGAATTAATGATCTTAGAGGTCTTTTCCAACCTTAGCAATTCTATAATTCTGTGAATGCTGCAGATCAATGACTGCTTACATGGGAGGTCACAGTGTCATTTCTCCTTTTTGGAAACACATCATCAGCTTTCTGTGTCAGTGCTTGAATTGTGGATGCAAGTGTGATCTGAGAAGTTATGTGGTGAAGTACAGTATCAGCATTCAGTGACATTCAGCTGCCAACAAGCAGAGTTGCTGGCAATTCCCATGACACTGTCAGATCTCTATAACTGAAGAAAACAGATACAATAAATTTATTTTTAAGCCTCTTGTTTATATGATAGTAAATAAGAGAGGCTTTCCATTACCAAAAAAAAAAAAAAAAAATTTTTTTTATGTCTTAACAAAACAGATACTTAGTACTTGGCATCTTACTGCTGTTTAGCTAACCTGCCAAACCTGGTCATCGTGCTGATCATCCAGAAAGTTGTTTTTAAAGTGTAGGTTTCTGTCTTACAGAAACCATTTTTAAAACACAAAATGATTTTTGAAGAAAATAGCTTGAGGTTAGCAAGCTAACTAACCCAACTCCACATCAAATTACCTTGTAGGAAATATTTATCAGGTAAGTAACTAATTACCACTTAATCATTCAGATTTCTTGTTAAACATTAAAAGATAAGGAATTGCAGTTAATTTTACTTGAACTTTGACTGAAAATTAGTAGAGCACAAGTTAAGAAGGGCCATTTCTTCAGGTCAGCTCTTTCTTTACTGTTTTTAACCCTGTTGAACATTGTCTTGTACCTTATATTGTGTCCTACATAGAGAGAGCATGAAGATACTTTCTGCTCTAAGTTCTGGTCGTGTAACTGACTAAGTAGTTTCAGGTACAAGCCCTTAAAAGTACTAGGAATTCTCTGAAAGAAAAGTGATGGAGTTAAGAAAATAGTCTGGATCTCTGGGGATTTTGTAGTTGTTTGGTTTGGTTTGAGGTTTCTTTTTGTTTGTTTGTTTGGTTTTGGTTTTGTTTTACACTTTTATGTTAATAGATTGACATACAGCTTAGAGATGTTTGATAAGACCTCATTTGAAGCCTCAAATAACCAGAATTCATGAGTTCAGAAACATTATTTTGGGCTCACATTGGTGTGAATACAAAATAGGAAACCTTACTCTGTATTTTCTAGGAAGGTTTTTCTGTACAAAGGAACTAGGTGATACCAAAGTTTCTGAAAGATTCTTTTATTTTTCACTTTATTTTTCCAACAGAAACTCTCAGGCCATGAAATATAACATAAATTTAGGCATGTTTATTCCTGGCAGTGTAAAGCCATAGTAAATATATAGTAAAATAGAGATTTTTATATGACTTTATTTAAAATTTTTCTCAAATACATGCAGAGCAGCCGTACAATTCTTATTTATTGCATACAGAGAGGACAATAGTTCTTCAAAGTGCTTGTGAATTATAAATCAGACCATATGGAACTGAGTATCCATCTCACTACCTCAGCAATTACCTCAAATTCAGTATAATTGAGTTCTAATTAAATTTTTCTTTGGGAGAAAGGCTGCTAAAAATTAAATCTTACAAACTTTATGTTTCAAGCTGAGAACATGTTGGCAAGTGTTTGTTGTAATAAGCATGTTAAAAATCCATTTATTCATTTCATTTAGCCTCTATAATTCCCACAGAAGCACAAAATCAACAAAGAACAACTGAAAACCAAACTCAAGTGTCCTGTGTGATGGTTTCCACTAGGATTGCCTGAAAAATGGAAATTCTTCCCAAGAAAAGAAATTATACAAAACATCTCAACAAGTTCATCTTGAAAATGTGACATTTTATTTGGAAAAAAAGAGAAATTTTAAGTGTCTAAAGAAAAATTGCAGTACTACTTGAATCTCAGCAAAACCCACAGAAAACCCAGATTTTTTTAACTTAATGACAGAAATTTTATGAGGAGAAGAATGTAAGCTGCACAATTCAAACTGTCTGACATGTCTTAAATCTAGGGAACTGTTTGACAGTCCCCATACAGAAGTGATATGTACAAAAGGTCAAGTTTCAAGGGATCTGTCCTACATACAGAGAATTTTTACTAGAGAATCACCTTTATTTATTAACTACTTTACATTTCACTTTTATTTAATGTGAAAGATATTGATATGAACAAGTGCAATGCAGTAATTGGATGGAAAGGCAGAGAGTAAAAGTAGTTATTACACCAGTCTGTCAGCTGAAAATTAAGATATTTTATGACACAGTTTAATATCAGACACTGAACAAGTGAAGACATGGCACATCAGAACACTTCAGTGTTTTCCCAGAGCTTGCACAATGGCAGAACCAAGAGAAAGTTTTAGTGCAAAAGCTGTTTCTGTTCTTACTGAAGCAGGAATATACCCTGCAGACAGAGCCGTTGGGTACACCCTTCAGTCATGTCAAATAGATTAAAACTTTCCTTTTTTTGTAGCTGTCTTTCACAGAATTCTGTTGGATCAATGGCTGTGTGCAGTACTCAAAGAATAAGAGAAAATATCAGGCCTGTGCCTTTTTAGTTCTCTTGTGTTTTTTAAACTGTGGCAAATAATGTGTGACAAGAGAGGAGAAAATGCTCTGGCTGGTGTAATCAATTGAAGAATGTTGATTTTGCAGTGCAACTGTTTTCACTTTCTTTGCTAAGTGGCAAATAGGTTTAGAAAGATACAAAATCCTCACAAGCCGTAAATGTGTAGCAGGGAACCAGAATAAATCACGTACCTGATACTGCTGAGTAGACACTCCCATAGGCCTGCTGAGGGCTTCCGTACCCTTCTGAGGGTGTGTTGCCTTATGGCGTTGTTCAGAAGTGGGGATGGCTAACAGCTCATCAGGAAACACCTCAGGAAAATGGACTGGACAAAACCCCACAAAACCAGATAGCTATCAGTTTTTTAATAAAGAAATTAAGATATTAAATATTAATTATATTAATTTCATGTTAATAAAGTAAAAATTAACAGTGTGCTTCGTCTGGCTTTAGTTATTCATTCAAGTATAGGCTAGATATCCATTCCAGAATTTAGTGTGCATTTTATTTGGGACCCACTCCACCTAGCATAGACGTGTCATTCACCTTCTACAAAGTGTATTGCTCTGTGTATGTCTGTGCCCTCATGCACAGCCTGAATGCCTGGATGTTTATACGGTCCTGCAACTAAAAGGAAGCTTTTGCTAGGCAGTCATAAATGAGCCCACTCTGTTTTCTGTACACAGTCCTCTCTCATTGTAATCATTAGAACTGTTGCAAAAAAGATGTTGAAAATCCTTCCTGCTTTTCAAGACTCGTTAACAAAAGAACCCCATAATCTGCAAATAATGGTGTTTGCCAGGAGAGAAAGGCATAACCTCTGTAAGACCAGTGCTGAAAGCAGAAGTGGTTGAGTACCTCAGAGAACACTGTACCACTACCACAGTGCATGCTTCACTGACTGCCCTAAAAAAACCCCTCCCTTCCATGTGTGGAAAAGACAGCTTGATCAGTCCTGCAGACTTTCTTGTGCAAGTTGGAGCTGCTCAGCATGCCCAACATGTTGGGCATTACACATGCTCTTATGAGGGCGCTACAGTGCCATGCTCACTGAGAAGGAGGAATTCCTCTGGCATAGGATGAAGAAATAATGAAAGAAAAGACAATAGGAAGGTATCAAAAAAAAAAAAAAAAAAAAAAAAAAAAAAAAAAGCTCCTAATGTTTCCCAAAACAGGAGATATTACTCTGAAAACCTGACTTCGTTTCATCCTGGGACTGACAGTCCAGGGGGAAGCATACTTCATGGGCCTCACTGTATTTTCTTAGGGTATAGGGACTAAAACAAGTCAATGTCATATATATATCTGTATATCATTCTGTTAGGGGAGCCCTTTCTATAGGAAGATGCATGGATAAAGTGTGACATGAACAAAAAGGAAGAATCTTGTAATACAGCCCTCATCAGGGATTTTGGACAGAGATGGAGCTTCTTTCAGCAGGCATTTCTAGTTGTGTATTGCAATGTAATGCACACACAAGGATTTTCCATTTTGTCAGGCATTCTGATTGTTCACACCATGAGAAACATCTGGACAGTTTCATATGCTGCTGTTTGTGCTATAGCAGTTAAGAGAGCTGTTTTTTCTCTTCCTATTTGAATTTGGTGAGTTTTTCAACTCCACAAGTGAAAGAAAAAACCCCAAAGCTGGGAATTAATCTTTTATATAGTAATATTATGATAGAAATGCCTTAAAAGAGAAAGGGAGGAATACGATGTTCTCCATCTGTTTGTACACCCCCAGGCTATGGTGATAAATAACACTTTGCTTTTCCTCTCCTTTCCCATTCCCGTGGCAGTTAGTGTTGTTCTTCGTGGAAAAACTCCACAGTGCAAATCACAAGACAAAATCACTTTTGCTATGGTGGGAGTTGAAGACAGAGCATTAACTTGAAAAAATCAGTGGTGCTCATAAGATTATAGTTTTATGGATAGGAATGAGGACATCTGAGACCAGACTTTAAGACTTAAGAGGTAATATATGAGACTTCACAGACTATGCAGAACTAAGTTTACCTACAGGAAGTTTATGGTACTTAGGAAGGAACATTACTTAAGCCGTCTGCAGACTACAGTCTGTGATGTGCTGGAGGATGTAGCCTGTGCCAGAGTCTTGTGCTGATATGAAGCTGAGATAGAGGTAGGACATTCACTGACCTGAAAGTTGGAAAATGCCTAAAAATACAGACATGTTCTTACAGCACCGGTATGCCTTTCAGGAAGAAAGAATACAATAACATTAACATTAAGGTTGGTCTCTAAAATTTACCACATATATGGAGTTTTAGTAAAAAGGAAACTTCTCTTTTTAGTGATTATCTTAAAAAAGAATGGTAGGTCTCTGTGGTAGGATCCTTACTGTGATTTGGAGAAGAACTTTATTAGAGGTATGACAGAGAGAGAGGAAAGTAGGGGAGAAGGTAAGTAACAGGACCATAAAACACTATTATTTACTTTTAAAAGTAAATCCCAGCATCCTGTATTGACAGAAGTCTTATATCTGTTTTAAAAGCCTTACTGAAATAGGACACTACTACTTTACCCCGAGTAGATACTGGAAATTTCAAGGGCAAATCATGTCTGGAAAAATCCTCAAACTATTTTTGAGAGCAAAAGCTATCTCAATACCTTCTTTCCAGTTTTTACATTCAAAAACTGCCTGGTACTGAGAAACATCAAGCTCCTAGTGCATGAATATGCCTTTTGTCCTCACTGAGCCATCTTGACCTTGCTTCAGAAAAATAGTCTTAGGAGCATTGGTAACCACAGTTCAATCCCACTGTGGACACCAGACAATCAGTCAAGCATGAGGACACCTTGTACTCAGGGCACTCAAGCACGCAAGACATGAAGGCAGCAATATTCTGGTGCTCTGGTCCCTCCTGGGGCTGTGTGGGCAGGCTGAGTAGAGCATACATTCCCTAAAACCTCATCTATAACTTCTCTTATATACAGATTAGAAACTGCTGATGGATATGCTACACCTCCATTAAATCCCTTATATATACACCTGACAGTCACAGTCACAGGTGGTGGGTACATTACAGGAAAACAGAATCATGGCCCATGACAAGAGTCCAAACACTCCCTCAGCAGACATACACACACAAGTACTGATAAGAATTAATACTCAATGAATTGTTCTGGTGAAAATGATGATCAGCAGCAAATCAAATCAGAACAGTTAATTTAAAATATTTGTATGTTGGCTCTGTGTGTTTGTATAACTGCACTCCCTAGGCATGTCATACAGTCTTGAGCAGGTTTAAGTGTGTTATAGTGCACGTTGCTGCTAAGATGTTCTGCTGCTCCCGAATCATGAACATGGACATGATAATTACATAGACTCATAGACTGGTTTGGGTTAGAAGAAACCTTAAACAGCATCTAGTTCCAACCCCTGCCATGGGCAGGGAACCTCTCACTAAACCAGGTTTCTCTGGCTTATCTATTTGTCCTGTGTACATGCAGCATGTTCTTGGTGTTTTAAGCATCAGCAGAATGAAACCAATGCTAATAAAAATAATGTCATGTTATCTGTTTATGAAGTCTGAGTGTAATATTGGGCAAATATTTTCATTACATCCTACTCAAAGTATCTGTTTCATAATTCTTATTCTTTTCTGTAAATGCCGATGCATAAATCTTTCGTTTTTTGTATACTCTATGACCCTCAGTGATTTACCACTCAGGAAATAACACTGTGAAGATTTTACCCATCTTATGGTTTATTTCTGTAAGAACATTTTATAAACTTAGACTTACTGTCTCCTGTACTCAACTGACAAGTTGATGTATAATTTAACTATATAAACTTTTAAAAATGAAATATTTTTCTTTTTTTTTCTTTTCCCTTTCGTAGCATGATAAATGTAATCTTACTTAGAACAAAAAAATGTTCTCAACTATGCATCTTAGCTTTCATTTGAAAGTATCTTTGATAAACTGAACAAAAAAATGTGTTGCTTGATTTCTCATTCTCTATCTATAAAATATTTCATAGTTAAACTATTTCATAGCTGTTAAAAAAAAAAGGATAAGAATGATATGCAGAAAGGTGGTTATCATGCAAAAAAGAAGGGGAAAAATTAGAAGCCTAATCCCTAGTTTGCATATATTGGCCTTTGTTCTCTTCCCTAATGACAATATTCATTACCTAGAACATATAATACCTAATTTTTCTCAGGTGGACCTTGTATTTGCAAAAACTGTCAGCATTTCCCTTGTTCTCAGACTTCATGCTCATTCAGCTATGGGCATATATGTAATGGCTGAAAAGAAGGGGGTTGATTAGTACATACTGTGGTAGCTTTTCTAATTAAGGCTTTCTCTCCAAGGGTGTGAATCTCACATTTTGGTAGTAAACCACAAAGGATTAAACTCTTTGTTGACACAGCTGAATGGGATTTGAGGTTACTTAATCCCTAATGACTAGCCCCATGAGTTTTTTGCCAGTTCGCTTCTCCAGAACAGTATTTCATAATATTTAACCTAAAACATCTTTTTTTTAGAAGTTTTCAACATCATACTTTTAATCAGAGTTGTTATTTTTTACTAGTTCTTGGCAGATATTCTAGCTCTACAGAAAATATAAGCTGCTTTGATGCAGGATTTCCAAAGTATTCAAAATATCAACTCCGAACTGACCAAATAGGTATGCAAATATATACACTTCTTTGAAGTAATTCATCCTCTGGCTTTTTGCTTGAAGTTGACTCTTTTGTTATGCTTAAGGTTTTTCACTGACATAAGCACAGAGAAGATTTTTCTTGAGAGGAAAAAATGAAGCTGAAGAATCAACCCTGCAGAAAGAGAAATATTCTCTTCATTGAGCAAAGCGATGCTCTTTTGGTCTGTCTACAACAATGTGATGGATCATAAGTAGTAGTGGCTCAGTCCATCACTCATGAAGTGAAGTGGCTGCAACTCTTCCTAAATACACACAAGACAATGGTTTTATTTGAGAGGAAGTATTCCCCGAGTGCCATACTTGGGGTTTTAAAAGTCAGGAAATCATCACAATAGGCACTAATGAGGTAACTAGACAAGGAGTTGAAACTATGCAGTGAGTTTCAACACCTAAAAGCTATTCAATAATATACCCTACCAACCTACCACATTCTCTGGGGATTAACAAAGAGTTTAAGACCCATAATTTTCCAGTTAGATTTTTGATTATCTTGCTCCTGTCCGACTTTCCACTGTTTGGTTTACCCTTTCTAAAACATATGTTCCTCTAAACCTGTGTTATGGCAAGCCAATGATCCCGGCAGAGTGTGGACCCTGAGCAGTTTCCACACACTGTACTAAATAGTGGATCCTAAATCTAAAACAATAATTATCTGCTAGAAAAAAAGAGGGCAGTCTGCTAGTGACCACCTTGCCTTTTGAGGAAATGACAAGAGTGAATGGGAGAGGAAGGGGAGAAGTGATTAATTTGCTTGCCAGCATTACCTAGAGTTAAGTAGGTGTTAGAAGATAATCAGCTGTGAAGAGTAGGGAAATGCCAAGAAGCTCTCATACAGTAATGCGGATGTGAGAGGACACACAGGAAAGGCTGGAGTAGGCACATGAAACCAACCAGTGACTCAGGGGATTGGTTATCCTGAAGATAAAGCACAGCAGGCAGAAGAGGCAGCAGTGAGCCTGGAAGTAGGGAGCAGTGTTAGGGGAAGCTGAAGCTACTCAGTATGTGTGTCAGTAAGCTGCTGTATGCCTTTTGGCAACGCAGAAGCTCTCCAGGAAGACAGCTGCACTAAGAGATAATGGCTTGGTGATAAAACTGTGCAGTACCTGTGGGACTTCTTCTGGCAGCTGCTCTAACAGCTTGATTTGTTTTCACTTTACTGTATATTGTTTTCTATGAAAAAGGTCTAACTGGGAAGCAAGGAGGAAAGTTGCTTCTTTCTAGGTGATGCTGCTTGGCTCTCGCACTCTCGGCAGGCTTCCACTCCTGAAGGCAACTGGGAAGGGAGGAAACCTGCTGATTGTGCCCAAATCACCTGATACCTTAATTACCTAAAAGTAATCATTATGTTGATTCTGGGAGGTAGCGTGGGGGTGGTGGATATTGGTATCTCTCAGTACATGCTCAGGGGATACCAGCAAGCCCAAATCCTCCAGGATCCATGTTCCAGGGAATATCCAGGCATTTTCTGCAACAGCTTATATGACACAGGCACAGAAAGTGTGCCTGAGACTACCTTTTGGAAAGGCAGACTCAAAAAATGAATTGGATAAATGCCTTGTGTGCCCGTGCTGAAAACTCCAGATGCTGCCTTAGTAGCAGCTGCTCACTATCACTACAAGTTACGAAGTCACTAATTATTGATTACTATTTGCAGAACAAATTGGTTGTCCTTCTGCATATGTCTGCCTAAAAACACCTGCAAGACAACTAGCCAATTGCTAACCAATTGTCTTTGGACGTGTGATGCAAGGTCTCTTCTACATTTCAGCTAATTTTTTTTGAGACAGTGCAAATTAACAGAAAGCTGCTTCAAGTGAAAAACTAGTTTAAATCTGCTCTAGGTAATGTCCCTGTCACTGCCAGTTGCAGTGAAGGAAGGGTCTGGCTCAAAAAGGCAGTATTGTAGTGTTCTCCTAATTCTTATCTGGTAGAGCCCTCATACTGACTCAGACCAGCGCACAGCATCAGGAAGCCATAAATGATACTTTATTTTTTCTAGACATCCTTCCCTGAATAAACATTTTTGTGTACAAGAGGAAAAAATTGTGCTACACATGTCAAGAAAAGACTATCACTTAAAAAATAGCATATACTAGCAATTACACAGCAACAATTTTTCCTGTTCCTTAAGCTAAGAGTACAATAAAGATAGAACTGTTTTTTAGAGTTTGGCAAAATTCAGTTTACTAATTAAATATCAGGTTAAACAAATGATGATGTAATACTGTGAAAATTAATTTTTCTAGCTACCAGGTTTCTAAGTGTCAATAGAAGACTGGTTTTGTACATCCAGTTTGTTGAAATCATTTATTGCAAAGCTAGTGGTGTCATCTGTGGCCATGACAACCTCATAAAAGCAACACATGGGTACAAAATTATCTAACAAGTTACTTTAAGTATCAATGTATTGATTCTGATAACTCAGACTTCATTATTTCAGTTCTGAAATTTTAATACTTCACACAAATGTTCAAACAAAAAGTAGAATCATAGTATCAAACCTTATAGAACCAATCTGAAGAGAGGTAGCTGCTTGACAGAACTCAGGCCACTTATTTACTGATCCCAGAGGTGTAATAAGGTGGTATGATGATCTCCCCTTCATGGGGGATGGTCTTCATCTTCTAGTAACAGAAAAAAATACATTTTCTTGCTCTATTTCACTCTACCTATTTTACCTATTTATATATATATATTTATTTATTTATTTATTTATCATGGTGAACACTTAGTTGTGACCTAAGGCAAAACTTCCAGTTGTTAATGATGGTTAGAGAAAAGCACAGAATAATGTAGATGCTACATGAGTAGTTCTTACCATGATATCAGCTCAGGGTATGTGCTTGGTTTCCTACCATTCTTTACCACAGTCTGCTGACTCCTATAACAAGTACAAAAATGCACTCCCATCGCTAGGACTACTTGACGTTTTTCAAGTGCCACCCCATGGAAATGTCTTTTTCAAGGCCCAAGAAACCAGAAACTCAAGCAAGAAAGTTTAGATGTTTTTTCCTCACCAAACTGCTTGTAAGTGATGATGGAATGATTAGCAAACTCATTCTCAGTAATGTGATATGAAAGGGTTAAATTAATGGCTATGCAATTATGAAATAGAGATGATGATTATAAATGAAATACATTTCATTTAGATCTGAATATGTAGATCCACTTTGATGAGTTAACAAAATGTATTGCCTTTTCAGCGCAGTATTAGTTCTTAATAATATTAAAGGCATTTGATTTCTTTGTCTGGGAAGAAAGCCAGTCCTAATCACAGGCGTTATAGATGCTTGGCTAATCCATTTCTCTGTTGTGCTTTCCACATACTAGCACAATATTTCTATTAATTTCTATGCATTGCTAACACAGGACAGGACAGTCTTTTAGAAGGTATGTTATTTTGTGCTCAAAGCAGGTGCTATAATCACTCAATCACCTTTTTCATCCCGTGGACACTATGTGGTTTTTGAGAACATGAATTACAACTATTGCAGTATTGTAGCCAAGAATGAACAGAAAAAAAGGAAGAAAGGAAGGGGAGGAATAGCAGGAAAATAAAACAGAGAATCATCCTAGTGAAAGGAAAATAAAATCAGTTTTAAAAATCTGTTTTATCTCATCAATATAGGTCCTTCACATATAATAAACTTGTATAATTTTATGAGAATTCAGGTATATGATTAGATCACAAGGAAGAATGATTTGCCTAAACGCATTTAATGAACTTTTTTAACTTTCAGAATGATTTCTATTGTCAGGAAATCTCCAATGAAGACTTCTTTGAGGCTGAAATAATACTGTATATCTCTTGGGTTGCAAAAGAGAAGAACTTTAAATGCTAACTTAGTCAGTTCTCTATAACAGCAAGTTTAATCACTGATGTTTTCTCTCTGATAAAGAGATATGAATTCTATCTTGAAATAAATGTGTAATTCCAGTCATTGTGATTCTATAATCTGCCTGGTCAATGAGTATCACTGTCATGAAATTTGACATATAGGCATTATTGAGCTTTCTTTCTGCTATTTGACCTATTTCTTATGTATATTAAGAGGACAGTAACATATTTTCTCTGAATTAACCAGAATAGCTGATTCCTCTCCTAAAGCACTGATTTACATGACCTTTTCCCTGATAAAGTATCAACTCAGAGAAATGTCAAAAAACCCCCACCTTTGAGCCCTTTTTCACTCTTTAGAAAAATTTTCTCAACTTCATATTCATTACAGTGTTGGCTTAGGCTCCTATCTTCTTAAATTGAACTGGAAAAAAAAAAAAAGGTAGTTCAAAGGAAATTGAAAAACCTGATCATCATATCATCATGCAGGTTGATTTTCTTACTGGAAGATCTCAGATTGGTTTTAATTTTTATTTTCTATAAGTCACTCTTATGAGTAGCAGAAGTGCTCCTAGGAGCATGATCTAAGCCATTAAACATTTTTACATGCCATGGTAAGCATGTCATCCCATGCCACTGCCTCAGGCAGGTCTCCCAGAGGAGATATACCTTAGCAGATTGTGCTAGTTTAAGGTAAACCAGCAGGAGCAAAAGAACCCAATTCACAAAAAGACTGCAAATCAGAACTACAATTTAATAAAAAGATCACAACAAGTACAAGGTTAC
>JAWWEU010000111.1:52628646-52640468 GCA_035583155.1 Acropternis orthonyx | reverse complement strand
TAGAGGGTGTAGAATACACAGTCTTAGGCACACCCACACAGTGACAAACTGGTCCTGGTCACTATAACCAGGACACAGATTAATAAAGCTTTAAGGTGAAAACACCTTACTTCACTAAAAAGGAGTGTCCTATTAAATTCCTCAGGGCTTCTTTCACTGTAATAACAGATACATGCTGTAAAACCTTCTCGCCTTGTACAAACCTGCTACTGACTATTTGCACAATTAGTATAAGACCATGAAATGGGATTCTAAGGAGCTACATGTTCAGGAGGAAAGAATACTAAGGCACAGGAAGTTATCTGAATTAATCATTATTTTCTTTCTCTTGGACAGTAAAGGGAAGTCATCATGGATTTAACATACATTTGTCATTGCACATTAAACCTAAACAATATCTATGAGGATGCAAATAGTAACTGCAGAGAGAAACAATCCCATGGTGTTCATGACCAAGGCCAGCCAGCTGACTCCATGATGGCACGTATCTAACATGTCCCAAATGAACTGGGAAATTCATGCCTTTATATTTATAGTGAAATTATATTGAAGTATAAATATTCCTGCCCGCTTATCATAGGAAAGAGAACAAATGGTTTGCCACATTTTTTAAGGGATATGGCTTGTCTTCTCTTGTTCTCAAGTTTTATTATCTTCTAAAAAGCTTTGTTCATATGACCATGTTAAATAATAAAGAAACAAATAATCTGGATAGTCTTTCTGCTGTGCTCTTGAAGACTATGACTTTCTGAGGCACTTATACTCGAATATGATAGGGACACCAAAGAAAATAGAACTACACATAACTTTTCTTACTTCAATAGTGTCAGCATTTGTGTTTGTCTCCTTAAAAAAATCCACAAAACTGTTGGATATTTTTATCTCACTCAGAGTCAGTACCTCTAGTAGCAAAATACCTTCTAATGTTTTTTAGAGAAGATGTTTGAGTGGAGTTTGGGAAACTGAGTAAGTGGAGCTTCCTGCAAAACTCAGCTCTGAATAATACCTAATGCTGACTCAGAATGAAAGTCTGAATGCTGGATTACACTTAATTATATTAATCAATGTGGTTCTATTACCATCTCCATTAATGACAAAATCTTGACTTATCTGCTTGAATAATTGCTGGCTGTGATCAGGCACCTGACTGAGCTTTTGAAGAAGAATGTCCTTTTACATGAAGCTAAAGTAGGTATTTTCTCTTCTTTATGCTTGGATTAAGTTCAGCTCGTGAACATATGCTCTCTGATTTCTTTCTCAGAAGATAATTGGTCTTAGGCACAAACACTTTAGCAATGTTTTCTAATACTGTAGGGTTTGCAGGTGTTATGAGTCTAAGTCTAGCATTGGAAAATAATTCCAATACCTCTTATGATTGATTTACTCATCAGCTTTCCTCATTTTGAGTTGAAGATGTCACCACCTTCTGATGCCTAGGCCTGGAATAATAAGCAGCCTCACAAGCTACTAGGCAGATCCTGAAAGAAAGATTTTTAAACAGTTTGAACATTTTGGAATGCACTGTTAGATCTCAAATTATGTTTAGATTGGTTCATTTCTCCCTATTCTTAAAAAGTGCAATTTAGTAATACAGCCCTTCCTCCAAGGAGAGGATCCTGGCAGCAACCTGTCTTCTTTCTTCTACATGATGGCCTCTAAGAAATAACTTTTCTCTTCCATTCTGGCAAAAATTGCAGCAGCACTTGCTAGCATTATTACCTGTTAACACGAGGAAGACTGCTGATATTTTACCTTGTGAATGCCTGATCCTTGCTTCACTAACCCTGGGGAAGGAAAGAGAAAGGAAAAGGAGTGTCATGGAAGCAGGCTCCTGTCAATCCAAAGTCCATGTTTCATAAAGGCAGGGAATTTAAACTCTTCCTTTCTGCTTTGAAAAGCAAATGAATTTCCTTAAGTTACACTAACAACAACACTCCAATGTGTGTGGCTACGTGAACAGAAAACCCAGCGTTTCCTATGGGCTCCAGTTCCAGATTTTGTCATCTCTTTGCCTGCTGAGAAGAGGAGCAAGTCATACATCCTCAAGATATATAGAAGTCTTTGCATATTCACATGGATTCTGGCAGTGAGCATCATTTAGACTCTTGGGGTGCAGGCTTTTTATTCTAGCCTGATGCAGTGCTCTGTAAAAAAATTGTATCCCTGTATTTCAAATAGCATGAAATCACCACATCTTTTTGCAATTACAGTATCTGTAGGATTTTTTTTTTATTTCTTTTTTTCCTCCAGAAATGCAATCAGTTCAGGAGATGTAGACATTTTGCAAGTGTTATTCCCTAATCCATGATTTAAGCACTTTAGTCAGATTATATCAGTATTAGGTACATCAGACAGTGACACAAAATGTTGACTTACAAAATTTTTATAGAAACAAGAGCCTATTTCTTTTTTTTGGTCAATTTTGGTGTGAAAACCTAAAATATTAGAAGGTTTTCTATGTATATGGCTGAACTTTTTATAGTAATGAAATATGAAAATAAAAGCAATTTAAAATTTTCTTTATTTCCTTACACCTATTCCAATACCTTAGTTCTTTTCTTCTGAAGTCTATCTTTAAAGAAAAAAAAAAAGAAAACAAAGTCTGAGGTATTATTTTTACTGCACCATTAAAATAAATTGTTGTTAATACAGTGTCCTGAGTTGTTTGATGCTTTTTGTTTTAACTTGATGAAATAATCTTTACTACATTTCAACACAGCATATTTTAAAGAATAGTATTTGTTTTAAGAATAACCACATGTATTTTTGTTATTATCACCTCATATATAGCCATAATTCCCTGCAATTTTAAGACAACGTTCTCAGCAAGAGACTGAAATATCACAAAAAATTATCTCCTGGTGAGAAGAAGCAAGAGATAGATTTCTCTCAGCAAAATGCAAATTCATTTCATGGAGTTTTGCTCAGCACAGCAAAGGGAACCATAGTAACATACGCAAGCATATACATCCAAAAGCTATTATTAACTGATATGGCTGAGACAAAAATTAAAGAGTAAAATCAATATTGTTCAAAGTTTGCAAGCAAAGATGTGGTGATCCTTCAAATTTTGCATTTGGATTCAGAGTTCATTCAAAATCAGGTATAAAGGGCACAGATAAGTGCATTTTAAGTATCTGGGTTGCATTTGTACTGATACAACAAATCTTAGTAACTGGAAGGGTGCCTTGTGAAATGCAAGGCTTTGTGCAGCACATAGGGTGTTTGGTGGTAAGCTTTCCAGTTCCTGGAGGTTCAATGAATTAGAAAGATAATGTACCATGCTGGCTGCTATTGCATATATTATACTGATTAACAATCTTGAAATTTTTCTATAGATGACTTGTCATGGCACCAGCATCAAATGCTGTTTTACTTCTCCTGCAGACTGGACATTACTTTGCTTGGAGAGTCACAGTCTATGCGGGAATAATAAGAAAAAATCAAGTTGGATTCAATCCATAAGGAAATGATAGGAGAGAATATTGTTAATGGCAGCCACTGTAGCTTTCTGTGTGGGGAAAAAACAACAGCAAAAAAACCCCAGAAGCCAAAAATGTCCCCCAGAGTACATCTGTTTTACAATATATAACATCAATTTGAATTGAGATAATGAGTTTGGCTGATAAAGGCTCTGTAAAACACAAAGCCTTTGAGTAAGCAGTTTGACTGTACTTTATGACCTTCAGATTGAAATCTGGCATTTATGCACAAGATAATTAAATGAGAGCTGACCTGAAGCTCTCGATCCTTGTCATTAATAAGAAATAACAGGTGAATGGATTACCTAGTGCAGGAATTTCCATTGAACATTTTCAAGGAGCAATATTCAGTGCAGCATGACTTGATATACTCATCAGTAATCAAGACTCAGATTAAAAAAAATAAGAATACCAATGTACACGTTAGACAAAGATGACACTGAGCCACAAATAATGAAGGCCAGATAGTCATACTTAGAAGTTTTGTTAAATTAGAAAATGAAAGAAAAACAGAAAAAAGAAAGGTGGATAAATGTTACCAGAACCAAGTACAGAGGTTGCTGCCACACTTCTCTAATGGCAAAGAGTGTTTTTCAAAGCTAACTAAGAATAAAATCATGATGTTATGTTATACAAAAATGATCTAGTGTTATCCTTATTTTCAGATGAAGGGAATTAGCAAATTACCTCTGTAAATAGCTTTTTTTTCTTACAGGAGGAACACACCGAATCCCATGGCTATCCGCATTTTAGAATGGTGGAAAATTGCACATAGAGAGGTACTAAGACTAGAAGTGATGAAAGGTCTGTAATACATGGCTTTTAAAAAAAGGAAGAAAAGGATTCACATAGTTTAGTATATTGAAGGGAAGTGCTAGAGGCAAAGAGAATCAATTGTAAAAGTATCTTCAGGATGAGAAAATACTAGGTTTAATAAAATTCTTCCAGCTCACTAAAAAATCCCCCCAAAATATGATGAAGTTAAATATTGTGGACTTAAAGCTGAACAATTTAGATGAGAAATTAAGTACACTTTTACAAAAGTCATAATTGCTCAATTATCCAAACCACCAAGATAAACAGTAAATATTAACAAGAACAGTATTTTTATTATCACATTTATATTATTCTTATTATTCAAATGAAGTTTGAACTATTTCTGGGAGTACATGTTGGCCAAATTCAAATTACTGAGGTTAATATGAGAATAACTGAGAGAAAGTTAGGATATCCAAGAAGTCAAAGAAATTACTAGTTTTTCCTAGCTTCCAGGATTTTCATCAGCATTTCCAGATCTACCTTTTTAAATCAGAACACTGTGTATATAGCATAGAAATACATGGAACAGACTCTAAGGGATGTGCACGTAAATTAGTAGTAGTGGAAAGGGGAAATATGTTTCTGTACATCTGCAATACTTTCCTCTCTCCTCTCTTCCTCCAAAACTCCCATGGTCATTTCCTAACAGTAAGTTTACTTAGACAATTTTTTATCTTAGAAGGATAAGAAAGCTTCATGGAGGTAGTACTTAGAAAAATAGTTTTATGTCTGAACTACCAATAGCAGTAGTTCAACTGCTATTCAGTGTACTTCAATCCAAAAGTTCATAAAGCATGTTGAAGGAGATGGGGCAAGGCTCTTTCACATATCCATTCACAAACAGCTGTGGTATCTAATATAATCAGGAGAGTGGTAACACACTCCACTGTTTCTAATTTCTGCTCCTAAATGCAGTAAAATGTGATTTTTAGTGCCAAAACCTGAGCAGATGGATAGTCAGAACAGCACTGTAGCTGAAATCAGGACTTTGCTTATAGCACTGGAATTCTGTGACTGCATCTTGCTAAGCAAAATATTTGCATTGCAGAGTTGGTCTTTATGCCCTCATGCTTTTAGACCAGCTTTGGTATTTTTTTTTTTAAGAAAAATTGCAGCATTCTAAGGCTCTGATTTTCAAAACAAAACCTAAGATTAGAAAACAGACCTAGTCAGGCAAATACTTCTTCATGCAGAAGGTTATATAATTCCTTTAGTTACTGAAAGTTTTGTACAAAGAGAAGGGCAGTCATTTTGCAACGGGCAAATCTCAGCAGACTGGGAGCAGCCAAGAATAACTGGAATGTTTGTGTGGTTGTGATGAAACCTCCTTATTAATTTAATATTTACAGAAGCAGCAGATACCATGGAATATTAATGCTTAGTATGTCTGACAGATGCTTGCAGTCTAAGTAAAGGGCAAGACAGACAGTCCCTAATTTATTATTGGACACAAGCTCACATGGTGCAGAAGCACCTGGCAGGTGTGGGAGGTCAGACCCACAACAGGAGATGATTTCTTGGGGCAGGGCATGTCAGTTCAGAGGCAGTCTTGGGTGAACGCAGCTTCAAGGGTCAGCTTTGATGGGCTGAGTAATGGTAGCAGTAGTCTGAGGAGTCTGTTGGTATGAAACTGTGGTGCGAAATTTTCTCTCAGCAGTGTATGATATCGAAGCACTAGCTTCAGTGATATATCACTTACAGTCTTGATAATTATGCTGAAATTTACCTCCTAACTGCCTTTGCCTGTAAAATGGGTTATTTATGATGCAGCTTGTACTTGAGAATGCCTTGCTGTTATCACATGCTGTGTAATACATGCTTTCTTTTTAGATTAGTACCAACAGTATTTTTTGCAACCTAATTTTCCTTGCTCACCTTATTTTTCTTCCCAGTTTACCCATAACAGAGCTATTCCCAAGCTGTTTGAAGTCAGCAGGAACACTACTACAGACTTCAAAGGAACCTGTATGTACTTTCAAGAATAGATCAGAAGGTGCTTTCTCTGCTGCAGGATCAATTAACTCAGGGGATGTGAAGTGCAAGCGGAGACAGCAACAGGCTCTGCCATACCCCAAAGAATAGTTCTTCCAGGCAGAGAAGATCATTGATGCAGATTACCTGATGTGTTTTGGGACGTCTGTTTAGGCTGATATTGAGTAGTCTAAAAAGAAAGAAACCATTTTAATTTGGGACAGGTGACAAGGCAGGAAGAGTTTATTAAATTGGAAATGACCATGCATCTTGTTCCTAACACATCTTTGCACTGAAAATGCATCCTGAATTAAATCTGATTTAGTCTGATTTCAGTGAAGCTTCTAGTGTTAATGTTCCTATTTCAGAGTTCCACACTTCCCTTCATAGAGCTTGCTTGACTGTAAAGCAGACATAATACATTTCTCTTTACCGCTGACCCATTTTGTACATCAGCTTGAATCAGCTGTGATGTCTTAAACAACACAAAAGTTTTACTAAGCAGAGGTTCTGATTGCCACATCTGAATGACAGGAATCATTGACAAATCAGATGTATTTATTTAATTTTTTTAAATTACTGTATCAAGAATGATGGCCACATATCTGTGTGCTTTATGGTTCCCTGGAGTATCCTGATATATCACCTGCTTTTTTCTTGTGCAAAGGAAAGTGCTCTATCGGTCTGTTTTACAAAAGACACCTAGATTCATCCTCCCTACAAGGCTAAAACTCATGAACTTAGTGGCTTTGGTTGTTTGTCAACAAAATCAACTGAATGTATCCACGTTTTTCTGTGCTTATTGTCTTATCCATTATAACTGATATAATTGGCTTTGTGCTTTTTGCATTGCAACTGCCTTATCACTTGCCAAGTATCCTGTCTTATGCAGTAGAATACATTTGCTGCTAGGTTTACAAATGGCTTGTGAAGCAAGATCCCATTAAATCTTTGTGCATACTGGTTTCTATGCTCATTCTTGCCATGGCCCCAGTTCATGATAAAAAACCACAGATACTGCTGAGGGAATGACTGTTCCAATTATGGATACCTGCAGATAAACAAAACATTTTTCTTTATCCACATGGGAGAAAATCCCCCCTTTTAAACATGCATATGAACTTCTAATGAAAGGATAACTTAGGCCAAGTTAGTGATTATTTATGCTGTGAACAGAATTATGATCTAAATAATACATACAGAAGCCAAACAATTTACTTGAGCAATTAGCCTGAGGTTAATGTGCTTCCTTGACTGGTGATGTGACTCCGTGAGCTCTGTGTTTTAAATAATATTATCCATATAATTAATATAGATTGAGGAGATGTTCAGAATTATAATGAACATGGTAACTCTTCAGATAAACAGATAATTATATCAGGAGGAAAGAATTAGCCAAATTGTGTTGGGTTTTGGCAGACACTAACATTGGAGAACTATATTCAGCTTCATTTGTCCCCGGTTAATACAGGCAATTCAGTCTCCAGAGGAAACAGATGTACATGGTTCACTCTGTCACCTGGTTCACCATCTTCTCATGTGTTGTGTTATTTTCATGGCAACAAGCTGCTACTGGTAAAAATTTGGCACAGAGACTACTGAGCAAAGCATATATGTATTTGTCTCAACACACAACAAAGATTTGGAATTATTGAAATATTTTTAAAAGTTCCTTTTTTCCCTCCCTTTACTTATTGTGCAATTTAATAAACCAAACCTCTCTGAAGCCAAAGCATTAAGGTTCAGTGGAAACTCATTATTGTGGATTCATCTACTAGGTTTTAGCCTCTTGGAAACAGATAAAGATCCTGTAAGCGTTCTTAATTTTTAAACATTTTGATGCCAATAATATGCCTGATGTCTCTCACTTCAGTCTTGGCAGTTTCAAAGTTCACTGCAAGTGATTTAGTCCTTGCTTGTGTGCCAAACTACTAATTACCAATGATAATGTTAATAAAAATTATGATCTAAAATGATGCCAAAAATATTTCTGATTTGGCAAAGAGAATGTGCATACATGATATGAAAATATAAAGGTCTCTCCCAACATTATAAAATCCCCAGAAATAGGGACTTTATAGAGGCAAGTCTTTCAGAAGAAGAACCTTTGATCAAAATTCCAAAGATGTTCAAACAAAAAAAGGTCAAGATTGCCCTTCTCTGTAAATGCTCCAGCACCACAATGTCTTTCTTGCAGTGAGGGGCCCAAAACTGCAGTGAGGTCACAGTACTCAAGGTGTGACCTCACCAGTGCCAAGTACAGAGGGACAATCTCTTCCCTGGTCCTTCAGGCCACACCAATTTTGATACAGGTCAGGGTGTCATTTGCCTTCTTGGCCACCTGGGCACACTGCTGGCTCATGTTCAGCTGGCTGTCGACCAGCACCCCCCGGGCCTTTTCCATTCGGCAGCTTTTCAGCTGCTCTGCTCCAGGCCTACAGTTCTGCATGGGGTTGTTGTGACCAAAGGGCAGGGAACAGTGCTCTGCCTTGTTGGACCTCATACCATTGGCCTCAGCATATTGATCCAGCCTGTCCAGATCTCTCTGCAGAGCCTTCTTGCCCTCTAGCAGATCAGCACTCCTGGCCAACTTGGTGTTGTCTGCAAACTGACTGAGGGTGTATTTGATCCCCTCATCCAAATAATTCATAAAGATATTAAACAGGACAAGCCCCAGTACCAAGCCTTGAGAAGCCCCACCAGTGACCGACCACCAGCTGGATGTAACTCCATTCACCACAACTCTCTGATCATGGTCGCCTGGGCAGTTTTTACCTGAGCAAACAGTGCACCTCTCCAAGCCATGGTTTGCCAGCTTCTCCAGCAGAATGCTGTGGGAGGCAGTATTGAAGGCTTTACAGAATTCCAGGTAAACTTTAATACTATTTTAACCTCTGTCACTTTTTTTTTCTGACTCCAACATTGCACATAAGGGAGGCTCATAATTTAAATTATGAGATCAGAGAGTATTGTCTTTCAGTTTGTACCACAAGGCTTTTATTGAGTGTTAATGTTACCGAACCAATTTTGTCTTAGAGATTTGAATTCAGTGATTTTAGATAATCTGTGTGAGGATCTCTAAGTAAGGATATGTTCGATTTTGCATTTTAAATAAAAAGTGCCCATATATAAATTCATGCTCAAAAGTTATAATTAGGTTGTATAGTTGAGAATTTTCTGCAAGATGAATGTAGATAATACTGTGAAGATATAGAATGACCGTTTAATTTTTTTTTTTTGCTTTTATTACACGGTTAACATGGTACACAACATTAATCATATAAAACAGATTAAAAAGAACAATTTTTCAAATTTGTAGAACAAAATACTTCTATCACACACTGATAATAAGAAAAATGTTTTTTACATCATCAACTTTAAAGTGATGTAAATTGTACCCAGCTTTCCCATATGATGGGTTTTCTATTGGTGACAAATGGTGACACTTTGGTTTACAACAACCATATATTCAATATAAAGAAAGAGATGCTAAGTCCAGAATGAATATTCATTTAGAAAAATCTGCAAAGCTGTTGTATGTTTCTTCAAATTTAGTCTGCTTACTTAGATAACATGAGAGGTTCCGTTTGCTTTATACAGAACAATATTTAATAAGTAACAATTTTGATTTTTTAGGAACTGTCATGATGCATAGCATATTCAAGTGCACATCTGAAGTTTCATATTTGATATTCAGCTAAAAATTTACAGCACAGAAATGATTAAAAAGAGATTCTCAGATGGACCACAATTCTTCTTCAATTCCAGACATCATGAGTACAGCTTAACTACACAGATAAAGTGAGTTTCCATTATCAATAGATCATTAACACCAGTTGTTCTTACGTAGATCAAAGTGGAAGAATTACTAAGGATTTGGCTGAAATTTTGAAACAGACTCAAATTCTACATCAGGTAACTTCTGAAGATATCTCACTGGTGTTTGGAGATATCTTCTATAAACTTACTGCATGGTTACCAAACCGGACCTGGATAAAACAGCTGGTCATATTGGTTATATTCATCTTTATGGTTTAATATTAAATATAAGTGGTAGAGACTAGACAAGATAGCATTTTTGTTGAGTCTCTAAGGCGGGAGGTGATGCATTAAGATTCTTAAAGATCTGTAGCACATAGATTTTTAATATGGCTGTATAGTTTCTAACACTTTAAAATAGCAGTTCACAGTTACTAATCCCCCTTTCTCATGCTTTTATCAAATTCTTGAAATTCTTCAAATTTTGTTTAGTGTTTTTTTCAAGGAAAAAGATTTTAGTGAGTACATCTTGTTTGGGACATGTGCCTAGAAGCACATAATAAGGTACTGTAGTAAAATCAACCTAGAAGGCCCAGAAACCTTGATGAAGCTCCAAAGAAGGCATGTGATGCTGAAGATGATGATGGTGAAGAAGGAAGGCATCTTGAGACCTCTGACTCAATTCTGGGAAGGCATGTCAAGGGGCAGATCTGAGGGAGGTTCTGGAGGTGGACAATTTTTGGGTTGGATGTATCCGTTAGATATGATAATTAATCAGTGTTATAAAATTGTAGCAGCCTTATACTGTATCTTGCACTTAAGTATTTACGTATGTACCTAAAAGTGCTTTAATTAAAGACCTGCTCTCTGTTTCGTCTAAACTAATATTGTCTTGAAAGTTCTTTTCTTCCATTTTAGGCATCAGGACCAAAGACTAGCTCTTGTCTATTTGAGCATGGTGGGGTCCACAACAACAGGTGGCCTTTGACTTCCCTCCTGTATGGCACTAATTCTCACATTGAACAGGGAAGCTGGGGACTTCAAACAACTGCACATATTTGTTAGTTTGGTATCCAAACACATTTAACCTTCATAGTGCCAGTTTTCTGGGTTTCTTTTACTATTTTTCACTGACATTACTGTTGTAATGCCTTAGACCATGACATTATTGTTGTAATGTCTTTAATCAGGACATTCATGAGAAATTTCAATTGCTCTTAATAACCTTTGAATCAAACACCCAGAGTTCTACTGGCTTTTAATTTGACTGATTACCACTGTTTCAGAGCATTTTCAGCAAAAAACCCTGAACCTCCAAACACACAGGAAAATCCCAGTAAAGTTCTCCAATATGAGATGAAATTTATGTGTGGTCTACCAGTTTAACTACTCCATGACTCATGGAATGACATGCATGATGAGTTTATAAAATTAAACTTGTCACAAAGAGGCCAAATGGGAGGTTTAATTAGTAAGCCAAATAATTGTAATCCCTGCACATTGTTCTGTTTGTGCAAAAGTATTTGTGTCATCTTTCTATTACATAATTACATTAAACAGAATTATTAGCCTAATGAAGCCCTGAAGTATCTCATTGACTTCCAATGACTTCCACCACTGATATTGTCCAAACACCCTCAGAGCTGAATGTTAAATAAAAAATGCAAAAATGTAGAAAATTTTTGCAGTTGCACAGTAAAAACTGTGGCCAAGGTATTCTACAGAAAAACACTAAGGCTTATCTATGAAGTAAACTCAGACAGCTGTTGGGACTGAGTAGTGGTCTAGCTT
>JAWWEU010000111.1:52604417-52614499 GCA_035583155.1 Acropternis orthonyx | reverse complement strand
ACTGTAATTCTGACTTGTAATCTGTTTGTGTGTTAGACTCATTCCTCCTGCTGGTTTACCTTTAAACCAGCACAGCTATATAATATTTCCTCACTTTTGCTCAAGCAAAAATCAGCAATATTAATTAAACACACCTTTAAATTTAATGGTATTCATTCCCTGTTCATGTGTTCTGTCTTTTTTCTCCTTTGAAGCAATAAATCTGCAGTGTACTACATGTCTATAAAAGTTCAGTACTTGTCTTTATATTCATGGTATTAGTCTGAAACAGCTTATAATATTTTTCTTTTATGGTGTACACAAAAGGAATCTTCCACTCTGGAGTGTTAGTCTGCTGTTATGTTTGTCTCATTTTAATTGCTGTTTTATTTTTCAAGTCTACAATAAAAATATAGCAGATAATAACTATTATGTTAATTCTCCCTGGATGTGGAGTAAACACTTTACTCCTGAAACATTAGGGATGCTAATTTTTAGAGAGTTTCCTCCTCAAAACACAACAAGTCTGATTTTCTGGTTCACATTGCAAGAAAAGGAAGAATCAGGTCTGTTATTCTTGATTAATGTCTTGTCTTTACAGCATGTATCTAGTAAACTGCAGTCTCTGTAAGTTTTACACCTTTCTCTTTTAGGTGGAAGGGTAAAAGTCACATTCATGGATCCTTTTTGGATTTTATTAAGAAGCTCAATCTGAAAATATACACAGAAGCCAGTGCCAGTAGGAATCTGGTGTCTTTTTCAAGCAAATCTTGAGGCAATTACACTGGCAATTTCAAAATGGACCCAGAACACACTGTGCAAGAGTAAAGTTTCTTTGTGTATCTTGGTAGCTACAGTGATGTTGTTGTTTCTGCATAATGTGTTGCTCTTGATTCAGAGGAAAGGACATGATTTTCTCTCTTACCGCCCCTACCCTCCCCCCACCTCCCCCTCCCCCCCTCATTCCTTTAAGTGCAAATGTCTGTGACAAATGAAGGAGGTGTCCTTGGCAGGGAGGAAAGCATGGAGCTTAGTGCTTCTCAGGTTGACTCAATCAGGTGAAAGGAGTTTGACCACGAAGAATTTAACTTTGATGGTTTTTGCAGCACTGAGATCAGTGGTACTGCAAAAGAATATTAAATTTTTTTTGGTTTATTTTAGGTGTATTACTGTTGGAGAAGTTGACTAAAGTTTTTCAAAGTAATGAAACTAAGTTTTGTTCTTAGAAATCAGGATCTTCCAGCACATCTTTCCATGTTTTAAGCTCTCAGGAGACTTGTTTCACATCTGTAACTGGTTTATTTCCAGCACTTTCCATTTCCTGGGCTTTGTGAGCTGTATTGCCAAAAGCATTAAAATCTGATCTGAAATAAAATGTGACTGCTAAGAACAAAAAAATGGGAAAAGGAACTTAACACAAATGGCTTTCTTGAGCTTTGATTAAACTGAGGTATTTTAGTCAGTGTCCTTGAAAGCCTGTTTTTCATCAGATTTAGAACTATGCAGAGGAGAACAGAAATAATTTAAAAGTACTTAAAGTTTTATGTAGAGATTTTGTATCTAGAAAGGAAAGGGAAAATGTATTATCTAAAAATAACTTAAATGTTTATATTGCATTGCTTATATTACACTGGCAATACATTTCTGTTACTCTATGCTTGGACTATTTCTATATAATTTCAAAATGAACAGGGAGGCTAAGATGAAATAGCTTGAGATAAATATAATAATACAAAGTTTTTGATGTTAATGAACATACTGATACAAGACTTCTGAAGAAATGCAGTGTGAAACAAATACCTTTTTCTTATTTGTATACGTCTCTATACCTGGAAGTGAGCCAAGGTATTTCCAATGCTTGTTTTGAAGAAGCTTGCAAGTGGACATTCCTTATTGTATTCTACTTTTTAATAACCTTCTGAAGCATTGGGGGATGTAGATTTTGATAAGAGTATCAATAAACATATTTTAGTCTGTCCTTTGGATGACTTTTTTGGGGAAGGTTGAGTGTAGCTCTCAGTTTTACTCATAGAACATAATAAATGGACATTGGATTATTGGTGCTCCAGAGAGCAGAGAAATTGCTATGTGATTTCAAGTATGTTGAAATGCATGTACTCTAGCCTAACCGAGATTGATGGTAACTTTTTTCTCCTGAAGTCAATTCCACAACACTATGGAATCAGAAGTAATACCCATCTAGTGTTTTATCCTGTGTAAAGATATAATTGATCCAAGTTACCCCAAGTTAATCCAACAGCAAGACTGTTTTTCACCTATGAACTTCTAGTGTTCAAGTTGTAACACTGCAAGTGTTGTTTACATGTTGCATGTGATAGAATACCAATAACCAAAGCCTGGCAAATCTCAGAAGGACTTGCCTACATTTATGAGCACCCTCAAAAAAAGCCACTCCTTTATACTAGAACAGAAACAAATGAAAGGAAACCACAATTACTAAAAGCAATCATCACTTTAAAGCTGTGGAAACAAGGAAAGGCAGTTAAAGAACTTGACACCCAGATCCTGTTGCAATTTAATGGGAATTGAACTCTCATACTCAGTCAGAAATCTTACATTTGGGACCAGATTTTGAAATGATTTTTTGTATTGAATGAAGACATGCACACAATCATGTCCTCAGAAGTATGATGGCTGCCTGGTACAGTATCATCCCTATCCTGTAGCTGGACCCAAGTAATACCAAAAGTAGATAAAGTGTTTGAAACTGTCTACTACATTTTCCTTATGTGTTGTTTGCTGTCACTGTCTCTTAATTTTCTGTCTGTTTAAGAATATTTTATATTTACTTTTAGTCAGAAGGTGAAATAACTGATAGTATGTTGCTGTCCTGAGACTACATTAGTAACTATGAACAGTCTTACTTATTCCAATTCTTCTGAAACACATTTCATGGGATTTAAAGTGAAAACTTTCCATCATAACATTTGCAGAGATTTAATTAAATATTTCTTTATCAGTGATACTGATAAAAATATATTTCTAATCCTTTATTGATTAAGTAAAATACTTACTGTAAAGCTTTTAAGCTACTTGTTTTTGAAACCTTCACACAAATAATTGCAGAGAACATTGGCACAGAAACATTTTTCAATTGAAATAATTCTTAGAGAGGCTAAAATAAAAGACTCCACAATTTTTATAATCCAGTATGTTTGAAAGTAATTTTTCTTCTAGGTAGGGCTTGAGATAAAACAATAGGCACAGTTGAGGCTTGTGTGTATACAAACAATATTCAACAGTATAGGTTGTGTGAAGACCTTAACAGAAAAAACCTACAATTCTGCCACAAGAACTTTGTATAATGAAGAGAAGATTAATCTACTAACTTCTACTCCCAGCTGAAAGAAGTACAGAGATATAGTGAATTAAAAATCTGATCGGTTACTAGCCCAAAGGCAAAGTTACATACCTGAAGTCCCCATGGTTATCAAGTTTTTCCTTGATATGATTCTAAATTCTTAAAATATAGGGATTAAGTTATGCTGAAAGAGTTGCATTCATAATACATGAAGTTCTGACATAGTCCATAAGACAAGTACTTCCTATATGCTTGTTTCTCTCATAAATTCAGCTGGCCACCTCATTTCACCCGGGGTGATACCATCTCTCTAGGGAGAGATCTTGTAAAGCCCACCACTATGCAAAGCAACCACGTGGCCCACCACGTGAAAATCATGCAGGGACATTACTCTGTCACTGCAGTCTGAAAATGAGCTGGAACTAGGGAAACAAAACATCTTGCTAACCTTGGAAGTACCTTGTCCTTGCTATACTGAGAAGAGACCCTTCCATGCCAGCAAGGATAGGAGGGTGCTCTTCCTGGCTGCTGTGCAGTGGCTGCAACAGCAGCTGTGTAGCAATTGGGTATGGAGGGACACAAAGAGGGAAAATGGGGTCAGGGACTGCTTGAGAGAGCAGACTTAGAGCTGGCCCCTCTCAGGCACAAGACACCCTCAGTATCAACCAATCCAATATCAGGACTATACCAAAAAGGAAGGAAAGAACTTGAGAGAAATGAAAATGTCTTTTGCTGTTTGCAATAGAAGAGAGATGTTAAAACTCAAAATCTGTAGTAAACCCAGTATGAAAGCTCTTAGTTAAATCAGTTCCCATGACCTACTTTCCAGACCCAACATATTTTCAATAATAATAATAATAATAATAAAATCTCCCTGACTTAAAAATTCTTTCAGTTCTTTTCTGTATGAGTCAAAAATTTCCTCGCTCGGTTCCCAATAGATGCAGTATAAAGAAAGCGATTGTGGTGAAAAAAATAATTACTTAATAACACTCTTGCCTCTTCCTAAAGACTATCTAATGTCTCCTTACAACATGATCCCACTGTGTTAGTAGATGCCTAATTAAAATTCCACGCAGCTCTTTGAAAGTGGAGCATGTTTATCACAAGATGATATGTACTCTATTTTAATGTGCTGTCTTACTCTGCAATTATTTAAGTTTTGCATTTGCTTGATACCTACAGTTAACAGTCTCATGATGCCTAGTGAGCATATTCATTTACTCCTGATTTATAATTTTTTTTTTTTTTGAAACTACTAGGATTACATTTGATTGTTGTAGCTACGTCTAGCAATTGTGTTCTGGTATATAACTTGTTGTTTGGAGAAAACGCTGAGGAGGCTGCCTTGTCAGATGTGGTTTTGCACAAGGTATTCTGGGCAATTGCTAAGACATGAGGGAAAATGTTGTAATGATTCTATCAGAGGGGCTTTTTGCTGCAAAGTAAATGAGACAAGCGTGGCAAACTGATCTGTGCTCCCATGTGCTATTATTAATTGAAAACATCTGAAAAATATACATTGTGATTTGCCTGTAAGTGGGGAATTGTGCCTCTATTTAACACATAATTCCTCTCAATGTTGGAACTGTTGATTGTCATCTCTGCCCTTTGCATGCAGCTGTCCTGTCATGAATAAAGCACCTGTGAGTGGAACTTCAACAATTTATTGTTTTGTGTCTTATTGCCACGGAAGAAAATCACTAGTGCCTCTCGTGTGTCAATCAAGGAGTCTAAGACGGATTTTCAAACATTGGTTCCCACGAAATGTAGCATCTCTGAAGCATCAACACTCCATGGAGCCATTTCTTACAAAATATATATTTAAACAAAGCATACTTCATTGGTTCTGTACATGCCATATAGCATATGTTTAAATTGCCTTATTGCCTTTAGGATATCCCTTCAATCTTAAAGAAAAATACTTTTTTTTTTGCATTGTTTATTTTCCTCACCCACTGCACCATTAGTTATGACCATAAAGTAGCCAATTAGTAAAGATTGAAAACTTTGGTTATAGTCCAGACTTCTGGCAACATGATTTCAGTCAACTTTATCTTTCTGAAATCTTTTTTAAATCTAAAATGATCGCTGGATTTGAAGTAATAACATCACTGCAACTAAGTCCAAAGCATTTCAGAGAAGAGGTAAAAATATGGGTCCTGAATCTGGTAACTTGAAGACAGAGTAAATGCTTTACAGATACTGTCTACTAGATTTCAAAGAAAAAAAATTCAGGAAAATATTAATTAAAAAAAAAGAAAGAAAAAGAAGAAATAAAATTTGTCTGGGTAAGGTCTAAATCAACAGTAGTTATTCTCTTCCAGTAGATAACCAGCAGCTGGTTTCTTTCACTATTTTTTTTGCCAGGAATAGTCACAAACTACTGAACAATTTAGAGGTCTATTTATACAGTAGCCTCTTTGACACAGAGACTGTTAGCTCTGTGCTTGTGCAGTGCTTGGTCTACTCTATTACTTTCTTTTACTCTATTACTCTTCATAACAGAGTAATAAACAGTCTCTTGTCCCCACTTATGGGACACTTATCTCTGGTTGGTTCCTGTAGCAGAAATTGGGAATAAAGAAAAAACCCCACAGCATTATCTTTCTTCAAGATGTCCTCTCATAGGTTACAATTAAAATGTAATCGTTACTGAACAAGAAATTAGTCTAAGCATATACCTTTTCTATAAATGTGTGCAAAGGTGTATATTTATATATGATTTATACAAATGTATTAAAAACATAACTTTGCCTTCATATATATGTCTGATTTAGTAAGTCAGTCACTTGATTTATTCGGTGTGCACCACTGTAATCTTTAATGTAGTTTTTATATGAATAGATGGCTCAATACACAGATTGTTGTGTGGGATTGAATGAACTGGCTAAAGGAGATTGAAAGACTGAAATACAGTTAATGAGTATTAATGATAGATCAGTGCTATTTTTCATGCAATTAACTGGTCAGGGCTATCACTTAAGAAAAACCAACAAAAACCACCATAATCTGTGTTACATTTAACAGCCTCAATATGGGGAGCTTGATGGTATTTGACAGTTAACTTTATTAACTTCAACAAGGAACATAAAACTAGTTTTTTCCACGTATATTTGATCAACAACTACAAACCAGGAAAATAAAACATGTCTAGAATAAACTCTTCAGTTGTAACTGAATAAAGTGCATTTGGACTATACTGCTGTGATGTAGATGGGATGCAGGAAGGGAAGTTGACCATCTACCTATCTTCTGTGCAGGTACCAGATTCAGGCATTGCTCAGATGTTGTTCATAGTCCCCAGTAGTCAAAATGGTGACTACAGGACCTACAGTGCTTACAGTACATGATAATGCATTAAGGATACTGTTGTGTTTTCAGTTCAACATATTTTATTGCCAGCAGAGAATTGTCAGTCGTATGAACTCTCATTATTCCAAATGCTTAGTGAGAAAAAACAGGAGAAAAAGCATGAAAAGATGTTACAGAACACAGGATAAGAATCATTTCATCATTCTAGGGTTGAAAACTTATGTGAAATTGTAAAGTAGTTTCCAGCTGATACAAAAATACCCACTGGAGTTCTGTCAGTTCTTAGAATCTGTCAGTTCATTGTGAGGATATTATAAGCAACAGCATAGCCTCTGTGGATATTTCCAGTCACTGTTTTGTCTTAAAGTTTCTACTGTTGAAAACAACCTTTTATTAACTTTCAAATGAGAAATTGCTTGGAAATAGCAATATTAGCAACATCTCTTTGTCATAAAGAGATGCCATATATAAAATTTATAAAGACATTTTCCATCATGACTATGCATGAATTATGGTCAGAAGCAGGTTGCCTTTGGAAGGCAGATTTAAAATAGTTCTGACATTGAAAACTTGTATGAAAAGAGACGACAGCATTCTACAAAGCTAGTCTCAGGATTTGCTGTTAGACAGTGTCTACCTGTGATGTGAAGTATGAGATTTACAGCAAATTTTGGCCTGTTGAATTTGGTAATTATTGAACCATTTATGGCATTGCTGGCTGTTGTTCAGCCTCAGATCATTCTTATATTCAGAAAGAGCTAAACTTGATATGACTTCAGTCAGTGTGCCTGACGACATCTATGTCTGATCTGACATAGGGCATTCCCTCTTGGATAGTCATCCCTAAGGTAAATTGTTTGTGTGAGTAATAGGGTTCACAATAGTAGTGGTGCATAAGTCTGGCTTCACAAGCTGACTCTACTTAAGATAGTTTGGACATAATGCTGACTAATGGCCTTCAGAACAGCTCCATATCAGAAACATTACAATACAACTCATGTCAATATAGACAAGGCTGTGTTTCCAAAAAAACATTTTCACCTTCTGATATGACTCTTGTATAGATTCACAGGATGGTGTGAATGGTTGGAAGGGACCACAGGATATCAGCTAGTCCATCCTCCTGCTCAAAACAGGTCCAATTAGAGCAGGTGGAACAGTGCCTGGTGTGAAGGATAGCCATGGATTCTCCTATAAGCTTCCCTTTCAATTCACACAGATGATGAGTGAAATAAAAACAAACATAGTTTTTTATTCCATGCAGACCTCCTTCTCAAGTGAATTTTAACACTGTGTTCTCAACCAACCCAGTAGGAACAGCAGACACTAAACTTGATCTCTCAGTTGTATACCAGGCTCTAAACCCTGGAATATTACTTTATCTTTCAATGCTGTTGCAAGTGTAGAAGACCCTTCCAGAAGATTTTACTATGAGAAGATCAGGGTTTTTCACTTAAGAAAACTTTTTTGACTGGAAAGAGAGATCTTTCCTAGAGAGAGTTTTAGATCATTTTCCCCCCTGCATTCCAGAGAAGGTCTCCCTGTTTCTGTGACAGTTTTTGCAAGGTGTCTTCAATACAGAATCATCATTTTAAATACATACATATCTAGAAATACATTACTTGTGTGACATGCAGCAACAGCAAAGAAAATAAGGAAGACTAGAGAAAAGGAGTTAAAACTGAGAACAGAAAAGCTCACGAGACACTGATCAACATAGATCACATAGACCACTGGATCTCTGCTTGGGCACCCATGAATTAAATCACCAAAGTTTTTCCCCTGTTCTGAAAGTGACACCTGGCTCTGATTGAGCTGAGAGTTTGAGCACAGTATGCCCCACTTCTTTTGTATTAGGAGCTAGTGCAGGGAAGCTCAGCTACTGAAGAGTGGGTGCAGCCTGCCAGGGCAGATGTCCTTTCTAATGCCGCAGTACTTGGGAGCAAAAGAGTATATTTGCAGCTCCACCTCCCCTTAGGGTTTTGATGTTCTTCCTTTTCCAAAGTAGGGGAACAAAGGTTCAAAAATGACAGCTGACAAGAAGTTTAGAAAATAGAAGTGGGAACAAAATGAGTCAGAGAAATATGAACAGAAAAAGCAGGAGATTGTTAAATATATATATATATATAGGGAAAGGAGAAGAGGGGGAACTCAGACAAAGAGGGAAGAAAACACTAAATATGATCACTGAATGCCCCGAGAGGGAATACAAAAGTAGGGAGCAATCAATCATCAATTCATCACAAGGGGCTCTGACACTCAATTCCATTTACTAGACTAATTTACATAAATATTCTTTTAGACAGTTAAAATGTTAGTTTTTTAAGAAGAAAGGACATATATAAATATATTAATGATATTAATGATTTTAGACTGTGTTAGGTTGACCCTGGCTGCACTTCAGGTTTCCACCAAAGCTGTTCTATCACTCCCCTTCTCAGCTGAATCAGGGAGAGGAAACTCATGGGTTGAGATAAAGGCAGGGAGAGATCATTCACTAGTCATCATCACAGGCAAAAGAGACTCAACTGGGGGAAAAAATGATTTAATTTATTGTCAATCACATCAGAGTAGGATAATGAGAAATGAAACTAAATTTAAAAACACTTTCCTCCCCCACTCCCCTCCTCCTGTGCTTAAATTCACCCCTGATTTTCTCTCCCTCCTCTCCCCAAGCAGTGCAGGGGATCAGGGAAGGCAGGCTGTGCTCAGTTCATCGCAAGTTGTTTCTGCCACTCCTTCTTTCTCAGAGGGAGGATTTCTCACATGCTGCCCCTTCTCCAAGGTGCAGTCCTCCAGGAACAAACTGCTCCAGCATGGGTCCCCCATGGGGTCACAAGTCCTGCCAGCAAACCTGCTCCAGTGCAGGCTCCTCTCTCCACAGGTCCTGCCAGGAGTCTGCTTCAGTGTGGGCCTCCCAGGGGGTCACAACCTCTTTCAGAAATCCCCCTGCTCCAGCATGGGATTCTCCATAGGCTGCAGGTAGATATCTGCTCTGTTGTGGACTTCCATGGGCTGCACAGGAATATCCTTCCTCCCTCACCATGGTCTTCTCCAAGGACTGCAGGGGAATGTTTTCCCCTGTGACTGGAACATCTCCTCCAGTCCCTTATTCACTGACCTTTGTGTCTGCAGGACTGTTTCTGTCGTATATTCTCACTCCTCTCCCACTGACGTTGCTTTTGTGCAGGGTTTTTTCCCCACTTCTTAACTATGTTATCCCAGAGATGCTACCACCACTGGTGATGGGTTTGGCCTTGACCAGTGGCAGGTCTGTCTTGGAGCTTGCTGGCATTGACACCCTTGGACACAGGGAAAGCTCCCAGCAGCTTTGTACCAGAGCCACACCTGTAGCTCCCCACTACCAAAAACTTACTGTTGGAAGGGATCAACATTACACCTACTGGCAGATCACAGAGTCAGAAGAGCCTGTGGAGATCCCTGAGGTTATGACTGTGGTGAAGTA
>JAWWEU010000111.1:52582573-52595226 GCA_035583155.1 Acropternis orthonyx | reverse complement strand
TGGACAAATAAAACATAAATGCTTAGTGGCCACTCTGAACAGGCATGATGTATTAAATAATAGCAGACCATAACATATCTACCAACACTGGTAGATACTCTTATGCTGACCTCTCAAAATGTGATTTTCAAGAAGACAACTGGAACATCAGCCTGGCTTGAAACTAGGTTTCCTGCTGTGAAAACAAAACAGTAACCTAAAAAACCCCCAATTTTTGTAAACTGTAGCCTACCTGTCAGTCAATTTATTCTTATTTTAGTAATAAAAGAGTTTCTATGAATTAAAAATATTCTTGCAATTATTATAGCTGAAAATGTGTAAAATGTTTATTAGTAGTTTACATTCTCATAATCTGTATGTGTATACACATGTATTTTTACACATAAAGGCACAGGAAATAGGTTTTGTTTAAATCATTTGTAGATTCCTTCCATTTGAAAATTGGAAGACACTGCAGATTGTTTTCTTTCTGGATACCTGTAGCTATCAGCTTAGCAAGTGTATTCGGTATCTTTTGTGGTATGGGGTGATTCTGAACTTCACAAAATTTGTATTATTGTCATCCATCACCACTCCAGTCAAATTCTGGAAGTAAGAGAACGTAACATGCATCTTAAGTGTGATAACACTGTAAAAAAAAAATGAGGCCTTAGATTTCTGTGCAGTCTTTGTCAAGAGTTTGTATGAAATCCTAATTTTCCAGGCAGAAGAATATTTGTTTTTAAATCATCTTCCTCTTTACTATTAATGAAGTGGAATGATGAACTAAGTTGAAAGTGAATCGCCATATAAATTATTTGAGAGTAAAACCGAAGCACAAGCAAATATTGGTTATGATTTTGCATGCAAATAACCCTCTATGCAGCTGTTACAATAATGTAGTTATTTTCAATTCAAATTATTTCATAGGGTGATAGTACCTACATCATATCACTCAAAGAGTAATAAATACTTTGTCCCAAATACATTTTACAAAAATAAAATCCAATAATTAAGTGCATAATTTACTATCAGTACTTGCAAATATATTTTACATACACTTTCATCTCCAAATTCTACTCCAGATTCTTTCTCAAATGCAGTAAGTTTGCTAGCAGATTTATTATATCAATCATTTTAAAACGAAATAAAACTTGCATAAAAGTATTTAATTGCAAATTTTGTTACGCAGCTCCCCATAGATGAAACACTTTGTGTGTTAAGGTTTTGATATAGAGTATTGGCAGAAGGGTTTTGCCAGCAAAGTGGTCTGGAACTGCATGCTTTTTGGTGTGTGATCTCACTTTAGATCAGCCTCAGTTTAGGTGGCAGGAAATTCAACAGAGCATGGTCTTTCAACCACTGCCATGCTCGCAGAGACACTTGTGAGCTTTGGGTGGAGGTTTGAGAACTAAACTGAATGTGAGGGGTATGGAATGGTGAGAGGAGGTGTTCTCAAGCCTCATACTGGGAAACTGGTCATAATAATCGCCACCTTAGGGACAACCAAAGAAGGCATGCAGCGGGTTGTTTGCATTGCAGATGAATAACAGCTGACAGTCTGAGCCATACTCATAGCTTCAAGCTGTATGAACATCTCTGGACAGTCTCCGAAGTCGAGGGTGACCTGAGGCATGACATCTTGATTTCACTTTGCCTTTATAGAGAGCTGATCATGTAGGAAGGATTCAAAACATCTTGTCTAAATTGTACTGGTCATGTGATTTTACTGTATTAACAAATTAAATAGATGAAGACTACAGACCAGGAACATTGCTGAAGCCTACCTACACAGCAGGTAATAATTTAAAAATAATTTTTAACTTTTAAAACTCATAAGATATGTGAGATTTCCTAATTTTAATAGAATTAAAGCAGCAGCATCACAACTATCCACAAGTGTCTGTAAACAGCCATTTCAATCATTAATTAAATTGGCATCAGCAGTACCACCTGCCTCCACCATCACAATGTTTGTCAATCTGGGAAACATTATCTCTATTGCTAACGCTTGTTTGCAGCAACAGTGTTAATATCACTGGACCAAAATCAGCTACTAATTATGCCAGGTATTATAAATGTCTTTGGAGAAAGAGCGAGTATATGATCTGAATAAAAGAAATGGACAGAAAAAGGAGAGAAAAGACAGGGACCAGGTGTCATCATTCCCATTTTACTAGAGGGAAACTGTAGTATTACAAGGTTAGGTAAACAAAAAGATTTTGTAGATCTGGGATATGGAGATGGATCTCCTTGATTAATCTTCTATTAAATCTGATTTAATAGAAGATTAATTTTATATTTATGCATCCCACCAACACCAATTTAAATTACCTTTTGTAGAACTCTGTGAGAAGTGAATTGCAAGACAAAGAGAAACTCATAAACTTAGGATTGTGTATTCACACACCTGCTTTCCAGTTACTCTATAGCCGCTTTATGTATATTTGAATTCTTAGTTACTATCAGGCTTTTGCCAATAGTTTGATTATCCTAGAGTTAACAAATACCATATTTGTTCTAAAAAACCAATATACAGTAAAAAACATAATAAACAAATTTTAACATTAGGCAGTACAGAAAAACAAGATTATTTTCCCCATGCAAAGAACTACTGCTTTGGACAGAATCTAGACATCTGCAAAATACCTTCCTTATACTTGTTTTTTCATCTAAATGTATTTTTAATTTAGATTCTCCTGACATTGACAATTTTGCCTTTTCTTTCTTAGAGCAATTTGTTTTGCTCCTTCATAAGAAAGAGTGCATAACAAAGATTTATCTGAATTTACATGAAGTATGTGTTTCTAGATAAAGGCTTCATATGTGGAGGACAGTGCTGGATCCTCACAACAAAAATCCTTTGCCTAGACTTTGCTGTAGTCTCACACACATGATGTCTCTTGCACATCTGCAGGATACCCCACTCTCTCCCTGTGTTTGGTGATGATATTGAAAGCTGGATGCCACAGGGGCCTGACCTGTTGACATACTGCTTCCTGATGAGAAGACCTCAGGAAAAACAGAGACAGCTGATGTTACTCAGCACAGCTTGGTGAAAGAATACTGGAGAAGCTTTATTCTAGATCTGTGTTTTGGACTTCTGCCTCTGGCACCTGCCTACTCAAACTGATTTCCTTTGCTTGACTGTCTGTGTCACTCTTGTGCAGACACCTATTTAAAGGATGCCTTTCTGGAGCCACTGAAGTGGTTGAAATTATGTTCCCACAAGAAGCATTTTGCTGGCTTGGCATTCTCTACCTCCTAGTGATGATATGGCCTTAAAGGAGTAAGTGACCTGCAAGCAGTCTGTTGATTTATTTATTTTTTTTCCTATCAGGTACAAAAAAATCTTTGCTTTCTTTATCAGTTTTCAATGAGATTACAGGAAGAAATCCCAAATTCATGGCTCTGAGCAGGACAACACTGGCAATATATAGCTTCATCTCAAATACTAACTGTACTGCCTGGGAGACCAAACTGGGATCCACTGATGGTACTGATTTCCCTGGCTTACTTAAGCACACAATTTAGCAGGGTAGGGCATCTTGGATTTCTATAAAAATCAAGTGAAACCCCGCTCCCTGCCCCCCCCCCCCAAAATTGGACAGTTCTTTTTCACTTTCTTAAAAGGAGCAATAATAATTTTTTTTTTTAATGTTAGCTTGACTTGTAAAAGCTTTTCCTAGAGAAAATCAATGAGGACTCTCTATAGTTTTTCCAATAACTGGAAGTAAATAACCCCTTTGAGAACAAGATGAGAAGCAACTAATTACATTTAAACATATTGATAATATTTTAGCCATTGCTTGATACATACACAAACGTATGGCATAAAATGGCTTTGAAATTCAGAAAATATCCATTCTACTCAAGTGGTCGTACTAGGTTTTACGGAGCTTTGGTTACAAAGGAACACAACTAAGAAAAAACAATATAATTCTTGATTCAACTCTCTTTTTTTTTTTTTTTTTACCTGGTTATTTTGAACTTCTATCTCCATTTTTCCCCTCATACTCTGTTCTTTCCTTTTCATGTGCTGTTTTCCTTTGATATTTGCACTCTGGACATCAGGAAAGTGAGGAGACTATGTTCCCACTAACCTCAGCGGTCTTCTGATAATAAAGTAACCTGTAGCATTTTTTAGTGCAGAGGTGCCTCTTGGAAATTCTGCTGTGAATGAATCCCTGTATTATCACAATTTCTTTAGTGGTTCTTTACAGACCATCATAGTTTTCTTCTGTTTTTCTGGGATATGGTCAAAACATTCCTGCTAATACTAGTAACTGCTCGTGAATACCCATGATATTGTGAACCTAAATGTTAGCTTGTCCTTAAACTACAAGAGAGATCTGCTTACCTCTCTGCTCCTCCTTATCTTCCTCTGTAACTGAGAGAATATTTGTTGTCCAGAACACAGAAACTGAGTCTTAATTCCTATTTGGGATCCTTAAGAAATGTATCATACTGTTCAATACTGTGCTCCTACCTTTTCTTTTAGGTGTTGAATTCAATATTGCTTTCTAACATCTTAAGAGTGTAACAAAGCTATTTTCAGAATTCTTGCAGTATTAATCTCAGTTTATTTACCTCCAGTTGTTACATAATCTGCTTTTATCACCACCTCGAGCATTTTATTGTCACAAAGCTGAAGTGCATTAGGAAAGGTCTATTATTCCTTTGTACAACAGGGAACTTGGTCTAAAAATCATGCTAGGTACTAAATGACATGCTGAAGGCAATGCCTAAGTCACTTCTTACTCCCATAATAGATACTGATATCCAAAATTATTTGGATTTCCAAATAATTTTCCAAAACCTTAGTTAAGCCACAACAGCATTTCAGGGGAACCCCCAAATACTTACGCTTCCTATTTTACAAAATTAAAATGCACCATGTCCTTGAGGGTTTTCCCCTTGATACACCCACAGACCCCTTGTGATTGACAGCACTGACTCACTATCACTATTTCATTCCCACCTCCACTAACACCTAAATGAGTCAACTCTCTAGAGATGATAGTCGTTTCAGTTTCCTACATACACTTGACTGATGTTGAATGTTTGGACTGCCATCCTCAGTGTAAGTGCCTGGCTGTGGGAGATAATTTTAGGCTGGGGAATAGGTACTGACAACCTGTAAAGTCATCTTCTTGATGTTTGACCATCTATTTTGCATATCCACTGGTGTCTTCTTCTGGGAAAATATGCTAGGATGAAAGTTTCAAGTGATGCAGGAGACCCTAGCATGAGGCAGTTTGGTATGAAGCTGATGGTTCTGTATGTATATTTCTATATATATGAATGAATGCACACATATATATGCCTAAGTATGCACATATATAGGTAAAAGAAGGGAGAATCAGAGAGAGAAAACAGATTGTAAATGAAACAGATCTCTGTTAGACTTTGTCTTCAGAATGTTACTAAATAATCATCTGATTTGATTTGAGGCCAAATATGAGATATGGTTTCATCTTCCCTCACTTGGGATGAGAGGAAACTAACATTTTTGCAGAGATGATTCTTATTTGATCAGAATTTTGCTTAGAAAAAACTATCTAATGACAACTGTGTCAGAAAGTTTAACTCTTCTGATTTTAAAATTTCAAAAATTAACTTGTTAGTATCTGCTTTAGATGTGTCATTCAAGGTGGTTGAAATATTCATTCTCATAACTTCATGGCTATGCATGCCAGCTTACATTACCTGGTATTCTCCTGCTTTTGGTTTTCATTTTGATCTTTTTCAGTAAAGGCAGGGATTTGTCTCTTGTGAGTTCTCTCTCATATGTTCCATTGTCAAGAAATAGAAACACAATACAATATCCATATTCACATCTGTATAAGTCTAGAATGCTAAAATTGGTCTTAATTCTAGCTCAGATTTCTTTTCAAAGAAATTATCTACTCCCAGCTTGGTTCCATTTTCAACCTTGCAGAATGTTGTCCCTATGTATACAACTTTCTCATAGACATTATTCTCTGAATCTTTACAGTAGGGAATATTATCAGCACGGTTCTTGCTTTTATTTCCCTATACAATTGCTCCATTACCTGTTATTTTGTTTGAAAAATCATTCTGTTTTAATCAGCTTTGGCAGAGGAACCCTGCTTTTAACTACTTTCTGCACACAGTTAAGAGTGGGTCCACTTCCAAATACAGTTTAATTTGATTACTAGAGAGAGACTGAGTTCCTGAGAAATGTATGCCATTTTTATATCTTAATTTCTCTTTTTACAATTACTAGATGGGGGTCCTTCCACATGATGTGCCTGCTTTTTCCTTTGTGCTTTCTTGATGTAGAAAGTTGTTCTTGTGCATCTGTACCCTGACCATGGGTTTGGTATGTGTCTGTGCTGATTTAGTCCGACAGATTCAATGGGTAGTGATTTTGCTCATTTAGTCAGATCTGAGAGAAAAAGCAGATACCTATTTGATGCATATGAGCACAGAGACCTGTTTTGGATTACAGTTAATTGAGGCAAGCCCTGACACCAATGTAAAGCATTTTTATGTTCTTATCTCCAGATGTCCCATTGTTTATTGCGCCTAGGCAGTCTGAGGATTGTTTTAGTGATGTTAAGTAGCATGGAACCCCATTACTAAAACCTTAGCAAGCTTTTAATTATTTGCTTATTTTCCAGGTAAAGAGATTTTTCAACTGGCAATATTTTAAATCATTTTATTATTAAAACTTGCAGAAAAAAACATTCTTCTAAGATTTGTGAAAACAGTTCATGTATACTTTCTGTCATACACATACAAAAAATCAGTACTGGTCTTCCAGCTCTACAACACAAAACCAGTGTTTATTCTTAGAAAATAATATCCCTGTTTCAACCACAAATAATTTGAGGTTTCCTTTGCTCTGCTCATGCCTTTCCTTTTGGCTGGCAGAATTTAAGCCTAGAAGAGCCAAGGCTGCAAACCACGACTTCCTTCTGCTCCAGCAAAGGACTTGTCTCCAGCTCACAGAGGGCCAGGAAATGATAAAGGTTCATACTCTTGCTGCCTCAAATCCATGTCTCTGAAAAAGAAAAACCACACCAAACTAAAGCAACAATTGCATGGGGGAGCTGGTTATTTGCAACAATTCTACATTTCTGCAATCTAATGTTAATTAATAAACTGAACCAATTGTCTTGCCAGTCAATTTTTCCAAAATGCTCTTTGATATTATGCCTACTGACACTACATGAAGATGAAAAATTTTCATAGGAGGATTATGCTGATAAAAGAAAATGGGAGAACTTCTTGTGGCAAGATACTAGAGAAAACAAGCAATAAATAAGTCAGCCCAAATTAGCAGTGAGGGTAATACTAGTTTTGCCTCTCTCTGCAGTTTAGACAAAGATATTCTAATTGATCCTTCCGATGAGTGAGGCGTCATGCTTGCTAATTTTAAGAGATGTTGTTTTCTTAGGTGTTCTTGCCAAGTAACAAGTCTTTAAGAATTCTCATGAGGATGCATGAAAATGGGAAAAATTGGAAACAAACTTCTGTTAGTCTCATTAGAAATTAGACTGTTTGCATGTGCTGCAATGAAGCTGCTTGCAGTTGCCTTGAAGAAAGCTTAAAAGACTCTCCTTATTAAAATAGTTTCTAGATTGCTTTTGAAATGACACACAGGTTCTTTTTTAAATTTGCCTAAATGCAATTTAATAATACGAGGAACAGGACTGCTAGGAAGAGAAGGAAGATGGGGCAAAACAAAAAGTCAAATTTCTCAACTTTTAAAATATTTTCCCCTAGAAAAGATATATATAAAAAAAGGAACATTAAATTTGGCTAACCTCTGTTAGGTAGATCTGGCATTAAATCATGCAAGATACATTTCCCTGGTTGTGGGAAATTACAGAGATTTTGGCAGATGTTCTGAAGATTCTTAATTCAATTTTTTTGTTCAAGGCTTGCCATTTACAAGATTTCATAAAAGCATTATTTAAATACACAGAAATAGTCTTACTATTTTGCTGAACATCAGATGCACTGTTTTGCTCAGTTTGCTTTTTGCAGATACAGCAACACAAGACAGTCCACTTTTTCATGTGTTTTATTTTCTACTGCATATATAGCAGCTAAAAAGATGCAAGCGATCTTCTTCAGTAGGAATTTATCCTGATTCAAATATACAAGCTGCTTCTAATGACCACATGATGGTTTATGCCAGCTGTTAAGTCATCTTAAAATGACCAGAAGTTGCAGTACTTCAAGCAAACATAATGATGACATCATGTTATTCCATAACATGTCACTAATCTGTCCAGGCAATCCACATTTTGAGATAATTGGAGAGAACTAAATCACTGTTGTTTCATTTTGTCATTAATGTCTCAAACCAGCTATGATTTGATGAAGTACAGAACCTTTAAAAATTTTTATCTCTGAAGAACATTAAGATCACAAAAATGAGTGCTATGTTTCTGGCAGAGAGTAGGTGATTAGACACAGGCATGACCTGCACAGAGACGCTGTACTGGACTTCTTTGATTCTTTGTATTAAGTCAACACATTTGGCCTGAAAGATAAGTTGGGCACTGAGAGTGCGATTTTTGCATCCAGAATGGGAAATCTGGCTGCAATAACAGTTATAGAAGACAAATGCTGTGCTCAAACTCAGATAAAAGCTCTGAATCTTGAACTGTACAAACACATTTAAGAACATAAGAGAAGATTATTTTCAGAAGATTATAAGCCTTTACACAAGTCCAGAAAAATTAATTGAATTATCAGAGGAGATTTTTTCAGAGAGATGTCTTTGTCGGTGGACACTGAGTTTTGCTATACATATGTATGTAGAATACAAATGCTATCACTTTGCCAGAATGGTCAGAGGAACAAGAGTCTGTGCCAAAGGACAGGTCTCTTATTTAGCTCACAGATGCAAAGCAAAGTGCACATTGGCTTGTGTGTGTAAATAAGGCAGTATTTTGGAAAACTAAGAGAACAGCAAGAAATATGAATTTATGGCCTTGGCAAAGCAATATCAGCAGCCATGGAGAGTTAAACATCTTACACGAATGCCAGATGATAAGAACAATCCCTTTGAAGAGGGGCTGAAAGCCATGTTTCTACTTTTTCAATTGTAATAAATACCTTCTTAGCTTAATCCGATGGGAAAAATGTGAAACTCAAGGATGAGAGATATTAAAACCAGTGAGTTGAAGGCAAAGAGAGTATTGGTGCACAAATTAGACCTCTGTGGGGTAAAAATATGCAGCACATCTTTCCAAGCCTTGCTGAAAGGATCGGCTTGCCTTGGGGGGTCATTCATTCACAACCAGGTATGCATAATCTTGTAGGGTTTTCATCACCATGTCTATTTATGAAGAACAAATCATGCAAAGATGCATGAAACACACCTGTTGATTTGGGACCTACTCTCCTTTGTGCATTGTACTTTTTCCTTGTCTCACTATATGATTTTAAGTGGCATAAAGCATATTTTGTTAGAATAGGAAGAAAATGCTACAGGGCAGCTTTTAAGTTTCTAAAGTGATAATGTTTAAAAATGACTGAAAGATTTAATTTGGATATCTCCATGTACATCTTGATCTGATCTAAGGATTGTTTTAGGAAGTGCAGTTCTAATGACCTTACAAGCAATAAAGCATTCACATAGGACAGTAATTGTTTAAAAAACTTCAATTATTTTTTCATTTGAAGTATAAGAAGAAATTACAATGAGTTATCTTAAATAACAGATGATCTTTTTTCTGTGGTTAGCTTTGCAATGGAACATCTCTGTAAGGCAGTCCAAACTCAGATACATTACTTATAACTGTAAAAATGTTCTACATTTTTCTTATGACAAATTCATACTGAGTTTCTAATGATGAATGTGTATTATTGCCATAAGTGACCTACACAAATTCTTGTACTGGAGGTGAACACTCAGATGCTCTTTATTACTGGAAGCAGTGCCTGGAAGGTGTGGTTTGAACCGTAGGTGCTTTTGTGTGACCTACTGGCTAAGAAAACACAACTGGAAAAGATTCATACTCAAACCAAAGTGAGGTATGAAGTGACGACCAGTAACAGATATGGAAGGCCATGTACAGGGCTAACACTATAGGTTTATTAATACTGTTGAAAGAGGAATTGTTTTGCTGTGAAAGATCAGACAAAAGTTCTTTGAAGTTTTATAATTATATGTAGTCCACCTATCACAACTCATCACTTAACGACTGGTACTGAATAACCTAAAATTGCTTTTCCAGTAATTTTTATTTAAATACTGGCTTGTCTACTATACAAAACTAAAGTTAGTCAATGAAATTTTAAATTTGCTCACTTTTCTATCCTCTGTGAGCTCACTTATGTTGCCTCACAGTAAACCATGGACCATGCTCTGTATGGGGATGTCACTGCTCTGGCCCTGAACAAGAGCTAGCAGGGAAACAGTATTCTCCTGCAGTTAGCCTGACACATGCATCAGAAGTGCATAGAACTTGAAGACCTACTGACCCAGTAAATGTTATAAAATGATGGAAATAAGATAAACTAAACACACAGGTAAATAGTTAAACAAATAATCACATTACTTTGAGACTTCCATAAAGAACTGGAAAAAATAATGTTATATTGAACATATTTCTGCACTAAATGGTGATGAAACATTATATGGAAAGAACTCTAACACAGATGAACAACCCCACGACTAAATAAATCCTATGACCTGAGAAAAAAACCTAAAAAGACCACCCCTAAAACCCTGAAAAAAATCCAAACTCACAAAACAACCTGCAACAAAACAATGACAGCTCTTTTATAAGAAAATGATTGATTGTACTGAGATCCTTTTGGACTATATGCTGTTAATATACTTGAGGAGAAAGAGGTTCTAGATTTACTTTCTTAACAAATGGTTCAAAGGTTTTGTATCATCACTGCTTTGGTGATTTTTTTTTCTTTTCTATTTTCCCCCCAGTATTGCATTCCTGCCTATTTGAGGACTGCTGAGGGAAAGGTTTTGAGATGCCTATTAGAAACAAGCTTTCAAACAGAAAAATGATCAAATGTCTGAACAACATTGGACTTTCTGGGCTCAATGCCACTCTTGGACCTCCGGAGTCCTTTTCAGACTGCCTCCAAATATGGGAGGCACTCTCTGAAAGGAAAAAAAAAAAAAACTCCCTTAGAAATCACAATTTGGCATAGTGTATGGCTAAAAATGATAAGCACCACAAAAAGCAAAACATTTTGGTCTAGTGATCATAGCTGGAGACTTGCTGAACAACTGTGAATTGAAAGTGCTCTTAGTCATACTAGTTGTAATGTCAATTAACCTAAACATACAGATCAAGATTTTTGAACTTTGGACAGAGCACAGTAAATTGCAAAATTGTCAGTGGATTAACTGTATATATACACACACAGATATTAATAGAACCACTTTAACATATATTCCATATAATCTAATTTTATTTGAACAAGTTTTGGCAGAAGATTGTAAGATCTCTTTTTTCCAAAACAGAAACCATATGAAGTTTTAAGTAGAATAGCTACTCATACATTTTTAATTGTGGGGTACAAGACCCAAGATGCATAGGTTCTTTTCTTCTAAAGGTAGTATTGTCATGCTCCAGCTACAGGCTTACTGGTATCATTGCTTGTGAAGGAAACTTAGGGCTTTGGTAGTCTTTTTTTTTATAGTCTTGTTACATTCAGGACTACTTTGATTTGAAACTGTGATAAAATTGTGATGAAACAAATTAAAAGAGGCTAATTTATATATGTTAGTATTTAAGACATTATTAAAATAGTGCTTAAGAATAGCAAAACATTCTACCTTTATGAATAACTGCTATCAATTTAAAGATGTTCTTAACACATTACTACTCATCCCAGTTACATAAACTGAAATAAGCCAGTAAACTATTTAAGACTTGTAACAAAACTTTAACTAGACTCTTACATTCTAAGCATATTGAGATTGATAGCCTCAATAGACTACTGCAAGGGAAACTATCTCATGTAGTATTTGTGTGATGACAAGAGGACAGGTTGCCTTCAAGTATTCAGCAATTAAAGCATTCATATCTGAGTAAGACAGTGTTCCATTCCAGCCGGTTTATTTCTACTCGCACATGCAGAAATACACATTCTTATTTGTGAACATGCTTATTACTGGAGACTGAAAAATTTTTCAAAAACCCAAATATTTATCATCGGGCATATCACCCTGAAAAGAGTTTTCTTTCAGATTATAAAAAAATTCTGAATCAAAATAGTATGTGGTGTCTCTTTCTCTTGGCTTGATCTCAGCCATCTGATAGAGTGGACAGATTTCTGCAGGTTTTTTTAAAAAGTTTTTTGTAACAGTTTTTTTTTTTTATATACATTTCCTTCTTTTTACCTAGTCTTTTGACTCTTTAATTTGTTCATCACAGTACAGGAAACCAACGTGGTAATAAAATATCACAACCTACATTAATCTTCAAATCCCAGCTACTGTCTATTTTAAATAGAGGTCACTGGCCACAAACTAGCTTTGTTTTAAATAAGTAACACAGCTTGTTTTTTTCTGAGTACAACTCCCTAGGATAGCACAACTTGACTGTTCTCTTTTCTCTGTGACTTCCTATAAAGGTAAGTGTTGGGGGTGCAGTGGACTATGAGACCTGGCTCAAACACTTCACACGTTGGACATATGAAGAGGATCGTTCCGG
>JAWWEU010000111.1:52561794-52582473 GCA_035583155.1 Acropternis orthonyx | reverse complement strand
TAAACGTTGCCCTTTTGAGCCCACAACCTGCTGGTGCTTGTGTGGTCACTGGGGTCTCGGTCAACGGTCTCCCGCAGGTAAGAATTAGCTACATAATAATAAAAAAAAAAAATAAAAAGTTGAAATAGATGAATAAATAAATCAGTATATCTAAACGGAGTAGTCCACGACTTTTACTGTCACAGTAATGTAATTTATAAATTAATTTTGATTTTGTATACTTTACAATTATTTAGATCTGCTACTAAAATGTTTGATTTTAGATTTAAAAAAAAGAGAAAAAAGAAGAAATTTACTGAAGTTTGAAGATTAATAGAATGCAAAACTCGTGAGCAGAAGTTAAAAAATAGCTTTTGGATTACATTTTGCATAAAATGACTTATTATTTGGCCAAGTTCTTGACAAGGTTGTAATATTAGCCTAATATTGAAGTCAAATACTGTCTAGCAGAGGTTCTTTTATTGCTCTCCCTGCAGAGGACCCACTGGACACTGAATAATCTATTTCTAGACAAAAAAATCTCTTTAGAATTGAGTGTTGTAGAAGCATCAGAGATGTCTTTCAAATTAGTTTGAAGAGGATTGGAACTGTACTGAATGACATGTAAGTATGCATACTTGATTTTGTTATTCTCAGTGTGTTGGTTAGTTGAGTGTTTTGTTGTTGTTTTTTTGTTTTCTTTTTCTTCTTTCCTCCGGACCTTATTTTAGCAATGACATGTCTTGCCATTAATTAGAAACATTTGGATAATAGGTATTCCTTTGAGAATGTAGCAAGTAATTTGATTTACTGAAGGCAATTATGTTAACAACTGTAGGTAGAACACAATCCTCCAGCCTGTACTTCACTTGCATAGAAAATGAGATCTGCACAGAAGCTTCCTAAGAAATATCATTATGTATAATCTACTGAAAAACTTGTGAGACCCATTTATTTTCTAGATATTGCTACCTACTCAACAGCAGAAATTTACTTTTGCATAAAAAGGAAGATTTGTGAACTGTGAAAATTATCTACAAATTGATCTTACAAGAACCATTTATGTATGTAGATATTTTTATCTAGGATGTTTTACTTCAAATTACAAAATACATTGTAACATATTAATAGAATTAAAAATCAATATTCAGCTATAGATGACAAATCAAATGAAAAAGAATGGAATACTGAAGAAAATAAAAAACCCAAAGGAAATCACAACTGTTTTACAGACCTACTCATTACTGAGACTTCAGCTACGACCAGAGGAAGCAAAAAAACTTGAAAGTAGATTTGATATTGTGTGTAAAGCTGAAATCCAGTACAGCTTTGTTAAAAGGTGCATTGAGGTATGTGAGGAACCTGTTAAACTGCTTTTATCCCTTTGAAAGTTAAGATGTTTAAACAAACACATTTTGCCCAAACTTGGCATGATACATTTCAACAGGTTGGGAAAAATCCAGTGCTATTTTCTAATATCCAGCCATAATCAATGAAATTAAGGCAAATCCATTATTTCACTGTAAATTTTGGTGAATAATTCAGACAACTATTACAGACAAGTTGAAAGTCAATAAGGGAAACTCAATAACTATATTTTAGAAACAATTGATTTTTCATATACCAGGAAAGAGTAGCACAATCAATCAAAGTATTTTCAAGAAAAAGGAATAGGTAACCTTGCTACTGCGTAAATATTATGTTGTAGTTTGTTTTGGGGAATAACAGAATTGGTAAGAAAATTAAAAAATATTTTTAAAAAACCAAAACAGAACTGTATCCATAAATACCAAGCACAGTTTCAACTGCAAATGAAAACTTCTTTGCAGTAAACAAAAATTAAAAAATCCAAGGATTATTATCACTGGTATGATTAAGGGCTATCACTCTAATAGTGCTGGAAACATTGTGATCTTAACAAATAACTGCCAAAGTATTTCCGTAAAAGCATCATTCATGTAATTGAACAGGGTGATTGGAAGATTGCATTTTTTCATTTATTGCATTTATTCAGTAAAATGCTTAAGGAAGTAACATTAGATATGCTTTTTTTGTCTATTGTTCCTCCCGTCCTCCAGTTCTGTATTTCTCCTCAATGAACTTAAACATATAATCTTCTTACTCTGGCCATGCTGATTGATGGAGATATTCCTTAAATGTATATATTAAATTAAATACAACCAGCGATGATAAAAAGTAGATATATGATTCTTCAATTTATGTAAAGAGCTTAGACTGTGTACAATATTTTGGTTTTGACACCTTCTAGTGGAAAGTCCCTGACCATGGCACGGGTGTTGGCACTGGGTGATTCTAAAAGTCCCTCCAACCCAAACCATTCCATGATTTATGTTGTTTACACAGTCTCACAGAATAATTTTATTAGGCTCAAATTCTTAATTTTTTTTACTAGACTGTAGGCTTTAATTTGGAGGAAAAACCCAGTTATCCTCTGTACAACTTTGCCCCCTGGTCTAGATCAAACTATGTACTGTGACAGATACGGAGTAATCAATGTTTTTGTTTGTATTCATTCATCAGGAAATTATGACATGGATTGTCATGGGACAGTAAAGGTCTAGTTTTGTCTATAAAGTGCTTTTGTCTCTCTGATCTTTCTAGAGCTAAGCTGATTAAAACCCATGATTGGAACTAAAGTGTTGAAGATTCTATGCTATTGCTACCTGGAAGGAGGAAATATAAGAGTGGATGTGCCATTATGCTTGAATCATATAAACGATGGCAAAGAGGGGAAAAAACAAAACCATGGAGCAAATAGGATCTGTTGGGAGCAAAAACATTTTAGAGAAGGATGACAAAAGCTGCCCTTCTCCTGTGCTTTAGGTTTAATTCTGTATGTCTGCTAGAGATGGATAGATGTGTAGTGGATAAGTCTATGAGATCAGGGTGATATATACCATCAGGGACAGAATTATATTGTGACATGTTCACTTCCCAGATACAGTTTGATAAATGAATGAGAATAGTAGTGCTGGTGGGCAGTAATTCTCAGATGTGTAAATTTTATATATCAAATAGTCTCCAGATCAGTTAGAACAGATGACATTTTTTGTACTGTAGATTTGGAAAGAAATGAGGAAGTTACAGAGGAGTGATCATGTTAAATAATCACAAGCACAAGCAGGTTTATTGTAAGTAGAGCAGCAAGCAAATTTGGATTTGTAACTAAAGTTCAGATTTTTGGATAAGCAAACCTGAATAAATTTAAATAACAAACTAGTGAAACCATCTGGACTAAGATACTTCAATACTTGAGTATATAAAACATTTGTAAGTACTCCAAAACAAAGGTGGAAGACCTGCCCAGAAAAAGGGGGGAAATTCTCTAAAATTTCTATTCTAAAAAGGAGTATTGTAAGAAAAACTGCCAGCTGTAACATCTCAACAGTTTTAGAAAGAATAATTAAGATAATTTTAAAGACTAGAGCAAGAGGTAAATCAACCACAGAGGAAATCAAATAAAAACTTCTGAAGCAGGTGAGAATAAAATCTCAGGTATTACTCAGCTAAACCAAGGGAAATAAATAACAAAAGAAAGTGCTCAAAAATTAAAATGGAGGAGAGAATCAACCTTAGTATGGTCTTGAAACTTGATCACCTTGGAGAATGGCAAGATTTTAGCAGAGTAGGTCCATATCTTTTCTGCAGCTAATTCCAAGTAAACTGGTCATTGCTCAATCTTTAAAAGGGGCTTGGGGCATGCCCACTTCCCTCTCAGCGCACACTCCTTGGAGCAGTATCTTCATGTGTCTTCCCAAGAAGATTTATGCTTTCTCTTTAGTCCTATATGTCTTCTGTTAGTTTTGAAACTGAGCTAACCTGCTAAGAGTACTCTATGTAAATCCATACTCCACCATTTAGACTTCACTCACCTGTGCTTTCTTCTCTAGATTTACGGTCTACAAACTTGGCTTCAGCTGTAATGTGTCAACATTTGATGTGATGCCACTGGCTTGTATAAAGTAGATGCACCACAAACCACCTGTTTTTTTACTTCTTGGTGTCCTAATACAGGAAATGACAAAGTCAAAAAGTACTAGAACGTCCTTCTGACAAAGGCCCACCTAGTCTAATCTTTTCTTGCACTGCTATCTAGGTGTGATGAGATGAGTTGTAGTTTGCATGTCCATTTGCTGTTTCTCTTGTATGAATATTTGTTTTCAGTGTGCTCGTAGTAAACATGCATATTTATTTTGCCAAGCTCTTGAATTGTGAATTAGTGACAAAAGCATTAATCAACACGTTTTTTCCCCTCTCCATTGTATTCTTTACTGAGACATATGTCTACATTTAAAGTAAAGGTCATTTTTGAAATTACTTCTTTCATATCCCCTGTTTTTGTTTCTAGAGTGTATTTGATGATATGATGTTGGGTTATTTTATTGCTAGAGAAATGTAGAGAGCATTAGGCATACCAAGTGTGTCTTCTCTATCCAATAAATATTTATAAAAATTATTTTAATTGCCAATTCTATCAAAGAGTGTGAGTGTCTATTCCTTTCTACCTATTTTCTCTCCAAATTTTTCAGAAAATGGTGTGGATAATTAAAACTCAATTTAGTCTGGGAACTTTAACAATTGAGATTTTGTAATAAATATACACAGAGGTAGACCCAGACCACTGAGAACTTTTCAGATGGCTTTTCACCTTTTCAAAAAGAGACATTTTTACTAGTCAATGTTATTTTACCTAGCATTTTTCATAGACTTTCAAATATACGTTTTTTTAGTTTGGGTTATATTGTTTTAGAATGACTCATAAATCTTCCTTTCCACTTGAGCCTCAGTCAATAATCTTGTTAAAGGGAAAATTTCAGTTCAGAATGAACGTATATGTACACGCAAGTCAAGGGAGCAAACATTTTAGAAAAGATAAAATTTCAAAATAGCATAGTTTCTCATGGCTTAGGATTTGAATGCAGAATGTAATTTTATCCGGTCTCTTTTTAAAAGAGAAAATACTGTCCCTGTGCTTTGGGTGATCGTGGTAAAAACCAAACCAAACCAAACCAAACCAAACCAAACCAAACCAAACCAAACCAAACAAAACCAAACCAAACCACCCCTCCCCACCCCAACCCTCCCTCCGCCCTCCCTGGCCAAAATGGCTGAACTTTGCTGTGCTAAGTACTTATCTTCCACAGTAAAACAGTTTTAAGTTTTCAGTAGTAAAGTTGCACTGAAGAATGGCTGTTTTGACAGGAGTGGAGAAGATAACTTTTTATCTGAGTCTGAAGAGTTATGAATCTGTTCCAGTATTTCTTCCTTGTAAATCAGAGCCGATATTTCAGAGTGTTAAAATACACTTATTCTGCTCCTGCTTGATTGAAAGAGAGACCTTGACTTGGAGTATGTGTCAGGGTATATAATTTGTGTTAAAGGCAGATACTACTCAATGTAACCCAACCTTCAGCTGAGAAAAACATCTCCATATTCTACCTCACATCATCAGCCTGAGTTCCCCTCATGTCAAGATAATTGCACTTTGTGAATAACCTTTCATAGTAACCATCCTGATAAATGTTGTAGAAAAATATTGCTCCATAAAGATATTTCTCTCTCTCAAACTGAACTGACAAGATACAATTCCAGCAGAGAAATTATTTCTTTGGCTGCAGTAATTCCACTTGGAAAGAAGTTAAATGAGTGGCTATGTCTGGTTGAGTGGCTGAGTCTTGGGAACGTGCACAAGGTCTGCATGCCATTATTTCTTTTAACCTTCTTTGATTCAAAGCAGGTAATTTCATGGGGAGACTGTGAAAAGTTAAAGCCCAGTTTCAGTGACAAAAATGTATGACAGAAATCCATAAATTAAACTTATAACTCATCCTGTTCTTCTGCTAAGCATAATTCTAAAATTCCTTTTAATAACCATTTTGCTGCAATTTAATGACATATGAATCCAAACTGATGCTGGTTTTTGATAAGTGTTCATTAAAAAAACTGAGATAAAGATCTGTGCTGCAACCTTTTTTGTAAAGAATTTTCTAATTTAGGATAAATGTCTGTCTTTAGCTGTGTTTTGAAATAGTAGTTTATAATACTTTGTTTCTAAGGGTGAAAAAATTAGTCTAATGATGTAATGTCTCAAAGACAACCTAGTCAGAGAAAATTAAACATTATTTTAATCTTAATTTAGATAATATAAAATGCATACATATACTTTCACTGAGATAAAGTAGCAAATAAAATAATTGTTTCCTAGATTTAAATACAGAATATTGATTTACATTGTCTTATTTTGCAATCAGTCTTTAGCTACCTTTTTCTCAGTATTTTGAAGGAACTCCCAAAAGAAAATATTTCTTTTATGTCTATGTAAAGATATAAAATAATATGTGATATTTCATCTAAATTGTGAAGATATATAAAAGTCTATAGATGATACACATTGAGATATTGCTAGTCATTTGATCCATGTACTTCCTTGCAAAACCACAGAGTGGTAGTTAAGAAAAATATGAAAGTTTTTGGAAGCTATGTTTCCCAGTGATTCAGTGGAGCCAGAATCTTCTGGTGCTACAGAAATTAAGTGACAATTAGAAATAGAGAATAGGGAAGTTGATCAATAATTCTACTGAATCTGGTTGAATTTTGCAAAAAAAAAATAAGTTTGAGTGCAGAGGTTTCTGTATTAAAGAAACATGCATTATTATCTAATTCAGAAAAAGCCTGTGCAAAGGTAGCCTGACATTATTTTAGAATATTAGACATAAAAAGAAGCATCTGTAAAGCTTTCTTTTATAATTTCATTGCTGCTGTTCTTTTATTTTTTTTTTTTAGTTTTCTTGTGGGTGGGAATGACATCTTTCAAAGACTTTGATTAAAAAAAAGTTTAATTCCATATTTTATGAAAGCTTCATGGATATTTTGTTCTTAATTTTTTCTGGTTCAGAATTGACAGCTAGACAGAAAAGAAACTGGGGTACACTGCTTTGACATGTTTTTATTTGTTATCTGATTTGGAACTATGATTTGCAACATCAAGTCTTGGTGGAAATACATATTGACTAGAGAGATAAAATAACCAGAAGCTAAAAATAAACTGAGAATGTTTGTGGCCCAAAAATAAATGAAATATAAAAAGAGAGACATTTTATACTATAAAAATTAAAGTTAGTTTTGTTTAAATTATTGCTATGAATATTAATACAAAACAAAATTTCTAATTTTTCAAGCTAAAGATTTTATAGTCTGCAGAGCTTCATAGTATGTTGTTCATGGGCCTTTTAAAATTATGTCTCTACTGGAATTCCTTGACTCTCCTCCTTTCTAAACACCTCCATGCAGCTATTGCCAGCTCTCCCTGTTGGTGGGGATATGGTAACGATGCAAGATGTAGCCTCATGACAGAAAGGAGACTTGTATGCCTCAGAGCTCTAGAACATTCATACTGATTTTATGCTCAGGCATGAATATTTTTTTCTGCTGCTGTATTATTTTGAGGTTGGAAAAGAAACTCAGAGTCCTAGTGGACAAAGTAGTGTAGCATCTTCACATGCTAAATGATAAAAAGAGGTTTGTGTTTTCAGTTTCTTATCGGCTCAGGTTGGTGAAATTTTACTGTTTTCATCTTTTTTCTTTCCCAGAGAACTAAGTGTATAACCATCTCATTTCACATACAGGAAAACAGAAGCACAAGTTGATTTAAATCTAGGTGGAGAATAAGACTTTTGTAATTTTTAACTCTGCAAATGATTGTCTTTGCCATAACTACCAGAATGAAAAGCAGAAAAGTAGGACTATAATAAATCAAGAAAAGAGCATCTCTCACAATTTTGGCTATAACATCCCCTGAGTATGTGGGCTTAAAGAAATGTTGACTTTTTTCAACAGTCTGTGGGCTGTAAAATGATCAGTGCTAGCATGTAGGCATCTTGGATTTAGAAACAAGGCATAGGAAATCAATAATAGTCTTTTTTTAATTGTTTGAACATAGTATAGAAGACCAAAGACATGTATCAAGGATAAAAACTTAATCCAGCAGAAAAAAAATGCCTGCTGTAAATATTCTATATGTCTTCCCAGCTATGCTACCAAGTACTCTATCACAGCTGAGACAGGAAACAATCTTCACTGTGTTTCTCTAGTCTCTAATGACTCAACTGAAGACAAGAACAGTGTTTGAGTTTCAAAAGCTGGTGACAAACACAAAGACAGTTTGGGGAATGAAGTGATTTTGTCTTGGGAAGATAATTAAATTACTGCTCCCTCTGGTGATCTCTAGTACATGACAACAAAACACTCTGAATGGACTGAACTTCTGAATGGACTAATTCTTAAAGCACAGATTATCCCTAGAGGAAAATGGGACCTCTTACCATGCCACAGATAGCTCTGGGGGAATGAATATTTGCATGCCTTTTCTTTCTAGTATTTACTTGTACTTGAATTTCAGAATTTTTACACAGATATGAATTCAACCTTAATGCCAATAAAAATCTGCAGTAAAACATTTGCTGATGAGTTAATAATAAGTAGTTAACTGAGTTGCTAAACTGTAATGGATCTCCAAATAAGCTGCTCTGCAAAAGTGGGTAAATTTGTCAGGAAAAGTTGGAAAGTAGTTTGTGAAGTTATTTGTGTCTTGGCTGAGTTTCAGGTGCAATTGAACAAAATAACAAATTCAAGCAGGCAGTGCAGAATAATTTCTTTTCTTTTTAGGCAAAGTTGAACATGACCTGCAGAATCAAAACTGAATTTGGATTAAGAACAAAGATTTTAAAATTTTGGGATATGAAGAAGGATTTATCATTTAATAGAGATGGAAAATGGTCCAGTTCATTTTCTACAATTGATATGTTCAAAGCTTTAGCTCTACTTTTAATTATGAGGCTAATTCCTGTTTTAAACTGATTGTTGCTTTGTATTAGTTTGGCTTTTTGGCATTACTACTTTTATGACAAGTAGAAAAAACAAATTTTAAATTCTGCAAATAGGTGAGATGTTCCGTATTGAAATAATTTAATCTCTCTAACTCCCATATTCTTTGAAATAGGACATGTGTATTGATCCAGCTTATGTGCTTCAACTCTCCTATTGCTGCTTTTTCTTTTCTGCATTTTTTGTTACCTGTTAAATTACAGAAAAAGATGGAATGCAGAAGAACCTGCAGTAGGGCATCTCTTACAGCTGCACTGGCACAGCAGACATGGGAAGGTTCCAGCCTGTCCTTCCTGGACCTCCTTTTTACTGTCTCCCAGGGCACTCCATTTTATCTCTTCCCATTGTTAACTGTCTTTCTATAAATTAATATTTTTTGAGTATTCCAGGCAACCAACGGCTCAAGTAAGTAAAATATGTTGGAAAATACTTTCAAGACCCCACTACTCATCTTGACATCTGAACATGTATAACCAAATTAATTTTAAAATATTCTAACCTATGCTACAAAAAATAAAAAAAATAAAAAATCCTGTTATTGGAAGGGAGAGGATAATACACTGGCTTTTCTCTTCTATATGTATGATTTATTCACTTTTTTATGCTGCTTCTTTCCCATGTTAACACAAAGCACAGGATTCCTCCACAATGTCTTCATCTTTCCTCTGAATATCCACCCTCTCCTGGGAGTAATTTTTCTCCTCTGCTTGTTATGAAAAGTTAGAGAAGAGGTAAAGTTTCTGTAGCTCTTCCTCCACTCCCATGATGCTGTTTTTTCTCTTGTGAAAGTCTTGGAATTTATTTACTGACTTTTCCACTTAAGGCTGTGAGGAAGTAGTTATTCTTTATGTTCTTTTAAAAGATGTACTTTGAAGTCCATAGTTTTTCAGGGACTTTAGTAGACTTTGGTTTGTTATATAGCAGGCAAATTAACTTCTTCTTGAATTTCTCAGATGTTACCACATTCTAAGTTTTTTCAAACCATTTTTTCTAATTAACTTTACTCTGTTTCCTGTGTAAAGGTTGAGGTTGCATGTAGACATGTCACAGGATGCCTACTGGATATGAAACAGTTACTGTGATTTCTGCTTATCAAACTTGCTTGTACTAGTCACATCATTTCTGCCCAACAGTAAAAAAATGGTAAAAGACAATCTGACAAGGAGTTGTTTCTTCTTTTCTATGTCATCCAAGAAAATGTGCCAGCTCTTTGCAAATTGCTGGAGGAATGCAGGCTGTCCCCAAAGATGTTCTGTTGGAGAGAGTCACTTTGGTCTATTGCTTTAGATTAACCTCGTCTATAATCTCTCTAGAGATTCAGTATATCCTTGGGAAGGTTTTAAAATAGATGTGAAAACAATCCTTTTGTGAATTAAGTCAAGAGCCATTTCAATAATAGTGTGATAGTCCAGATATTACAGCAACCAACTTGTATCTACAAAAAAAATCCCATCCATTTTGAAACATTTTTGTCCTGATTATTGAGGAATACATTCAGTGCAAGTAGCTTGGTGTGCAGCTGAAATGTGAGCTGCAGGTTGAGTTCTGGGGAGGCAAGAGCTCAAGGCAAGAGGCCCTGAACTGCCGATCCTTTGCATAACAAAGGGCACTTGGGCTGGTGGCCCAGAAGGGTGACTGGACACCCAGAGACAGGGCTGGAGCTGAAGACTCCTAGACTTTCACTCTCTTAGACTCTAACGGCGTAAAAGTCCAGTGCTTCCTTTTTTCAGAGTCTCTCCTCAGAGGTGTGCCAGGATAGGCCCACCCTGATAAGATCTAAAATCCTATCAGAGAATGCATACTGTGCAAGCCCTCATGCAGGCTACTGTGCAAGCTCAACTGCTGGTGCCAGGATGTTGCCTTGGTGTTAAATTATGCTATAACCATCCTGGTTCACCAGACTTCAAATACACATCCTGCTTTTAAAACAGGATTTGACAGATAAGCTAGTCTGCCAGCCTATAGATCTGTGACTACCACTCAATCACTTTATACTATCAAAGTCCAGTCCCCTTCCACACACTCAGGTTCTTCTGACATGACCCTTCTTGGCTATCTGTCTGGAGATTCCTCCCTTAGCTGGAGATGCCCCCCAAGGATAATCCTCCAGGCTGAGAGAAAGAGATCTCCCCATGAGCATTGGTATCAAATGTCTACCTAATAATTGTTTCCTTTTTGCTAGCTTTAATATAATTGCTTTAATACTTGCTTCAATACAGTGCACTATCTTATCTTATACAATATTTGTTATATAATACCCCACTAGTAGATTTTTAGCTTTTTGCACTGTGTAGTAAATAATTCTGATTAAGATATTTGTCTGATCATTTCTAATAATAAATGAATCGTTTTATGCAAATATTCTCATTTTGCCAATCATTGAAACCTGTGGGACAAAACTGGTCCAATCATACTCTGTAATTCCTTTAATTCAAACCATTTACATAATCCAAGGCTAAGACTGGATTCAGCCATACCTTGACTCCTCTCTCAGAAGTTTAGAAAGCAAGGGAGCCCTTTCTGCACCTCATGACTCAACACCAGGACTTCTTTAATAATTTTGTCTTAGCCTTCCAGTCCCACCTGTGACAGGAGGCACCCAGCTTGAGTTGTTATTTAGTTATTGCAGCAAGATTAAACTATTTGAAGGACCTGGATGCCTCAGACTCTGCTATGGGAAACCTGGGGACCAGAAGATAAGGAAACCTGGTCTGAACTGTGTGAGTGTGGAGTGTGTAGCGCTTTAGGGCCTTTGGTCCCAGCTCGGGTAGTGTGAGTGACTTCCAGAGTGGCTCCTGGGTGGTCAGACAGGGAAGATTCCTTAACATGCTGTCACATCTTCAGAGACAAAAAGTGGGCAGCACTGTGTACAAAACCAGGATAACAGAATTGCGGAATGGTGGAGGATCTAAGTGATCTCTGGAAGTCTTCTGGTTCAACCCTCCTGCTCAGGAAGAGGCACCTAGAGCCAGTTGCTCAAACCATGTTCATATGGTTTTTAATCTAAGGAAGAAAATTTGTAAACCAAAATATATGCAGGCATTCTCCCAAAGGATGGCACAGCAATGGAAAGGATTCAAAAAGTTTATTTCAGAGGTGAGTATGCTGAAAACCCACAGATCCTAATGGTGCTGTATGGGCCGCACCAGGGGGCAGCACCGGGCGTCAGAGCAAAAGGCAAAGGCATTTCATTCATTCCTCGGGCTTTATCATTCCTTCCCACCGCCCCGGCTCCCCCATTGGCTGCCAAGGCCTTGTGGCACATCTCTTGTGCCCGGGGAGTAACCTGTTGTGGAATGCATGCAGAGAAACATCCCAAAACTGTGTCTGGGAAAGATGACTTTAGCAAAAACTAACTGCCTCCTTGGTAGCAATATCTTCTGGAAAAGAGCTATTTAACCCTACAGAATTCTACAGCCTCCCCGGGCAGCCTGTGACAGAGCTTGATCACCTCCACGGTGCAGAAGTATTTCATGGGAACCTCCTGTGTTTCACTTTGTGCCCATCACTCCTGTTGTGTCACTGAGAACCACTGAAAAGAGCCTGGATCCATTCCCTTTGCAGCCTCCCTTCAAGTATTTATATACAGAAGATTTCCTCTGAGCTTTCTCTTTTCCAGTCTGAACAGTCTCAGCTCTCTCGGTCTTTCCTCATACACAATGTTCTGCAGTCCTATAACCCTCTCTGTTGAACAACCTTCAGTATCCATTTCTCATACTGAGGAGCCCAGAATTAACCACAGTACTCCAGGTGTGGCTTTACCAGTGCTGGATGAAGGGGAAGAATCGCCTCTCTCTCCAGCTGTTGACAACACTGTCTAAAGCAGCTGAGGATACCATTTGCTTTCTTTGCAGCAGTGATGCATTGCTGGATAATGTTCAAGCTGATATTTAGCTAGTAGGAACTCAGGTTAAAAGCATAAGGGTAGGGAGGATGAAAAGAAAGATTATACTAACTACACAGAGAGCAAGAGGTCACTGCTGTTCTGTATGTTAAATCTTTTGCATGTTCAAAGCCTTTGTTTTTACCCTAGCCTGGACAGCAATATAGTTCAAATATATATTTGCATAATTTCACTGCTGTGTGAGAGTACAATCACATTTCCACACTAGGATCCCTAGCCACTGGCCCTAAAGAATGATGGTTGCTTGTAGTGAAATGCCTCACATAACACAGAGAAGCAGCTCCTGATTCATTTTCACAGGGAACAGTAATCCATCATACTCTCCTGCTATTTCGGCAGCTCCTTTCATGCTTTCAAATGTCCTTACATGTGAATTCTCATAGCTTGTTGGATTTACAGATAACAAACTGTTTTTCAAAGCAATCAGCAATAAACCACAAGGGGACTCCAGGTGTCCCAGCACTTGCCATGCCATTTTGCAGCCTTTGCACCAACATCTGTGATATCAGGATGTGAAATTATAGACCAAAGAGTAGAAGAGATGTTCCTAAGCTGCACTGGCAGCCTGCATCATGTTGAGTGTTTTGCATCTTTCAAAGCCTTTGCACTTCAGCTAAGTTACCTGTGGGGGTTGCCATTTACCTCTCATTGCTATTTAGAGGCCATGAGGAATAAAATGACAAAATACTGTTGTCAGTTTATACTGCCTCCAAAATCACAAATGCAAAAGAAACCACTGTAGGCACTTGATTTGTTTACACATAAGTAACAGATGGACATGAACCACACAAACATATGATGCCCTCCCTCTTTTAATGCATTAATTTATTGTGAAACCTGCACCAAGGGATTCATTACCGATTGCTTGTTCTCTGCGGTGATTTTAGTGTGCTGACAGTTTAACACATTGCCTTAACCCTCCTCCTCTGTCAGAAGCAGACAACTCTGAAGGGTTACACTGTCTCCACCCACAACTCATGGATTGCTCTCATCAAAATTGGTACAGTATTCAAGGCATTATGTAGATATCACATTCCTCTGAGACATCAAAGTATGCTTTTCTGAAACATGACATTGGATGTTTGTCTAATCTTGAATTGCTTCAATTTTATGATTGTATGTTCCAGTATTTCAGTGCTAAACTATCCCTGCATTTAAAGGGCTTTTTTAGCTCTGCTGCACTGCAATCGCATTGCTTCCTGCTGCATCCAGTGGATACAGAGAAAGTATATTCCTTTCCTTTTTCTGATTACTTTTTATGTGCTTGTCCTTTGCAGCTCATGCTAGCCCACTTAGTGCTTTTAGTCTTTCCTCTAAGGTCATGTATTTTGACCCTACACACTGATTTCTAGAATTTTTTTCCTGCTGTCTCATGCTTTTTCTTGAAATACAGGATCTGAAATTGACATCTGAGTCTGGCCAAATATGGTGTCATAGAAAAACCAATTCAGAAGCCTCTCATACCACACAGCATTTTTTCAGCACTGTGATACTTATGATTCAAACTCAGTCTGTGATCCTCTGACAACTATAAAGATGATGCAGGAGGAGAGAGGGGTCACTGAACAGGGAGCCAAGAATGTAACAGTAAGAGTAATATGCTCTTTCAAGAGTGGGAGCACAGGCAGGGTGTGATAAATGGATACAGGTTGTGATGACAATCCAGCAGGTATTTAAAAGCATTTTGCTGCCACCTAGGACTTTGTATTAGTAGAAGCACTACTCTTTGAAAAAAAACCACTAGGAAAAAATAAGAATAGCATTAAAAAAAAAAAAAAAAAAAAAAAAAAAGAATAACATACAAAAAACCCCTGAGTATGTAACATCTAGTATGAGCTTCACATGTCAGAAATGGAAGCACAAATCATGTGAGCTAATGCCTCTGTGTGGGATGCCACTGTCTGTATGGGAATTAAATTCATAATATATCACTGTTTCTGTGAATAATAATATGTCTTTTCTAACTTACTCTAAAACTGTAAGCATGGGGGACAGAGTAATTTCTTACTGTTATATCTTTAAAATATTCTGTTGATAATGCATGTATCCTCCTAGTCCACACACTTTTCTCAAGTCACTGGTTTAGAGTGCTCTCTGGCAGCCGGTTCAAGCTTAGTTTTACAATCTATCTGTGAAATGTGTCAGTCAAAATGTTGTCCCTAACAAATCCAAGGCCACCTCAGATGATCTTTGCCCTGTACTCCTCCTCCTTCACTGGAAACCTATGTAAAAAGCCTATCATTAACATGCCATCCATAGTGTTTTGGTTAATTCTACCAGCTATAAAGAAAAAACCACAACTTCATCATCTCCCTTCCTCACTTTCTTAAGGAGGAGATACCTCTCTGAAAATGGTTTCTCCTATTGAATTTCTACTACCCAGAAATATGTATTCCCTTGCAAAGTAGAAAGACATATCTGTTTCTTTCAATGGCAGATACTCATGAACAATTCTTACCTTTATGCTAATATGACAATAATTTGCTTTTGTTTTATCTCACCAAACTTCCTTCATTCTATTTAAGTACTTAGCAAACTCATGAATTATGTATTACCATGATATAATTACCTGGGTGTCTCTCAAGTAGCACTTTTGGGATGTCCTTGACACTTAAACATGGAACTGAGAACCCTAAGAATTACTTTTAGGATCCTGAAAATCAGTTTATTCATTTCACTCTTCTACATCTTCAGTAGAGAGAATCTTTATTCCTTCCTACATCTGTTTTCAAATAATACACAGAAAAAAAAATCTTCACACATAGCTGAGGGACATGATGAGAGAATATAAAACTACTGTAAACTGTACAAATATCTTCCTTGAAATTGAGCATTTATGAGACACATATGTTACTTTTAACACCATAGTTGCGTATACATATGGAAAGAACCCTAGTTTATTGCCCTTTCAAGTAGAGGTAGTTGCTCTATTGAGACTACATAATGAAAAATAAATTTCTGGCAGGCTGCCACATAAAAGTCCTTCACCCTGACATTTTTTACAAACGTCTTTTGCTGTCCTACTATCTTTCCTATCTACAGCCCCAAGACAGACTGAGATGTGCACAAGTAGATGCAAAAATGAAAATACTAGTAAGAGAAGTTGTTTTTGTAACTTTCTCTCATGGGGACTAAGTTGCAGTGTTTTGCAGATCCTCAGCTACGAAAAGTGATGAAAACTTTGGGATTAACACACAATATATATGTCTTCAGAGGATACAAGCATTTTTTACGCATTGAGAGATTTTGACCTTTCAGATAACTTGCCTTCAGCACAGTAAGGAAATTCAATTTAGTTTCACACTGTGATTCTGTTTCTGAAAGCAGTTGTGCTTAGAAAAAGCTCTGTAACCTGTCTGCATCTAGAGAAAACAGAATGTAAAGGGACTGTTTAGTCTGCATGATCATGAGCTTTGGCTTTATATTTTATGTATACTTTAAATCTTCCAAACTGTTTTGTTTTGCCTTTATTTTTAGTTCTCATTTGGAAGCTTAAACTCTTGCTGCAGGGTTTTAAAACATCTGTTGTTTTTTTAGCACAAGAAATTATGGATATCTGATGCTTGGTATCAGAGAATTATTGGCTAAAAGGATATACTAAAATTAATTGGTCTACAGATTAGAACTACGTTTGAAATTCCAGTGCCTCCCTAGATTTCACATAAGCTTTTAAAGGAAAGGAGTATCACATTTGAGACACTAGAAAAGTGCTATTCAATATCGGCAAGGTTTTGACTCAAAACAAAATATTTCTTAAAGTCCTTATCTTTCAAAAAATATGTTTTGGAAATTGTAACGGACATAGAATGTGATTTGGAAAGAAATGACTGGTTAGCAATTAAGCTTCTTACTAGTTTCTTTTTGTTTCACAGTATCTCATTTATTGTGATTTCTGTGTTTTGATATCCATTTTTATCTAAATACAATATTACAAACTTACATGAGCCAAACCTATGTGTGGAATATGATGACACACTACACTCTAGCATAAGAATATTTTTACTATCGTTATGTTGCTTATTTTTCAGCTTATCTTACAGAAGAACATTAAAGGTAGATGGTATTTAATACAGATTTACCTCTCTTGTAATCGTTAACATTTTTTCCTATTTGTATTGTAAGTGAAAGGATGTGGCATTGAACAGGAGCACGGGACTGTTGAACTATCTTCTATTACACTAGACTCCATATTGCCAGTTGCCAAAACCCTGTAGGTTTTACTGTGTGCAAAAGAGTGATGATATCAGGTCAGACAGTGAGCAAAGTGACAATAGCTCCTATGGGCAGCATTGATTCCATAACATAACTGCACTTGTTGGACTCATGAGAAAACCCATAAGGGTGAAACCAGATCCAACTATGCAGAAGGAAGCATCAGTACATAATTTCCCAGGAAAATGACAGCTTTTAGAAAGGAAAAAAAGAGTAGGTAACTTTTGTATTGATTGCCTGTCACATTCTCTGTTTCACAGCACAGGTAGGAGGATAGTTCTATAATGAATGTGTTCCTCTCTCACCTTAACTATTGCTCCACAAGTGCTGCTCTGCCATGGCTTTGTTTCACTGAGATCCCAGGAATTTTGTTGGACTTATCCAATCCAAACTCTTCACAGTTTTACTGGCTTGAGCTTCTGGTGCAGTACACATTTGGCATTCTGCAATGAGGGAATGGACAATTGAAGGAACTTACGTAAACAGTAATATCTGCATAAACTTCCAGCATTTTCTCTGCATGTCTTTGTGATCTTAGAATGATAATTAAATGCATAGTAATAATGAATGTAGAATTTGTTAGTGAATTTCAAAAAGAGATCCCATTAAATCATCTACAGGAAGTTGCTATGGATGATGAAATGTGTCAGATCTAGCAAGAAAGAATTTCATTAATTGAATATGTCCCAGAGAAACTCCAGGTGAATCCAGGGAAGAAGAGAATCCAGCTAGTCTTAAAACATCTTAATCCATTTAAATCTAAAGTAGCAAAGCCAGATGTTGGTGAAATATGTGTTAATTTATGCAAATAAAAGCAAATTTACATTTCACTCTGAAAAATATGGTGCATATCTGTCCATCCTCGAAACAAAGGTGAGCAGAAAAAAATTCTCTCTCATATCTCATTAGAAACTGTGCAACATTTTCATTGGAATTAAACACAAAGTACTACTTTATAGGAGAATTACCATAGAATTCTTTTAGTGTAATGTAAGACTAGTGATGGTCAAAACATTAGGATGTAACATTTACCTCAGCTTATTATTTCTTGCCTTTTCTAATCATTTTTAGACAAATCTCTATGCTCTCTGGAGCCTGTATGAATTTATTTTTCTTGTTCATCTCTTCTATGGAAAATCTTTTTAAATCCCTAGGTAGCATAGGAGATGAGCTGGTTTTGAACTGGCTATTTAATAATACAAGCCCCTAACCTTAGTCTGAAGGGATGAGATCTACTTACCCAGCAATTCTGAAATAGGTGAAAGTCAAACAGAACAACTGGTATTAATGGTGGTACTAATAATGTACAATGCTAAAGGCTACATGTATTTGCTGTCAAAATTACACAATCACAAACTCACCGAATGTGCTGAGTTGGAAGAGACCCACAAAGGATCATCAAGTCCAATACTGGTCCCTGCACAAGACCATCGTCAGGATTCACACTATGTGCCTGAGAGCATTTTTCAAATGCTTCTTGAACTCTGCCAAGCTTGGTGCTGTGACCACTTCCCTGGGGAGCCTCTTCCAGTTCCCAAACACCCTCTGGGGGGAAGAACCTTTTCCTAATATCCAACCTAAACCTCCCCTGACACAACTTCAGGCCATTCCCTCGGGTCCTGTCACTGGTCACCACAGAGAAGAGATCAGAGCATGTCCCTCTTCTTCCCTTCATGAGGAAGTTGTAGATTGTGATGAGGTCTCCCCTCTTCACGTGACTGTAGATTCATTTTTCATATGACCTACTAAGTGCAATATATGTTAATCAAAAACTGCACAGGAGGGTTTAGTTGCAGCAATACACACTTTACATTACATTACTACATTATCAGCAATACTGGGCTCCAGCCAGGTGCCTGGGGAGAAATCGGGATGAAATTAATCCATGATTTGGATAATCAATTGATGGATACTGGAGAACTAATGGCATTACATTTTGTAAGCATGCATGACCTTAATATTTGAGGACTTGACCTTTAAATGAATGCTGGTGATTGCCTGCTTCTAGCTATCTGCTTCTAATACTTAGGCACTAATAAAATTTAAAGTTGCTGCTCAGTTGCTTCTTACATATATAAATGACTAAATCACAAACTGTGCACATTCCTAAAGATTTTAAACATAAAATACCTTCCAAGCCTACTAAATCTTAAACAGCTGAGGTGAAACCCCCTCAAATCAGTCCTTTTCACTGTGCTCATTGGTGAGATTTGATCTTCTGTGTGCCCCTGGGTGGATGCGCAGAAAGAGAATTTTCTATCTCAGAATAATTTCCCTGGGGATGCTCCTTTCATTGTAGATAGGAATGGAAAAAAAGGAGTGATGGAGACTTGTAAAAAAATTAATGTGCCTTATTCAGGCAAGTGGCCTGGGAAAAAAAAGGTCTTTTGCTCATAACTAATTTTGTATGTTTACTTACCCCTCTCACTGAGAGGTGATACTATCTGCCTCCTATGCACTCAAGGAACCTAATGTATGTTTTGCAAGGAACGTGACAACCCAAACCCGAGGACACTGTTAATGATGCCAAAGTGTGCCAATTCCCTGATTCAAAACATACTCTCTCTCCCTTGGCATCTCTGGCCACATGTGAGATTTCCAGCCTGATGATGTGTTGAGATAGCAATTCTCATTCACGGTGAACTCAAGCTTCCTGGAAGGACAGTGAAATTGTATTCTAGTGGTGCTTACAAAATTGTACCCTGGGGGAGTATCAATGGAGAGCACAGTGATGGGATCTTCAAAACAGAGGCTTTTCAAGTAATGATTTTGTTCACAGGCTTACAGTTTTATCAAGCTCTTAACTGGATAAAAGGGTGTACCAGCTCCCAAACACAAGTCCATGGAGCAAGTGTTTACCTATTGCTTGTGGGTTTTTTTTCAAAACCAGAGGTGCTAAGAGTTGAATTATTTAAGAAAATAGTATAGTCTTTTTGGTATTTACAAAGACTGTTCACAAATCAAAGCTCTTGAAAAGATAACAGCCTTATGAGATTCGCACCTAATTTTGAGAGCAAAGTATTCTGGAAGGTTCTTTAGTCTGGAAAGAAACAATAAACCTTATATCAGCCATCATTACCAGGAAAAAACCCCAACAATAAACCTCATTACTATGAAAGCATCTGTGTCACCTTATTCTATTTTTCAACATCTTGGTGTGAAATGGGAGAGGTGTTTTTTTCTTAAGGAAGAGAAACTGAAAACTGACTATTAGAAAGAGGAATTTATCTTAATGTGTCAAGAAAACATTTTATTTGAGAATTGCAATAGTTAATATGATTCCATTAGAAACCATAATATCCAGTAAACATATAAATAAAAAATAAGAGTGAACATAAAATGAGAATCAAACACAGAAACAAACCACATCAAAACCTGATAGGCAATGGTTATGGATTTAAAATGTGGGAATTTTTCTTTCATCTACCAACCCTGTACCTCAGAGGTATCACCTTCTCTCTCTTTTTTCAACCGTGGAACCAGGAAAGAGACTGCATGCCCCACAGAAAAGAGTTCCACCTGGCCCCATCATGAACTGTTAACAAGGAATCATTTGCAGCAGCTGCCCGGGGCACACCTAACCGCTCAGCTACACCGCTGACCGCTACAAGCTGGGTGCTTGGGAACATCTGTGAGATAAGAAAGGTTTCCTGTTTTCACACCAGTGACTCAGGTGTGGT
>JAWWEU010000111.1:52543618-52554265 GCA_035583155.1 Acropternis orthonyx | reverse complement strand
CTGAGCTAGAGAATACAGCTAGTATCTAATAAATTAGCTAGTGGCCCAACACAGCAACATGCAGTCTTGCAAGCTGGGCAGCAAAAACACTACATCCAAAATAGCCTTTTGGTCTGTTCAGTGTGTTAAAATATATTTCAAACTTGACAAGGAGGTGAAATCCTTCCACTTTTGATGAACATTTCAAATATGCAAGCTTTTGTCTGAGGGTGCAACTGATGGGATAAACTGGGCTGAGAGCTGTGGCCACATTGATTCTATTTCTTCTTGCCTCCTGAGTCTCCTTCAGGATGCAGTGTGGCACAGGCACTGGCCTAAAGTAACTGTCAGGTGAAGTGTGAAATCACTGTTCCTTCATGTTGTCAGTAGGACAGAAGAAAAATACAGTACCAATAGTTGGAAGCAGAAGATACTCAGTGACACAGTGCAGTCTTCCACCATTTCTCTATTCAGTTCCACCTCCTTCTTAGATCTGACTTAACTTCTCCTTTCTGTCCTTACAACACCCTGACACACTAGTATCAGTGTAAAGCATTCACTTTCTTATTGCATTAGACCTTGTTTTAATATATTCCCAGACTTCACTCCAGCCTTCCAAATTTTTGTAGACTGATGATTGATGAGTTGCCCTATACCTGGGGCCTGATTTTGATCTCCATGGCTGTTTTCTGTTGAAGCTCTCTTCTCTGATTTGCCTTATCCACTACCATCTTGTCAAGGTGGATTTATTTCACACAGCTCTCAATCTCTGACTCCTATATATGAATGTGAGTGGAAGATGGCCCAGATCTTTAGTTTCCTTCTAAGGAATCAAAATGAAGCCACAGTGTGCTTCCACCATTTCATGTGTTTATTAAAAAATACAAACTTGGTTAACTATTGCAATAAGTAATCAACAAACTGCTTCATGTGGATATAAATTGGCAAGTTCATCAAGACTTGCATTATAAAAACTTTTTCTCCCTTTCTTTCATGTTAGTCCACTGACATCATCAGTGACCTGACTGTGAAGTTTCCAAAGGAGAACAGAAACTTATCCTGACTGAAACCAGTGTAAGATCTGATGACCACTTACAGGGGAGTAAGTTCTCAACTACTCTCAAGTTCTTACAGAAAAGTGATTGAAGTAAGAAAAAGAGCAACCAAACAAAAAAGCAAACCAAATCAAAGTACCTCAACACTAGCAGCTAAGGATGCTCTAATTTTTCTATTTTATTTCATTTTATTCAGGTATTCATATGGGTTGAGTGGAGGAAGCCAACTGCTTCACAAGAGCACTTTTCAGAAACCTCAGGAAAATAAGAGGGTCTCAAGAAATCTCACCAGTAGCAATTACAAAAAGCCCAGAGTGTGACTGCAAGTGTGTTGTACCTTGACAAAAAGAAGAATTAGCGAGATTTCAAAAGGCTTTAGTGGTTTTAATTTATACAGCAGTCTCGGTAAATAGCTCTGATTAAAGTGTGACAGTTCAATGAATCCTGTGGGTGTGATATGAACATAGTGTCAACAGTCTTCATTAGGAATGCAGTAAAAATTACAGATTTCCTGGTACTCAGGAAATTAAGGTGCTTGTAGGAAAAGATTCTAGAAATAAAAACCAAAGCTCAATAAAGTCTGCCATCAGTTACATATCATATTGGATAGAACGCTGAAATAATGAAAAAACCCCAAACCTGACTGTTTTAATTCATAAAATGGAAAAGTCACTGAAATTTTCATATGTATAACTGCATACACTTTTAAAACTCACTGCTAAGACTCAAGATGCTGTTACTTAAGTGCAATTAAATGTATTTGAAAAAGGCTTTTTGAAATGGTTAGAGGATGACCATTGTATGCTTCTCCAAAGATTACTTATGTAGAAGACAGTCAGACATTAGGGTGATTAGTTACAGTCTAGAACTCTACTAGAGATTCATGATTTTAACAAAAATCGGTAAGAAAAGGATTTGTACAAATGTTGAAAATCTATCAAACTCTTTTCTTAACTGAAAAAAAAAGGTGTAGAATAAAGAGAGTCTAAAACTATTTATATATTGATTACTAGGAATAATTTCCGTACGCATGGAACATCCGATAATCAGTCTGGACAGATTGTGTTAATTAAGATAAATTGATGGCTGCAACAAAAATAAAAAAGTCCCTTGGGAATACACTGAGTTAATTTCATCAAGATGAAAATGTATTGTTTCATGGAGTGTCCTTTATTCTGACTCACAGCCTGGCTGATGGAAAATGTTCTCTTTGGTTTCACTTAGAAAAATAATAAAAAGAAAGGTGGAGTTCTAGTCTGCCACAAAATAACACTAAGTAATCTTAAATCTCAGTGCAGTATAATGAAACCTGTATGCCTAAACTATACCTGAATTTCAAATCTGAGTATTTCGTTTAGAATATTTAGACATTAAGCATCCTGAATGCTTGTCAGCCTGAACTGATATTCAGTCTTGCAGTGGTGGGGTTCTTTACATGAGGGGACATCTTTCTATAGCAATAGTCACTGTTTTCTGCAAATACACCACAAAAAAAAAAAAAAAAAAAAAAAAAGACAACTAAAGTAATCATCATAAAGTTTCTGGTTCTTTTCAGCAACTGTTCTGGAGACTGATTTGTTTTGGAACCAGAACAGCTTTTGAGACAAGAAAAGACACCACATCCCATACCTCCTTGTTAAGTCTGTTGGTATTCTCAGCTGAAAGTAGCCATGACATGGTTTCAGCAAACCTTATTGAAACAGCTAGAGAGAAGCTATCAGTATTTACTGGCCAACAATCTCATCTTCTTAATGTGTTTGTAGAAGAAAAAAATTGACTGCAATCTCATAGCATTTGAAAGTAAATTAAATAAATGATGAATTGTGGTTTTGGATGCTCATCTGAATGTATTAGAGCTGTAGCCTGAAAGGTATTCTATTTTCTAGGTTAAATTTGTATTATGATTAATTTTCTGCTGATGTTTTTAGTTCAAATACTCTCAACTGAAAGTTATCGCAGACAAAAAAAATATTTGATATTTTTAGAAGAAAAATTGTAAGATAATTAAACACATCCAGAAGATGTTATGCATCCGTTTATGCATCCTTCTCATTTTAACTCATATTGAAGTATTAGAGACTAATTTATTTATTCAGATATATGTTTACATTTCTTGAGAAAGTAAACTGCTGTTTATTGGCTTTGTGAAGGGAATTTCAACAGCACACTGTACACTCACAGAGTCTGAAACCAAAGGAATAGTTGCAATGACAGATTTGTAACACAAAGAAATTGTAGAGAAATGTGTGGTTTTCTTATGCCCATCGGTTTCCTTTAATTTCAAAGGGATACTGCTGGTTTAGGTATAAAATCTAGGAAGTATTAAATTTTGTTTAATTACTGCCTCCGTACAATCCTAAACATCCACTGGTCTGATTGCACGACTAATGTGTCTGTTCTTGAACAGGCAGAGGTCACCAGCATTGAGGCCATGCTGCTGAGAACGCAGCTGCGCTGGGCAGGGCACGTCTCCAGGATGGAGGATCACCGCCTCCCCAAGACTGTGCTCTATGGTGAGCTTGCCACCAGCTGCCGCAAGAGAGGAGCCCCGAAGAGGAGATACAAGGACTCTGTGAAACAATACGTCATCCTCGGCCATATTGACCACCATCAGTGGTCCACTCTGGCCTCCAATCAGGAGGCATGGAGACACACCATTCATAACACTGCTGCTTCCTCTGAGATCTCATGCAGGATCAGTCTTGAAGAGAAAAGACAATGCAGACAGAACCATGCCTCGCCAATACTGATGATGGAGACTTTCTGCTGTGCCTTTTGCAACCGGACTGTTGCCTGTCTCACATCGGCTTTTTTAGCCATCAGTGCGCTTGCAGCAAGCGTGGGTAGAGCCCTTCTCAAATCTTCGTTCGTGAAGCCTAGTGAGTGAGTGACTCAAGGCAATGCTTTCTGAATTGTGGCAGTAAAGCTTCAATGAAGTTGTGCCCTTTGTCACCTGGAGTACTGTAGGAGGGGAAAGTATTATCTTTAGCTCACTATTTTGGATGCTTCTAACTGAAGCTGAGATGTACTGATGCCATAGAGGCCACATGAATCAAAACCAAGACTGAATGGTTTGGGAACTGTTGTGAGAGTTTTCATCTGAAAACTACTACAAATCTGAAGTTGATAGATTTGGAAATGTACTGAAGCGTCAGCTCAAGAGGGGCAAAAATATACTTCGTCTATTTCTCAAAGGATTAATGTAGTTTTTTTTGCTCATGACATACAAAACAGCGTAGTGATCTGTCAGCAGGTGCTTGTGGGCTGCTGTCAGGTCCCTACCAAATTGTATCTGCCCTACACTGAACCAGCCCCCAATTCCTCAGCCTTTCTTCAGAGTTTGCATCCCAAAAAATTCTTATTTTATTTTGTCCAGGCACAGCTGAAGAATAAATCAAGTTCCTTCAGAAAAAGGTTCCAGTTAAAGGTTTTAGTTAATATAACACATTGAACTGTATCATAAGAAATAGGAGTTGTACACCTATATTAGCAGAAGAAAATTCAGTACTTCTATGCATTGCAATAATATTAATTTAGTTGTTTTAAGTCCTCTGACATCCATATACAGGCAAGACAGGCATGCGAACAGCTGATAAGTGTATAATACAGACCATGTCTGTGCTTCCAAGGCCTGTGAGGTGTTCAGTATGGATAGCACAGGCCACAAAACACTCATTGGGAAATCAGCTGGGCTTACTGTCTGCTAGAAGGTCTCTACTCTGAATGTCCACTGCTTTGGCAAAACCTGCAAGGATGAAACAGGTCAAAACTTTTTCAATAAGATACTTTCAGTGAAATATCTAAGTAATATCTCTAAGAAGATCATGGTATTAAAGGTGAGCCTAAATTCCACAGTTAGCACATCTGTTTTCTAGGGTTGTAGGGGGTGTAGGGGTAGGGGGTATACTTGGCAAACAGCCGAATGCCCACCCAGCTGCTGACTTTCTTCCCTTCCTTATCAGGACAAGGGGAGAAAACAGAACGAGAAAGCTCATGGGTCTAGATGAAGATATGGAAAGAATTGTTGCCAGTTGAAATAGATTTGAGTAGTGAGAAACAAGGAGAAACATTAAAGCACCAGGTTTCTGACCCCTTTTAACAGCTCAGCTTCACTCCTCCACTCCCCACTCCTGCTCCAAGGCCTGGAAGAGTGGATGAGACACGTTCGGTACATTCAATACATAGAGGGTTCTCTCTGCTGTTCCTTCCTTCTTACACTTTCCCCGTGCTCCAGCATGGTCTTTCCATGGGCTTCAGTTCCTCCAGGAATATCCAGCTGCTCCAGCATGAAGTTCTCCATGTAGCAGTCTCTGGCTTCTCCTCTGTGACCCCTGCTGTCAGCAACTGGGCATGGCCGTTTAACACACTGATACAAATGTTAAATGATCTATGCATTCTCACCTGGCATGTGCCGATTTGTCACTTGTACAAGAACTTTGGAGGAAAATCATGGAAGTTTTAAAAAATCAGAAAAATTTTCTCAGGCCTATCGGTATTGGATCATCAGCCTATTAAAATAAAGCATCTCAAAACACATTAAATAACAAGTTAAAACCAGTATCACGTCATGTTCTGAAATTTGGTATCACTTTCATTCTCTGATTTTTACAGATAAAAGAAGACATTTATTATGGAAGATGCACAGAAAACACTAGCAGCAGATCTCATTAAGTAAAAAGGAGACAAATAGGAACGCCAACCTGAATGAAAATGTATCCTGTGACAGCTAGGTTCCGAAGGAATATAGCAATAACACATACAGATAGATACATGAATAATTATGTTTTAATCTGAGTGTTTCCCTTCATATCTCCACTTGTTTGTTAATTCCCACAAGTCTATTATTGCAGCATAGCCACAATAATGTTCTTCTGTTGCAGAAGAAAGGGAATATTGTTTTTCTAGCTCTCTTTGGAACAAAACTGATTTTTTCTGTGTGTGCATTTAAAGGAAAAGTGGAATATAATAGTGTTTATTCTGTCATTACGTTGAATAGAAAAATGTTCATTTAGTGTTCCAAGATAATTCAAAAAAGAGTATGTCAATATCTAGGGAGAGTTTGTACATGTTGCTTTTTCAGGGACAGAGAAGAGACTGGATGTTTCCCTGTCATAAGGGCATAAACAGTTCTTTGTTGAACTGATGCAAGTCCAAAGAGACATCACTGATTCTGACAGTTATTCTGAATGAAAAGTAGTGTGACTTAAAGTAGAAGTGGACTCTTTGGATTTATATTAGAAAGAAAAAAGGTTACTGCATCCATTCTAATTCTAGGAGTTCACAGATATTTATTTAATATTGTTGCTTATAGAAATTGTGCAGCATAATTAGGAAGCAACTGGAAAATGAGAGAACTTGAGTATGTTTGTTAATAAGCACTGCCATTGTTTCAGCAGCAAAATCTCATCTGCTCTTTTTTACACCACTTAACATTGTAACTCCACTAAAAGCAGCACTTCTGTCAGGGAGTATCAGCAGGAAATGAATGAATCAGTGATTCTACGGGAGAAGGAGCCACAATTGACATGAACAAAATTATAGCTGGCTGCAGGTGGGGCTCTCTGCAGGTTTTGGGGAACTGTGGGTTCAGTGCAGCCCTGGGCATGACCACAGTCACTGCCATACATGACCTGGAGTCACACACTGTGCCTTGGATGTTAAGACTCCCAGAGCTGAAGTGGTAGAACCAACTCACTCAGCAGTTAACCTATCAGCTGTAGGACTTCAAAAAGCAATGGGCTTTAAGTATGTAAGTATTGTAAAGGTGACTTTTTGATGTACTATCCTTTCCCCTCCCCCCTCCCGTCCCCCCCCTCCCCCGCCTCCCTGATGTCTTTTCAGACTTGATTCAGATATTAATTGACCTGCTACAAAGGAATGCAAGTTTACTTTCTATAATGCATATTTTTGTATGCTAAGTGCAGTAATAAACAGATGCTTCCATAGTACATGTATTTAATTCTTCACTGTTCATTTATTAAAAAAAAAAACAACAAAAACCAAGGAGAGTTTGAATTAACTTCACACAACTGTGTCATTCTGGATAATGTCTTTTTCATGAGTGCACTATAGCTAACATGCAAATTAAATTTTTTCTACAATACAGGAATATTTTCTACAATACAGAAATATTTTCCACAATGCAGTGCAATTAGAGGTGTCTTTTTCTAAACACTGTATTTTTTTGCACAATGGGTGTATTTGTAATATGTGTTATGATTCATCACATGTACAATAATTTTTTTTTTTAATCTGAGCAACCTGGTCTAGTGAGAGGTGCCTCTACCCATGGCATGAGTGTTGGAACTAGGTGATCTTTAAGGTCCCTTCCAACCCAAACAATTCTATGATTCTATTTAAGTCTGGAAAAATATCAACAAAAATAATTATATCATCATCAATGAGTACAGAACAGGTCCATACTTCAGCTAGTGACGCTGCTATTTATGTAACTAAGATCTATAAAATAGGTATAGGTCACAGGATTTTGACTTATTTGTATCTTTGCATGCTACCTTTATTTACAAAATTATTAAAATTCTTCTGCAGCAAGTTAAGAGTACAGCACATTCATTTCCTTGCCTGGCTTTAAGGTTACTACATTGGATTATTATACATACACAAGTAAAAAGAGTTTTTAGGTGCTTGGATTTTCTTCTGGCAACATAGAAGTTCAGATGATTTTCAAAGTAATTTTCATTTCAAATAAAAGTTTTTTTGACCTATTGGATCTTGGCATATGGTATTGAAATGGTCCATGGCAAAAGAATAAACAAACTAACACATAAGCAGAAAGAAGAGGAAATTAAATAGAGATGATTGGATAACAGTCTTAGGGGCATGAAGAGTTAGTGTAGTATCTAAATCATATCAAAGGAAAGGAAGTTCACCTGAGGTGTGGAAATAGTTATCTGATGCTAGAGAAGGAAGCACAACTACAGTTCATATGAGGAGGCATCTGTTCCATTGAGGATCTTTAAGAAGCTTAAAAAATGCTTCTCAGTAACTGTATATTTGGTTAATCTTGCTTTGGGCACAGTGATACATTTGGTTGGTCTTGCAGTGATCTGATCATAACAAAGTCTTCTGTTTTTTTGGTTTTTTTTTTTTTTTTTCCTCCTTTCATTTTGGGATCTCTTTGTTCATGATCTTTGAGCTCTGTAACAATGTCTTAAATGCAAGTACTTATGGGCTTCTTTATGTAAATTCTGTAGCGAGCAGATCTCTGTTAGAATCCTGAATCAAAACTGTGTAAGTCAATGCTGTTTTTCCAGCTGGGAATTCAGCTCAGAAATTGCACTAAGGAGTATGTGAGAATGAAAGGGAGTAATCAGTACTGCAATTCTGTAGACTAGTTGGCTTGTCACACAGATTATTGCATGTAAAAGACATCTGTTTTATATCCACATTAATTTGACTTGATACCCCAGAATAAAGAAGCTTCAGTACACAAATGGATTAACAAATACATTCTTTCACTTTAAATCTTCAATATAATGACCAAAATGTCTGATAAGAACCATTGATTGACTGCCAGCTGTGATAAAATATTGCAAATGCAGTTGTGTAGGGAGGTAATGCTAAAACTGCTTTGTGACAGTTCTGATTTATTGAATCCAGCAAAGAAGCCTCATGAGGAGCATGCAAAGTACAAATCCCAGTTAGAATGACTGAATTTCAAGTTAAAGACAACAAGAAATACAAAAATAAAACCAGATCTCATTCCTGACTGTGAGGCTCTGGAATTGTTCTGTTTTTTTCTTATTTGACAAAAGCTGCAAAGCTGCATGTCTTTTTCTGGGTGTTGTAATACAATTTTGGTCAGCATTTTTCATTCTGGTTGACAAAACCAGAGCACAACATTTACAACTGTGAAAGGAGAATGTGTGGAAGCATGTTTCCCTGGGGTACCTGCTTCCTGTAGGTTCTTTACCTCTCTACTCAGGTCTGTTGGACAGAAGAGAACTCTCCAACATCTATACCTCCTCTAAACAAAACAGATATATTGTGGAAAAATAAAAAAAACCAAACAGGTGCTATGATTTGGGTTTTTTTCCTGAAACAACAGAGTAGACAAGTACATAAAAAGTGTGTTCAGAAGAGTAGCAGACATCAGGGATTTTGTTATCGTTGTCCTGGAATGAAGTGGTAATTGTGGAGAAATAATGCAAAACATAGCATTGGGTGAGAAAATGCTACAGAAATATGCAAAGACTTCCATAAGCACTATGAGTTTGTTTAATTAGCTATCACTGTATTTTCCAAAGTGTTTTTGTTTTGTTTTGTTTTATGGTTTGTTTTTGGTTTTTTATTCCAAAAACTTTGTAATTGGAGAAGACATTTTCATCTTATAACATGTACATGGAACATCAGTGTTGTCCTGCATCACTAGAAGATGCTAAATGGAAAAGAATCATCTCGTAACTTATGAACGTTTAGATTATTTTTTTTATTTTTTTTTCCCAAGATAGTGAGAACTGTAATGGATAATTTGTCCCTTCACAACAGAGCTGGTTGAAACAGACAGAGAATATTCAAATGAACCTGAACCATCAGACAGTCCTAATGTTGATATCTGAACAGTTTCTGTACCTGTCAGTGTCCAAAACATAACAGATTCTAGGTTATGCTTTACAAGGGTCTTGAGTGCATTTCTGATGTCATGGTGACAGAGGTGTTAGTGATTCTTAATGTCTCACCTACTTGGCACTTGTGGCATAGTTTGTAGCTGATGTTAAGAGCATGATAAAGTTTAGTGAGAAAGACTGGAAACATCTGCTTTGCCTTAAACAGCTACAGAAAAGAACCTCTAATTATCACTGGCCCTATCTATTTAGCTCTGCCATGTGAACACAAAAGGTGTGTGTATGTAGCAGGTGATGCCAGAAAAGCCGGTAAAAGAACTCTCTAATATTCTTTTTGAGTATTACAAAGTAAGCATTCTTTATGACAGCATACTGGATGCCCAGGAAATGTATTCCAAATTGTGCACATTGAATCAGAAAGGCTCCATAGCTTTACTCAGTTACCCAAGTACATATTCAGGCATTGTCTCATCTTGCCCGGCCTACTTCCAAGACTGTTCCACCCACTGTTCCACACCCCACACTCCTCTTGAATTTGAGTGGGAGGTCCCGTTGAGAAAGTCCCCTGGTGGTTGTCTCTGTCATGTTCCTCAGCTCGTCCTTTTCTTGACCCCTCGCTTTTGGCACAGCATCATATGTTATGGAAGAGTGTCAAGGCCTACAACCAGCTTTGACTAGTCTGCTAGTTTTGGGTCCCTTTTATCAGTCTTGCTTCACAGATAGAGGAACCTTCTATCTTGTTAAATTTCCTCCCTGTTGACACCTTTAATGGAGAATGGTAAACTACATAGTTTAGGCTACTCTGGTAAACTATACAGTCACTAATAATTACCTAGTTCTTTATGACTACACAGGTATGGAGGCTCACAGGCACTTTCTGTTACACCTGAAGCGGGGCAAAACCTAAGACCCTGAAGAGTTAGCACAAAATTCCTGGGAGATGTTTAGCATGAAGTCAGGACCTGGGGATTAGTGGGCTACAAAGGTATGTTTACACTAATTTACAAGGAGATAATAGGGATAAGGAA
>JAWWEU010000111.1:52512744-52543518 GCA_035583155.1 Acropternis orthonyx | reverse complement strand
CTTGTAGGGTGCTAACCCAAGAGTTCCCCAATGTTGCTTTAATAAATACCTCGGCTGCATAGAGACCCAAATTGTCTCTGTGCAGTTTTCTACACCTTTTTGGGGGTACGAATTCTCAGCATCACACCTCAGACACATAAAAAGGCTTATGGTCTTCTCTTTGCAGAAAAGCACCAGGTCCTGTTTTCCCATGTAATTTTGCAGATTTTCAGCTGTTAAATGAGGCAAGACTCGGGAAGCAATTATATGAGCATGAGGCTGAACTTCTACACATAAGATGTAGAAAAGGCAATATTTTATTTTCTGTCTCATTTGACTTGAAAGATTGAGGTGAATGCTAGCTGTCTTCTTTTCAGTAATTGAAATGTTACACAGAATATAAATAGAAAAGGAATGAGCATTTTTGGTCTAAATTAAAATGCTTCCTTTTACATGCTTCATCTCTCTTTTGTGGTTTTTTTTTTTTTTCCTCTGTGAATCTTCTTTCTAATGCCTAATAATTCTGTATAGGTAATTGTAAAATAATAAGTACATAGTCCTAGTGCGTTATGAATGAGCACATTAGATCATAGTCCGATTGACAAATCTGTGCAACAAAAATGAAGATAACTAACACTATTTATGGCAAATGCATATTTTTGATCAGTAGATTATTTTTATTTTCTCCACCTCTACAACTTAATGGCATTTATTGTAAGCTCAAATCAATATTTTGTGACATATATCACTAGGATGGGAGCAACAAATAGTAATTGGTAAATTGCAAATATTTTTAGAACATGTGAATAGAATATCTGAAATTGCACATAAATCATAATGAAACCCCTCATATTATCTCTCACAAACTGGAACTATTGTGGAGCATTTGAATAGCATGGCAGAGATATCTCAGAGTAGCCTGGGGTAGTCAGTGACTTTTTCTGGAGTTAGACAAAGCTTACTTTTAGTGTATAATCTAGTTTTTACAGTTTCCTTCCTTCCTCCCTCCCTTCCTCCCTTCCTTCCTCCCTTCCTTCCTTCCTGCCACTTTCCTTCCTTTGTTGCTCTTTAAAAAACAAACAAACAAACAAGCCAACCAATCTTCATGAATTCTTGTTTTTATCCCTGTACATATTAGGAATATCTTTGCAATTTAAATTACTTCTCAAGTAATTTTTCACTCAGCTCTAGCTTTAGTGGATTTTGTTTATATATTTCAAATCTAAGTTCAGCTTTTACCCTTGAAAGGCTATTCAGTGTCAATATGAAAAAGCTATTGATCACACATGACTCATATGCATAGTTCTCTATTACTGCTCTTCCAAGAAAACATTGACAACAGCATTTAAAAAACATTTTTATTAACTACTGTAAATAATTTGCCTTGGATTTTTCTTCAGATTATCTATCTGCTACTTTATTAATTGACTAGTTCCAGAATATAAATTTTTTAATAATATTGCATTATATTAAATGTGGTGCTCAGATGATGCAATGGCTCTTCCTTAAGCTGTGAAGTAATGAGAGCTTGACAACACAGTTTGTTATTTTTTTTTTTTTGAAATCTCTTTTCCTGTGAGATATATGCCAGACAAACACTCTCAACAGGGACAATAACACACTAATTCAGTCCTTTTGTGTTGTTTATATCACTCCTTCTAAAATAATGCTGAAAGTTCTTATTTTCATTTAGGTGTCTGAACCAACTGAATAAATTGACAAGGAATCTCTGACTATTCTGCAGCTGCCAGTTTGTATAAAAATTTACATTTTCTTAATTTTTGTAATTATGTATCACGTACTTCTTTCCTTGTTAAAAACTTGCTTCACTTTATCTCCTCTCAAAAGAAAATGTCACTTGTAAATGCTTTTCTTCCATTTTTAATGCTAGGGAAAGGTCACTGTTAAAATTATGGGATGTAGGATAGAAGTACAAATGTAGTATCTCCGCATCAGCTGCTCTGTTTTTCTCTTTCTTTGTAAGGGACTCAGCACAATACAGTAAGCACTTCTATTCACCATTTGTTGTGGAGAGAAAAACTACCTTCTTTCAGCTGGTACAGAGAGAAAAGAATGAAAAAAGAATGGTTTCTTATGAAGCCTCAACAAGTGCCTTTCACCTTCACTGAAGCAAACTTCACCTAGAGAAGTTAAATTAAAATGCTGCTGGAAAACTGCTGTCAAACTGAAGGAATGAATCAGAATCCTGAGAGATCTTGACAGTGCTGTTGTTTCTCTTCTGGCAGCTCACACTATCCAGCACACTTGCTTTTAGTCTTTTCTGCATCTTACCTAAAGGCACAAGAAATCTCTCTACCTTTACTCCTTCTAGCTGCCGTAATACTGTTGTGACTGTTGAACAATGACACACTTCAATTCTGCAACTGGGACATAATGAAGAAGACTGAACTGCAGCAGGCATCATCTAAAATGTTAAAGATTACTTTTAATCATGATACTTTATACAAAACTACACAACTATTTTGTCAGCAGTGTAGAAACAAGCCCTTCAAAATTGTCACAAAAGGTAAAATAACATGATTTTACTGCATTTTGTCCAAATGCAACCAACACTACTCTATGCAATCAGACACACAGGTTTTTATCCTTTTTGTACAACAGAACAAATGCCAAATTCTACTCAGAGTAGGACTGCAAGAGACTGACATTGAAAGCAGTTGGCTTCCTTTATATTCACATAGATACAAAGCCATTTCAGTGGATCTAAAGCACACTGCAGTGTAAGACCTTGGGCTGATTATCTGAGCACTACATAAGGACAAGGAGATGTCTAAATACTTTAAAATAACCTTTGAGCAAAACAAAATCTTTTCCTTGGAGATGCTGTAAACTATAATCTTTTCCAGTAGACACGGGGGGTTTTGTGGTTTAAGAATTCTGTTCATATGAAATTTTGTCCCTTACTTGCAGTAATAAAGATATATCTAGAACTATCTCAATTTAAGCTTTTCTTTAGAGAGTTCAGAACACTTTTTTCCTTACTTTTTCTGCCTGTAGCTTTGTCTGCCAGACATGGCATCCCAGTAGGTGTGGACATCAGGAAGCTCTAGCAGCATCTAACAAGGATGTCAGCTACCCCTGACCCAGGGTACCTGAGGTCTTTGCTTCAGCATCCACTTGATTAGGGAAGATCAATCATGTATTCAGTTTGTGCTAGGGAGTGATAGTCATTGGTGCAGGAGCCCACGTGGTGTTGTCCACAACGCTTTTGGTAAGGGAAAATGGTGTAGGAAGGAGGGCAGTCATACTGAAGATCAGTGATTGGTTGCGGAGCAAGTGCTGGCAATAGAGTTTTGATTTCAATGGACATGGAAGGCTCTTTGAGCATATATGTATATAAATACTTGAAAAAAGGGTGCAAGAAGAGGGAACCAGATTCTTTTCAGTGTTGTCTGATGACAGGACAAGAGGCAATGGGAACAAGAAACACAGGAGGTTCCCTCTGAACACCAGGACACATTTTTTTACTGTAAGGGTGACTGAACACTGTCACAAGTTGCCCAGAGAGGTTGTGGAGTCTCCATCCTTGGAGAGTTTCAAAAGCCATCTGAATATGATCATGAGCAACTAACTTTAGGTGGCTCTGCTTGAGCGGGGTGGTTGGAGTAGATGACCTCTGAAGGTCTCTTCCACCATGAGCAATTCTGTCAATATATATACATAAAACAAGTAAATTTTGGTGTTTTCTTGCTCTGTGTTGTTCACTTCTCTCAAATTGGTAACTCTAAAACTTCAAGAAAAAATTACAAACCTTATGTTAGGCAGTATCATTAGATTTTGAAAAGAATCTGGGGGGTGGTAAAAAGCACTTTAGAAACAAGTCATTAGAAACAGCATTCTGTACATTGGAAATAAACTTTTTCACTGACGGAACATCTGGAAAACATTTTAGACTGGACTTACAAGATCAAACAAACAAGAATCAGTGGAGTTCTGTACAAACATTTTTCTTGTCCAGAAAGTTTAAACAAATCAATTAAACTAGTACAATGATTTTTGGAGTAATACCTCCACATCACACGTATTTCTCAGTTGCCAAGTGTTATGTGTAGCTACTGTCAATGTATTTTTTCTTGTTGCTATGTTAAACATTCTTGTGAAACAGATGCTCATTCATGTTTCTCTTTCAGAAAGTTTTATTTCTAAATAGCTAAACAGTGGGAGGTTAAGATTATGCAGAAACATCCCACTGATTTTGGAGAATAGAACTCTAGTCCGAGGCAGATTCCAAAGGATTTATAATGAGCCATCTGTGACAAAAATGTTGTTTTCTTTTTTCTTTTGTCACTGTAAGAAAGCTGAAGATTTCCCCCATAAAAACAGATTATGTCTTAGCTTTAGCCACCTTTTTTTTTTTAATTTTCAATATACTACTAGAAAATAATCTTAACCTCAGAAGCTAAAATGCAAATTAAGAGTTAATATAGGGAGTTGGGCAAAATATGTATAGGTATTTTTAGTAATTACTATGAAGTTAGACAGTTATTTATCATAAATAGTGTATTTCAGTGATAATTTCTGTCATATCTCTATCAAGCTTGATAATGGAACAGGAACATACTTCAAAGTAACCTAGTTCCAACATTTCAGACTTTCTAACCTGTGACAGCACCCAGAACAGATAACAATTTGCCTTGTGGAGTAACATGCAAGGCAGTTTACTTTCTGTAGCCTGGCTCACCTTCCAGGTGGGCAGTTTATTTGCCTTTGTTTTGCCACTAAGAGAGTCCAGTTATCCTTTAATTAATACATTGACTGGAATGTGTATCCTTGCACAGCTGCAGTAAAGCTTAAATTCCCACTTGTGTTCTGGAATCTACAAAGAGACAAATAAAAATTGGCCCTTTCAGTCCTGCAGCAACCAATCAGTTATTATTTGAAAAACCCTTAGTGATAAGGGAAAGTAGGAATTGTACAACTGGATGATAGCTGCTTTGAACAGCTTGGAGAAGGGAGTCTCAATCTGGGCACTTGTGGACAATTAGAAAAAAAAAAAAATTGAAGTAACTGCCCTTTATTACCAATACAGCCCAAATACAAAAGTAAGTAGAGTTATTAAAAAGAGAGGTCCAGTTCTAAGCAGAGCTTAATAACGATACCATGTTATGGTGGGAAGACATTCTTCATGTGGTATTAGAAGGCCAGATAAATATGTTCTGTATATAGATAATCTGTCATTTGTCTCCAAAAACATCTGCAAATACATCTGAAGGATGTCGTGCCTCTAAATGAAAATAGATGGGGTTTGAGGAATGGCAATGCATTTTCACAAGTGGAATCAGCAGATGTGTGCTGCCCTATGGTAGGAAGGACATATCAAGTTATGAAACAGACAAAAGCATTAAAAATGAACAAAATATGTAACTTTTTAAAGAAGACATCCTAAAGAGATCCAGAAAAATTACTTTGAGCTTTTATTACAGTAGGGTATTCAGTGCTTCTCTCTCAACTACTGAAAAACCTTAATGAGGATACATTCTATAGGGAGATGGTAGATCCTAAGCAATCTATTCAAAATTTTTCTTCTACAACTTCACCTGTTACTATCTGTCCCATAAAATGAGCCCACAGGAGGAAAGTAAATCTAAATCTTTTGTATGTTATTATAAAACATTACCTATGAGTAGTTGGCTGATATGAGGCAGTTATCAAGAATGTTTAGTAAAATTCCTTGCTGGTTCATTTCTCACAGCAATGTGAGAAATTACAAAACATTAAGAAAATGTTTCTTGACTGAAGTCTATATTAACATAGCATTTTACAGTATCCCTCAAGATAAAGCAGGCTATCATGCCTTTGGGATTCCTGGCTGCTTCTTGAAGAAGGTGCTGCAAATGGGGAATATTGAATATGTCGGTGCTTTTTCTTTTTACAAGCACATTTTTTCACTTTGTTTCCATTTTCTGAGAAGAGATTTGAAGTAGTAAGACACAAGTAAGACATGTTAAGATATTTGTAAACAGCAAATGCAAAATTATTGTTTATTAATGTAGTAGTATCAGTATTTTCAATAATGATTCGATATTTCAATGTCTTTCTTTTACTAGGGAATCCAAGTTCTAGCAACTAGAGCCCACACTTTTGCAGACATCTAATACTTTTATGTCTCTGATTCCTAAACAAAATCATTACAATTTTGAGTCTGAAACCAAAATCTTTTTAAGTTTTAAAAATGAGTTAACTTATTAAAAAAACCCCAAAACCAGCAAACAAAAAGCAAACAACCTTCCCTCTCCCTTCAATATCACCCAAAGTATTTCTTTCTCTCCAAATCTGATATTGTCAAGAGGAGGTACAGTTTTTCCTTCACTTTGTTTCAGAATGTGCCCTAACAGGAAATTCCAATTCATTTAGAAATCACATCATCCAGAACACTGTGTACTTAAGTTTCGAAAGGAAATAACTCTTTTCCACTTCAGTAGAATTTTATTAGTGTTTTGCTTTTAGCTTGATTGAAGCAGCCTTCTTAATGAGAACAGCCAACTAATAGTCAAGGGGAAGTTATGTTGGATCTGATCTTTATCTTCCTGAGGAAATACAAGTAACTTTGACAAAGCTAGAGAAATCGCTCAGAATAGTCATGACGAGGATGGAGTTAGTTTTATTATTACTGAATAATTTATTGTGATTCTTTCTGAATCTTTGAGCTTTCCATATGAACATGAGTAGACAAAATACATTAATTTTGACAGCAGAGGGGGTCTACCAACCCTTGCTCTGTGAGCCAGAAAACACTTGGAACCACAGCAATGATAGGTAGAAAACCAGACTTTTTTTTTTTTTTTTTTTTTTTAACCTAGAAAAGATTCTTCTACTAATTTATGAATAAGGCATTCTATAGCCTCACATCCTTGCTAAGTCTATTTTATTTATACAGGTACTTCAACCATTTTTTACATGCTGCACAAGGAAGTCAGGCACACTGCCTGTGACAGACCTGTATCTCCTGTGATCCTGAACCACAGCCTTACAGGTGCAAGTGGGCATGTAACATTTCCTCTCTGGGTTACCATGTTCAGACACTTTTTACCACTTGCAAAGACATTTTGTAAGCTGGATGTACAGAGTTTAAGTGTATGAAGCAATTATTTATATGCCACTGATGTCATAAAGTGATATTTTGTCTGACATGCAATCTCTACAAGGTCCACCAGGATCACCTACCTGTGCTCTTTGGAAGAGAGTAATCCTCAGTGTTGATAAGCTACTGTCTGAATCCATGATTTTCCCCCTGAATCCATTCGCTGTTAATTCTGACTACATCAAACTATCTCACCTCTGCTATTCTTAATCATGCATGGCTCTTGTCTACATACTTTCCCAACTTTTTCTCAACTGAGGAGTATTTACAGAAATTGAAGGCAGGTTTATGCAGCTGTGTTGTGTCAAAACTAGACCTTGGATCACATCATGCTGAAACTCTGGCAGATGTAAGCCTTGTGATGATCACAGAGATTTTTTCACAGAACCACAGTTATGAAATCCATGAAATGTTTTCTAGCACGACAAAAGAACGTAAGAAGAATATAAGCTGCCTTTCTGTTGTAACCTTTGATGACCTTTTACCTGTCCTCAAGGTCAATAAACATGCCATGTAGGAATAAAACCTTCCAAATGACAGAAGATGACCTCATTAGTCAATCTGGACAACTTAGACAAATGAGTCCAGCAGCTTGGTTATGGGTTTCAGTAACAGAAATACTGATGGAAGAAGGCAATTCAGTCCCTTTTTATATCTTTCCAAGTCAGATGTTACAGATAGCTATAGAGTGAGAACATCAAACTACCTCAGAAAAACAGCCTAAATACTTTTTAGGTGCAAAATCTTTTTCATGCCCACTATGAAAAAAGAATTACTGCATCAATAGAGAAAAAAATATTTCATCCTATTAAAAAATTATATTACTTCTCTGAATGGCATGATAAGACTGGATTATTTTCTTTACTGTATCTAGGTAAAGAGGTGGGGAACATGAATGTGGCTACTGTGGCACCAATAGCCAAAAAAGTCAAATCTGGAGCACATTAGGCATGTATGCACTGGAAATATGATGCACAGTCACTGCAAAACCAGGAATGAGAGTTATGTCTTTAGAGGGGGGAAAAAATAAAGATCAGTAGGTTTAAACACAGAGTGATAAATCTATAATAGCCAAAAGATAAAAGCTGAAGAAAATATGGTGGTGGTAGAAAGAAAAATAAGTGAGCATCTCATTGAAAAGGAAAATAAAAAGTGGTGCATTTTATTTAGGAAAAAAAATTGTGAGAATAGAAGTATATTTTAGTTGAAATTCTTTTCATTTAACAGCATGACTTCATGCAACAGTAATAAGGCATGCTAAGTTGAATCCCAACACAGTTATATCAGAGATCATCTCCGAGGTCCCTTATACTGTTGATCCAATTTACATGCAGTTCAGAGGAAACAGCATTCTTCATAAACTCATGAATCCCAGCAGTAAAATCGTGTATCTATTTCTGGCACTACTGCTGGAAGACCAATAATAATCCCTACTAATGAAGATGTCTGCATTACACAAAAAATTAGAATGGTGTAATTTTAACCCTACAAGAAGGTATTTCAAAAATTACGCATAGTTTAGCAGTTGTTATTTAACAACTATTAGCAGTTATTTAGCAGTTGTTTATCAACTATCAGAATCATAAATCTGTACTGGATGAATGGAATAGAAAAAAAAAAGAAAGGTTTCTAGATTACATTCACATTACCTAGAAAACAGATAATGTAAGGACGACCCTTCAGATAGATCTACTTCATGTACTTTTTTCCTATTATTTTAATTTTAAATGAAGAGTGCTTCTGTCCCAGAGGTTTTAGGAAGTCAATCATGGCTTCCATTTTGTAAGACATTTCTTAAGATTGAGGACTTCTGTTCATTGTAGTATGTGGCAGAGTGATTACGAATATTTGCTTTGGAAAATATAGACAAAGCAAATAGGAAAATAGTGTGAATGACCTACCTCTAACTGACTGCTTTTTCTACTCTGTATCAGTTTTACATTTTTTAGCCTAAAATGAATTTAAAAAAAATCAGTTGATCAAGCCAGAAAGCTTTCAATGCATTACAGAAATTAATCAAGGAATAATGTAAAATTTTAAGACAATCAGTCTTGAGTTCATAACAAAGCAAGAGAAATAGGTATATGCCAGCAGGTGACTTATATCAAGCTACTACTTCTGTAGGACTAGACAGAACCAAAGTTTAGTTACTTCAACTTAGGGCACAAGAATCTCACTCAAAATGTATCTTTAAAGTATCTTTAAAAAAACCCAGTGATTCACCTGTGGCTTTTCTTGAAATCTCAATAAGTGAGACACTATGGTTTGCATAGGAGTTTTACTTACATAACTCTCTGCTTTTTAAAGCATTGTTAATACCTATATCAGAAATTCAGAAGGGAGAGACATAACTGTTTCATAAGCCATTTTTTTCCCTTTTTCCTTTCTTCTTTTCTTCCTTTCTATAGTCTATCTTTGGAAATGATTGCCTGGCATATCAGTACAGGACGACCAAGAGTATGTGCTGGCCTGTGTGATGCAGGCTGCTTTTTGCTCACACTCTTAAATTGCCCTCACACTCTCAAATTGTCCTCACACTCTCTTAAATGGTTTTGTACTTTGCTGTGATGAATAGACTAACTGTCTATTTCTTTTTTTTTTTTTTTTTTTTTTTGAGAGAGTATTAATTCTCCACTTCCCTGTCTCTACTACTTTGTTAAATATCAGACCAATTTGTCAATTCAGACAAATGTGTATGGGAATATTTGCGTGTATATTTTTCAGAAGAAGGTGAGAGATTATTGATCTCAGTGCATTGTTTTGAATCCTGGTACTAACTTCTGATGACAAAGTGTTGTGCCATTTTCTTTAGCTTCCTATAATAGTTAGATTTCTTCTGTATTTGAATTATCTCCATATTTTCATCTTAACAACTTCACATCCAATGACAGCATAATCTGTTAATGAGGATAATTTCTTGCACACTTAACTGTATAAACTGAATGTCAAATCAAATTTATCCATTACTCTACCCTGTCTATTAAGAATATTTTCTGTTTCTATGTTTTTAAAAACCTTAGGAAGAGGCATGTGATTAAAGGAATTGTAGACAGTCTCAAGCACAGGTATATCTTGAACATCTCTCAGCCTTAACCCTTCTCTACTCATATTTGCTTGGACACCTGCTGTTTCAGACTTCTTAGCTTTCTGTTTTGTTTGTAGTGCTAGCTTACCAAAGCCAAGGTTATTAGTGTGTAACCTTTCTGAATACATGGTATATTTACTTTTAACATCAGGTTTGTGTTGCATTTTTCTATTTAGCTATAGATATTTTTAAGGGCAGAAAATAATGAACTAAAGAGCTGAATGAAAGCTACAATGGTACTTCTATTGATTCTCTTTGATGATATAGAAACCTCTCCATGAAGTCTTTTATCTATCTTCACTGTTTAGCTAAACAGATGTAACAGTTCAAACCTGCAGTAAAAGGGTGGGTATTAGGTGCAGAAGAATTCAGCAATATTATGCGAGTATCAGCAACACAAGATGAACACACAAAGCTCTTAATCTAATTTTCATTTCAAGAACTATTTGGGAAAATCTCTAAGCTCAGAAAAAAAACCCTGATTCATATTCTTTTGTCTTCTCGAAAGTGTCAGTTGCTACTGGGTCATAGTTAGGAATAAACAGTCAGATTAGTGATTGGTCACACAATGACATTTTCATTTTTTATATCCTAGATGATTCTCAAACTGAAAGGTATTAAAACTCTTTTTCCTCTGCAGGAGATTTCAAAACTCTGCGAAGCATTTAGACGCATAGTTGAGATCGAAGGGGTGTGAAGTCAGTCTGGAAAAATCAATTGCCATAGCTCTTTTACAGTAAATGTGAAAGAAAAATTTCTGTAAAATGTTGTTCTGTGCACATATAAAATTTAAGATATCTGGAAGATGACTGAAAGATCAAAACCTCACTTTTAGTACTGATTATGATACCAATTTATTTTGCATACACTTCCATAAAACATATTTGGACTGCAATTTTTCATTCAGCTTTGTACTAAACTGATCAGTACTATTTTGATGACAACAATCCTGGGTGACAACTGTAATTTTTTATCCATCTGCATTTTTCATCCATCTCACAGAGTGAATTGGTTCCACAATGCTGTTATAATCTGAAGAGACACAAAGCATCCAAATGAGGAATGTGCTTTTCATTTGTGTGTATGAAAGAAGTACAGTATCTAAAAGAACCTGATGATTATATCACTCATGGGACTGTCAAAACTCACCACTTGAGAAAAAGACTCCATTATCTGTCCAGTTAATTATGAAAGCATCTTCTTTCTTTGTCTTTTCTGGTGATATTTTAATGCAGGAATGAATTATTCTAAATTAAGAGATTTATCTTTTAAATATATTATACATTTTCCATTTGAATTTAAATTCAAGTATAAACATTTTTTGTGCTGCATGTAATACACAAAGAACTCAAACTTTGAAGTTATTTCTTTTTCTGTTTGTTTTCTTTAATCTTGGTGAATTTACAATTTAGAAGCTGTACACTTAGAGTGGGTTGTAACCCTGCTGAATTGAGCAGAGTTAGGTCTCAGATATACCTTTCTGTTCACTTGTGCTGGCTTAGTGGTAAATGTCAGCCTGCAGCAGACATGCAGACATAAACATTAGTTAGAGAAGTTTAAAGGAAAATGCTAGACCTGCAGTGACTGAACGGAGGGCATGCAGCTGGTTACTTTCCCCCAGGACTCACATGTCAGCTCTGCTGAGTCCTGATGACTGGATTAGGTGTCTGAATGCACAGGGGATCCTCAGGTATTTTAGCTGCTCAGATTCTACTGCAGTATTCACACAAGTTATTGTTATTAGGGAATCTACAGTGCTGAGGTCATAGAAAATTGAAAGAAACGCGGCTATCACAAAGCATCTCAAACATCACTTATGTCAGTGTTTTACAACAAAATACATCAGCGACACTCTGTGCTGACTGCAAACAAAACTGTGGAAGAGACAGGAATGGCAGTTTGACATGCCTGGCTATGCTTTAAAGTGTGCCAAAGTTGTATGATTTTTTCCATATATCCGAGTAACTCTACTTCTGTAAAATGATGTCCCACATCATAAAAGTCTGTATGCAAACAGACAGCAATGAAACAGTCAAAATGGAAAATGCACACTAGGTTTTCTGAGAGATGCTAATGAAGGCAGCAATGTAAATGAGAAGAGTTTGCAACTTTCTGCAAAATTCAGTAACTAGGAGCATCCTAATGCCTATAGGACTTTGAAAATTTAGGTGAGCATTAATTCCATGGGAAAGTCAAGTATTTCCACATTTATTAGTTTTCACCATTGAAATGTGGACAGTGAATAGCTTTCTGACAGAGGATCCCATAGACCTTTTGTTTGTTTTAATATGGTGCTGCCTAATATTACATCTAATTTTACATCTGAAGTACTAATACAAAAATTCCAGGTTAATTTTGGTCTTAGGTTATGTTATAGTTTTATAGCCTATAAATCATCACTTATCTTGGGAGGCCACGAGTCAGGTAGTGTGCAAAGGAGGACAATTGAAAAATGAATATAGATCTTTATCAGTGAAAAATGGGACTCATTTATTGTGGGTGAATACTGGTTACTCCATCTTCACATGCGAAGACTGCTTCCTAGTCACATCATATCCCATGTTTTCAGGAGTGCCTAACAATCCATTTCCTTTGAAACTGCTGCTGGGAATCTTCAAAATTTCAGTGTAAATGTAATTGTTCATCAATTGACACTCAAGTTAGAGTTCATAGCAATTTACATTGGAAACCCAAAACTTCTAGATTACATATTTGGAAAACTCATTGCTTATTTTCTTGGTTAAACCTTTGCAGTAGAACCTAAAAAGTAATCAGTTTGTTTCAGTTCAATGTCCTATCTAGTATGGAGGGAATTATTTGATACAAGAGATGAATAGTGTTTTCATGTTAACTAACAGTTCATATTAATGTTTTTTATTTTATGTTTGTTTGTATTACTGTATTTCATGTCAGTGCATTTTGTGTTTTGCTCAGATATTGTTGGAAATTTCATAATCACCACCACCTCCATTTCAGCACAAACCTGGGATAAAGCAATGACATTTAATGCAGAAGAAGAAATGGAAGAGAGAATAATTTGAAGAAATTAAAAAAAAAATTAAAACAAATAAGATCTAAAGTGTCAAATGAAAATTATAGTGAGTACAAATACAAAATCTTGTGTGTGAACAGTATCTCTTCTTCTGTCACAGTCGTAATTAAGATAATATATATACATGCAAGAATATCCACATCCAGATTACACTATTCTTTCTACTGTCATTACTTAGGGCAGAAATCCACCTGTGTCACCACAATAACAGAAGAACTGTAAAACCTTTTTTTAAATTTCCTTGAAGCAGCAGGGATGTAGTGCTTAATCCTCAGGTCCAACTGAAAAACACACATTTTCAGGGCAGAACAGCATAGAGATCTTAGCATTTCATAGTGATTCAACTGATTACCTTGGCTAATTAAAAGTAGATAACATTTTTAGAATATTATGTTAGGCTCTTGACAATAAGCTCACTGAAAAGCATTTTTCACTGTTATTGTTAAGATTGCATCTAGTTCTAAATTCATGACTACTATTCAAATTAATGATCTTAAGAGAGCATACAAGCGAAGCTGCAATGTAAATTAATAGAATTAGATACAGTATGTTGCTGTGGACATTTCATCAAACTAGTATTCTGTTTACAACTGTTGCACTGATAATTGCTGGAGCATGGTAACATAGTTTGAGAGCCTATATTTTGGGATTTTTATTAGTATAATACTTTTCTGTTTGAATGATAAGTGCTTTGCCTCAGAATAAAGGACTGCAATGGTAATTTGATAACATTCAGACAGTTATATGCACAAACAAGTATTGTGAGCTAGCTGGAGTATTTAAATGTGCAGATATAATACAATTTATTTTAGGAAACTTGAGGATTGTTATTGCTTTACTCAGAGAAAGAAATAAATTTACCAAGTAATTTTTTTTCAGTTATTTTGAAGACATGTACATTGTATCCTGCTCTTTCTCACAGAAGCCATTAAAAGATTCTCAAAGAGTAGAAGCAGAGGTTCAAAGATGTCAACTACATGCTTAGGAAAAGATATTTTAGTAGATCTTGACAGCCATTATTCACTATACCTCAGATTCGCTAAAGCTCTGAAATCCCACTGGAATTTCCATACAGAATTTTAAAGGATTATAAGGCATTTCAATGTCTGGACCTAGTTCTTCTGAGGATATGTGAAATTTAAGAACCTGTTAGTAATTTAAAAAACTGAAAAATATTAAGACCAAATATGAGAATTTTTAACAGCCTTTTATAATAGGTGATTTCTCAGAAGTTTATATTCCATTTGTCTGAAAATTTGGCTTCTTTTTTGAAAAAAAACCCCACAGAAATAGGTATTTCAGCTGAAGCATAACAGAAACTCCTACTAAATAGCAGAAATGGTCAAAAGGAGAGTAATCATCAACAATTTATCTTTGCCTCTGAAATGTTTATTTTAGAGGGAATGAGCAACTAGAATAGGGTTGTGATGTAAAGAGCAATCTGATTCCTCTTCAGAGCAATACTCAGCTGAAATTCTTACTCATTCATAAAGTCAGTAATGTCATACAATCTTAAGAATATAATAGGGAGGAAATCTTAGAGAATGTAGCAGAATGAGGAAAACCCAAAGGTTGACTTACAAGGAAATATTTGGAAAGCTCAGTATGTGTATATAAGGTATTAGAGAAAGAGTTCTATCTGTAAAGAATCTCAGAGAATAAAAACCTGAGAAAAAATAGAGATCAGGAGAAGGAACGCAATCAGGTATTGATTCTTTCTCCTAGTGAGAGGTCTACTTAATTTCAAGAATACCTCCTTGTTCTGTGCTGTAGGTTTATGCAGAATAGATTAATTTCTAACTCATTTCCTGAAGCTTTTATCTTCTTAAGTTTGTTAGCAGTAATTTGCTAGGCTAAAGGAAATTAGGTCTAATTGATAGTGCTCTACAAATAAGAAACCAATAACAATTACTTTTCACACTGAAAGAATTAGATTGGCAACTGTTGAAACTTTTCATTTGCCAGGGTAGTATTGAATGAATATTAAAAGTTAATAAAGTTATAGTCAAAGATATGATTGCAGCATTAAACATGGTAGATTAATTTTCAGTAATTGAAATTGAGAGGCCATACATTACACTTATTATAATTTACCTGTTACTATGCTAAATCACTTCCAAAGTATCATGAGAAACCCTGTATGCCAGTAGTTTGTAAAAAACTGGAGAAGCAGCTCTGGCATATCTTCAACAGACTCATAATTTCAGTCATCTTTGTAATTGTCTTCAGACAGAAGAGCTGATTTATGATATTTGATATCATCTTCCAGCATAATGAAACTGCCTTCATCTATTATTCATGCAGACAAAATTGTTTCCGTGACAGAAAGGAGGCATGAAGAATATGAGAGGAAGTGTCATGGCAGTGATTTTAAGGAAAGAGGAACATACCAGCTCCAAGCATGTTGGAGGAATGAATGCAGATGGATAGAGGCCAAGTGCAACTTAACAAAGGAAAGAAAGCAAGAAAAGTGAAACACATTCCCTCATGCATATGGACTTTCATTATGGAAGCAAGGGAGATACTCAACTCAGTTTCATGAAGGTAATAAATAATAATCATGAGGAAAGACAGAACGGAACACACACAAAACTGCAGTTATGTGGAGCAACAAGAGAATAAGAGTGGGAGTTGACAAGAAAGTGGTGGGTTCTGGAAAAGCACAAAGCTCATAGATAGGAAAGGAAAAGGCAGTGAAGGAAAAGAGAGCAGGATACCACTTGAGCAGAGTGAAGGAGAATGAGAAGCTATGGAAAGACATCAGAGTTGTGGAGTTACCACTTGTGACTAGGGAACAAGGATGTGCAATGAGGTAGTGCCTGAGTAATTAATTTATTTTAAGTTTCTGACATGAGTGATGTACTCAGCCTATCACAGCAGTAATGTGTGCCCAGCCTCTGTGCAGTACTCTCCAATATGGAGAAAATCTTTATCAGTTCTTGTACTCTTCCTAACCCTTTAACTCTCCTTTGGGGCTGATAGACTGTATAATTTTGCAAATTAAACCCTTTGCTATGTTGTCTGAAGAAATGAATATGTTTAACTACATGTTTCTCAAACTAAGACATTTTCTTTTCAGAAATAGAATGATAGCAATAAATATCATACATTTTTTATTTCACTGGTTTTAAAAGGGATGAAGTTTATGGGATGAAGAGGTGACTATCATCTCTTTGGAAGGAATACAAAGTAGTCAGCTGTGCAAAAATCACCCTAAATAAAAATGGAGGTCATCTAGCATTTTTAAACATAAAATAAATACTGTGATCCTGAAAGCAAACAAAGTTTGGGGATTTAACTTAATCAGATATGAGATAATTTGTTTTCAAAATTAAAATTATACATGGATATTGTAGATAACTGTAATAAAAAGAAAGTAAGATTTACTATTTTCATATTTGTTGCCTGTTTTCTAATTCCAGAATGAGGCAGTTTTAAAAATGGCATTGGTTTAAAAGGCATGTGAGGGCAGAGACTGTGGGCAACAGAAGGTCTGAAATATTTCTGAGGAAAAGGACTCTACTCCAACACTGAATTTTGTAAGCAGAATTAAATCATTTGTCTGTGCAGTGATCTCCAGTAGCCCATTTCATTGTGTATTCTTCAAATACATCAATAACAGAAGGAAAACAAGGGTCGTTCCCTTGTGGTCCCATTAGTAAGTGGAGGGGGGGCCTTGGTTACAAAGAACACAGAGAAGATGGAGTTACTGAAAGTCTTTGTATCAGTCCTCACTGACGAGAACAGCCCTGAGGAATCTCTCATCCAGGACACTAGAGGACAGGAATGTTGAAAGGAGACTTTCCTTTGGTCAAGGAGGATTGGTTTAGAGAACAGCCAGGCAAAACTGACATGCACAAGGCCTTGATGGGATGAATCCATGAGTGCTGAGAGAGCGGGCAGACCACTGTAGCTAGGCTGCTCATGATTGTCTTTGAAAGGTTGCAGGAGTCAGGCGAGGTGCTTGAGGATCGGAATAAAGCAAATGTCATCCCTCATTCAAGAAGGGCAAGAAGGAGGAGCCAGAGAGCTTCTGGCCAGTCAGCTTCACCTCAGTCCCTGGAAAGATGATGGAGTGTCTCATTCTGGATGTGGTCTCTATCCACATGAATGACAAGAAGGTGATCAGTAGTCAGCACGAACTCATGAAAGGAAAATCATGCTTGACCAACCTGATTGCCTTCTGTGAAGAAACAACTACCTGGATGGATGAGGGAAGAGCAATACACATTGTCTGCCACACCTTCAGCAAGGCTTTCAACACTGTCTCTCACAATATCTTCATAGGAAAACTCAGGAAGTATTGACTGGATGAATGGACAGTGAGATGCATCAAGAACTGGCTGAATGGAAGATCCCAGAGGATCATAATCAGCAGAATAGTGTCCAGTTGGAGGCCTGTCACCAGTGGTGTCCCTCAGGGTTCAATACTGAGCCCAGTATTATTTAACTTACCAACTTACTTATTTAACTTACTAGCTCAGACAAAGGGACAGAGTTACTCCTCAGCAAGTTCACTGGTGACACAAAACAGGGAGGAGTGGCTGATACCCCAGAGGACCTTCATAGGCTGGAGGGATGGCCAGAGAGGAACTGCCCATCTGAACTGAAGTTCAACAAAGGCAAATTCAGAGTCCTTGGCCTATGAACGGTAACCTCAAGTAACAGTACAGGCTGCGGGGTAAGCTGCTGGAAAGCAGCTCTGCGAAGAAGGACCCGATGGTCCTGGTGGACAGCAAGCCATCCATGAGCCACCAGTGTGCCCTTGTGTCCAAGAGTGGTATCCTGAGCTGCATTAGAAAGAACATTGCCATCAAGTTGAGGGAGGGAATTCTCCCCCTCTACTCAGCTCTGGTGAGATGACATCTGGAGTGCTGCGTTTTGTTCTGGGCTTCTCAGTATGTGAGATACGTGGAGTTCCTGAAGTGAGTCCAGAGGAGGGCTACGAAGATGATTAAGGGACTAGAGCATCTCACTTATGAGGAAAGGCTGAGGGAGCTGGGCCTGTTCAGTCCTGAGAAGAGATCCCTGAGAGGGATGTGTATAAGTGTTTGAAAAGGTGGTGTCAAGATGACGGAGCCAGACTCTTCTCAGTGGTGTAGAGCAACAGGACAAGAGGCAACAGGCACAAATTGATTCACAGGAAGTTCCACCTGAATATGAGGAATAACTGCTTTTCTCTGTGGGTGACTGAGCACCGGATTGGCCAGAGAGGTTGTGGAGTCTCCCTCACTGGAGATATTCAAGAACTGTCTGGATGCAATCCTGCGCCATGTGCTCTAGAATGACCCTGCTTGAGCAGGGAGGTTGGACCAAATAACCCAGTGTGGTTGCATCCAACCTGACCCATTCTGTGATTCTGTGAAGTATTTTTTATCCCTGCACTTTCACAGAAACACTAGATATACAGAGCAGGTAGGCATTTGGTTGAATGGTAAAACTGTGTTGGGAAACCTTGTGGAAGACACTGCATTCAAGGAGTCAATGATCTTGAGAAGTCCCTTTACTGGGACTCTATATTTATATATAGAATATATGGTCCATAAGGAAAAAAACAAACCTAACAGTAAAGTGAATCTGGGTATTACAATGTTCTAATAACACTGTTATAATATAATAATGGTATCTGTTTTGCCTTGTTTCTATAGCACTATAAAGGAATCCCTGTAATTTTTGGCTTTTCGATATTTGATGCATAATGTTTGGTGTTGAAAAAAGGGAAAACAGATAAGTAGGCAGAATAACTCAATTTGGCATAATTTTACACTTACCAAATAATTGTGACAATTTACTGCTGAGGACCATTACCTTAGAAAGTATAATCTGGAAACAGGTTGATGACTGCAAAACAAAAGTTCTAGAAAATCTGACTTCCTAAGTGCACTGTGTATTTATATTCACTCAAGAATTAGAAAAAATAGTGCTATAAATTGCTACACATTTATTTTCCAAATACTGTGAAAGACATGAATAAATATTTTAGTATTTGTATTAATACTGATCTTTTACTAACAATGGTCTCCAGGCTTAATGTTATTTTTATGACTTGAAATGAACTGAAGTGCCAGCGGTTAAACTAAAAAACAATCTCTTTAAGTGGATAATCATTCCTCAGAAGTCATCCCAGTCCCCAAACATAATTGTGAATGGTCAATATTCAACCTCAATTATCTCTAGTGTGCTCTGAATTCATGTTTGATATTGATAAAGCATTTAGAAATTAAAGAAACAAAAGACAACACAACACAAAACACAATGTATAAATCTTAAATATAATTAATATTATGTAGTCAACTTGAAGAATGTCCTTAGTCTTTCAGAGAAGGCACATGACTATGTGAATAACTTAGTTTACTGGCATAAGGAGGCAGTGATGGAGGAAGTACAGCACTTTAATGCAATGTTGAGATAAAAATTACCCTAACACACACTAAATGCTATATTTAGTGTGTAAAACAGTTTGAGAGATCTACAAGATGGATGATTATTGATTGAATAATTTTGATTTTAATGAAATTCTCTGTGGAATTTTCATAATTTGTTTGCATCCCCATTGTTATATTTATTTCAGTTTTGTCAGACGTGTCTATATGGTGTTCTCACTACATCAACAAAAAATTCATGCAGAAGTACATGGGCTGCAACAACTAATACCTTGGAGTATCTCCCTTATTCAGCTCTCCAGTAATAATTTCCTGTCCCTCCTCCTACTTCCTCAGATGTCTCAAAAAAAAAAACAAACCAGGAACAAAAAGTCAACCAAACAAATAAACAGAAACAGGCAAATAGGAAAAAGACTCACTCTCTACAAGATTCAATAAGCTGCACAAAACATACTTGACAAACATATATTTCAACCCAACAAGGAGATTACCTCATCAGGTAATGACATGCAAGAGGCAGTGTTAGATCCAAGAGCCTTTGCCTCCTATCTCCAGAGTATTTATCAAAACAGAGAAGGCCTACCACTGAAGAATAAGTTTAAAAAAAAAATAAAATGTATTTTGAGAGGAAACATCCTATTGGAAGTGAATGGAAATTGTCCTACGAGATGAAGCCAAAGTTTTCAATTGGCCATTAAAACAAATTGAAATGACTTCAAACCACACAGTGGAGATGTAATAAAGTATGGTTGAGTGAGTGAGCTGTTACATTTTACATCCCATATTGATGAAATGTTCTTGCAGTGTTATGCCAGAATGACTTCATAGTAAACTATGATAATGTGTGGAGGTAGCAGTTGTCTGGATAAATATTCATAAAGGAGATTTAGTCAGTGTGGCCTACCTAGTCATTGCATGAAGAAGGCATTTTTGGAGTTACTGAAGACACTAGTGTGTAGGAAGAAAAGCAGAACTATTCCATGTCATAAATCAGATTAGAGAGCACTGACAAAACAGTTAGGTTTTCAATAGTAGATTCATACTTCTTTACTGGGACACTTACTTCAGTAAAGGTTTTTAGACAGTTTGCCAAATCTTTCCATGAATCAAAGAATCACAGAAAGGTTGAGGTTGAAAGGGACTTCAGAGACGACCTGCTCAAGTCTCCCTACTCAAACAGGACTCCCGCTCAAGCACAGCCCAGGACCATGTCCAGGTGAATTTTTACTCTCTCTAAGGATGGAGACTCTACAACTTCTCTGGGCAACCTGTCTCAGTGCTTGGTCCCCATCACAGTTAAAAATTGTTTCCTTGTATTCGGGAAGGACCCTCCAATGTTTCATTTTGAACCCATTACTTCTGGTCTTTTCCCTGGGGATCACTGCAAAGAGCCTGACTCTCTCATCTTCATTTCCCCCACCCTCATCAAGTATTCACACACAGTAACAAGATCCCCCTGAGCCCTCTCTTTTCTAGGCTGAACAGACTCAACTCACTCAGCCCTGCTGCATGTGTCAGATGCTCCAGTCCCTTAATTGTCTTTGTGGCCATTCTCTGAACTATATCCACTATGTCTATGTCTCTCTTATACTGAAGGGCCCAGAATTGGCCGCAGTGCTCCAGGTGTGACTTGCCAGTGCTAAAAAGAGGGAAAGGATCATCACCTCCCTCCCACCTTTGCCTAAAATACCCTGTGATAGCATTTACATTTTTTGCAGTAAATTTCTTCGCATTTACCTCAATACTCACAGCACTACCTGTCTGACTTATTTTCTATAGACAATTCAAACGAGGTTCTGCATCTCTGATAATAAATTCATAGTCAATTTTCTGTTTGCTGCTCCTACTGAATGTTGGATATTACGATGCACTAATCATGAGTTTTTTCACTGTCCTTGTATGCAGTTTTGTCTAAGATTCTTTCAAGAGAATGAAAAGTTGTTTTCATGGTACTGGAAGCATCTTCCAAGGATCAGAAAAGCATTCCACAGTGCTCCTACATGTTTGATTACCTGCTGAAAAGAGCATACAAAAATTTCCACCTTTTATATACAACAGTCTCAAAGGACAGATTATGTTCATTATTGAAAAAGCTTCATTTATGGTGAACAAGATTTTATTAGCAGAAGAAAGGAAAGTTTTGAGCAGTCTGTTTGATAATGTCACACCAATGTTATTTAAATGAGAATTATTACTAGATTTTTTCAAAGACAGCATGGCTTTTATGAATGGTAGTTGTCACAATAAAATCTAGAAGTAAACTAACTCTAAAATGCTTTGTCATGCGCTCATGTTTCTGTATAATAAATCAAGATGCATTTGTGGTTCAGATTACTGGAATATAACTGTGGGACTCTTCTCCATCACTAATAAAGGCCATCTGTGCTCAAGCTGTGCACACACAAGGGCACAGCGTGGTTCCAGACTTGCTCCTTGGGCAGAGGCACTGAGAAAACCATGGGTATAGAGTGAAGACCAGATCACCTCTCAGCATTATGTAGCTTCTCTATCTTTCAGGTAAGGGTGAAACATTGGATAGAGACTGTGAACTACTGCATTATAAGGGAACAGAACTAACTATTGGCAGAAGTCTTTGACACAAATATATATAAATCTAAGTTTTCCTTAACGTTGTGTTTGTTTTACTAAACTAATTAAATTCACTATTTTTAGGCTCTTCCACTCAAGACAAAAAAGCATAATAAAGTTTTCTAATGAAGGAAAAAAGTAATGGTTTTTTAAAGTCATACTGATATTTTATGGCAACTGAAACCTGATAGAGATTCCATTCTTTTCAGTAAAGAAGACATCACTGTTTTCTTTCAGAGAATTATCAACTCTTCTTAAAACACATTGCATTTCTTCTAGATGTCCCTCTTTCTCATTTTCTTTTTGAAGAATCAAAACCAAGTATGCTCTTACTCTTTGCTCTGAAGGTTCTCTATCAAAAAATACATAAGAACAAGCACCTCATGGTACTATTTTAGACAGAGTTTATTTAACTTAGGACATAGAAAACAGAAATGTATGCTTTAAGAGTTACAGGTCATATACTTCTATCTGGAAAGTTGGGGATTTTTTTTGATTCATTATCTGAAAATAGCTGAAAAAAATTTTCTTTTTAGCATGCACTTCAACAAGATTTCAATGTTTGATAATGACTTTATTTAAAGGCAAATATTTTGGGGTTTAGTTTTAGTAAACTTTCAATTATTTTTTCTTCTTGTTGTATTACAAAATTACAAACACAAATGTTACTACAGAAATGCCCAGAACTTCTCTAATTTCCTTTGTTTCATGTCATATACAATTGTGAACCTTTTTTTGCTGCTCAAAGTCAAATAAAATCATGTTCACTTAATTTCCCATAAAATCCCAATACTTACATTCAGTGAATTCTTTGGAAACTGAAGTTTGAACAAATAGAAAATACAGATCTGAACTGAGATTACATGTAGTGCCAAGCCAGAAATGAGAGGGGTTATAGGAGTGGTCAGAGGTGAAGTTATGTGGCTGAAGAGTTTTCTTTTCTAGCTGGTGCCTGTGACAGAATCTTGCCTATATAGCAACCATTTTATTTTTTTAGAAAATATTCTTAATTCTAGTAAGATAAATAGTTAGTTCTGAAGCTAGACTTAACTTACTTTTCTTTATTCCCTGGAATTGTGCAAGCTCAGATTGTATGGGGCTTTGGGCAACTTGCTCTGGTGGCATGTGTCCTTTTCTATGGCAGGGAGGTTGGAACTAGATGATCTTTAAGGTCTCTTCCAACCCAACCCATTCTCTGATTCTATGATTTGCTGAACTTATCTGGCCAGCAGTACCTTTTGTGCCCAACTATAGACCATTTCTGTGACACTGATCCAAGTATCTAGCTTTTCCCTTTCAGATACCTCAGCTGCCATGTTCTTACAGAGTATCTGAGTTCAGGCTTTTCTTTCTTTCCAGCTACTGCAATCACTATGATCATCTACAGAGAGCATCTGAACAGCAGATTTTATTGTTTTGCCCTTGTTAGGCCTGCCTCATTACGTCTTCTAAGGTCCTGGAATCAAGATACCTTCTCCTCTGGCTTATTGCTTAATGGCTTGTATATAATTTAGAAACAACTATACTAACTAAAATATTTCTTTGTGTTACAGTTCACAGTTGCTAGTAATATGGTTGTCATGGTAACAAAGGAATTGTAAGCATTGATTTTTTTATTTATATTTTTATCTGCCAATCAAAACCATACTTTGCAAGCCCAAACACCCAAAGCTAAATGCCTGAACATCCTAGCTTTTAAAAATCTGACACATCGTAGCCCTCATTGTCCTCTGAAAAGACACCTTTACTTTGATTGCTAAAAATCAGGTGAGAAATCCACAAATTTACCTCAACTGCAGACAGTCTTTGATTTCAACTGATACAAATGTAGGAGTCTTTGGAAAATAAAGGATATATAGAAGACAAAGAATATATAAAAAAATAACTGCTAGAATTTTGCATACTTCAAAATTTTGAATTCCTTGGTATTTTTGTAAGTAATTTCACCAGTCTTATTTCTGCACTTACTTGTGCACTGACTGCAAGGTGTAGTTTGGAAAAGAAGGAATGAAACAAACAGATTTTCTAATCATCTTCAGTTATGAACCTGTCTTAAGACATGTCTTTAGAGATTATATTTTGTTTTATGGTGTCTTTCCAGCCAAAAATGGTACAAGGAATAAAGTTGTTTAAATGGATCGATTTGGGACTTGATTATAACACATTTGCTTAACTGTATTTTTTACTATGAAAGCTTGAAGAGGAGCAGATTTGAAAAAAAGGGAAAAGGAGCTTATGTTCAAGCAAATATAAACTTCAGCTCATTACAAATGCAAACTCCATCTTTCACAGTCATAACTATACTTTCAGTTACAAAGCAGCCAAGTTCCGAAAAGGCATTCTATTCATGCATTTCAAAGGCTATCAAATTCATAGTTTCATTTGAAACTACTGAGGATATTGATTGAATATGAAACAGTAAAAGAATGTACCCACTTAGACCAGATGTCATTGCCACTTACAAATATGAAAAGTCAAAACTACCCTATTGAAAATCCCATGATCTTTAAGAAACAGCAAAAGATGCCCTTTGAAAGTGCACTTTGAAAGTGTCATTAGCACTCAATGCCTTTTTTTTATTTTTCTGTGAATACAAAACAAGTGCATATGGATATCACCCCTGTTTTCATCTCCTCTTCATTAAATCCGTTTCTGAAATTATATCTGGAATGCCATCAAAGCACATACTTTAAGTTTGTTTTAAAATTGAAGGCAAAATGTATTTAGCTGCTTGGTAAAAATCAGCATTTCTAATGGAGCTGAGAAATAGATTTTAGTATAGAGGTATTATGTAATGCACAATGTCTTTCTTATCCCAGTGACAACAGAAATTGATAATGATGATATCTAAAATTATTCTAATTAATGATATAATATGAAGTAATTCCTTTAATAATTTTTATGTGTTAGTTTGTAAATCTAAGCAAGGTTATAGTTACATTTGGAGGAAATTTTGTTTCTCTTCATATTATATACAGTCCTTTAGACTAAAGATTTACCCTTGACAACTTGGTAAAAGGAGAAATAATGGCTGAATATTAAATGAAATACTGAAATATCACTCACCTAGGAATAAAAATATCCTAGGGAGTACCCAAAATTTCTATGCTGTTTATAAACAAACACACAAATGAAACAACAAGCCTAATTACTGTCAGAGGAACTTGACACTATTTATTTTATCTTTGAAGTAGCAGACATTACTTAGATCATTAATGTGGATTTAAGAATTTATTGTTGATATTTCTGGGTGCATTCATTAGGTATTCTTATTCAGAGGCATACACATGTTTTCTAAACACCATAAATAATTGAGGAAATCCCTACTCAGTGTGTTTGGATTTTCTTTTTTTTCCTGTTTAAATACAGTCTTCTGGTGACAAATGAGTAATATTTTTATTGAATACTTATCATTATAAAAGCAAACTGCAATTTAGGAAAAAAATATTTTCACTGTTTGTACTGTAAATCAAGTTTTAGAAAGGTCCTAGAAAATTTGATCAAATATTACTGTACAATTATTTTCCAGACACAGTGGAGGTTTTCTAAGGATTCACTGAAGGAAGTGTTCTTCCTGTTACATAGAACAGCAATTTGTATATCACTGTTTATTCCTCCAGAAAATCTTTTCATAAGGAAAAATGCTTTCTAATTTGTTATTGTTTGGTTTGACTCTTGGCAAAATGCCAAGCCTCTCAGAGCCGCACAGAGTTTCAGTTACAAGAAGTGAGGGGAAAAAACCCTGAAACTGATATATATATATATATACATATTTACAGAAATTTACAGCATATATATATATATATATAAATATAAATATAAAAGACAAACCAACAACAACTTAAATGACACTTCCCTCTCAACAACACACAGGTTTCACCACCCAGAACCCCAGAGAAACATACCCCAAAGAGAGGGAAAGAGCAACCCAAACAAAACAAAAGCATTTTACTTCCCTAAGAGCAAAACTGCTGTGGATATCTCAGCACAGGAGCGGTGAGGCCTAATCTTTCTGAACTGCAGAAGCGAGGTGCTCTCAGCACTGCCAAAGGGAGAAGAGAGAGACACTGGGAGTTGCTCTTTGATTTATAGACAAGCTGATGTCAGATGGGATGAAATATCTCACTGGTCACTTAAGTCAGCTGATACCTGTTCCTAACCACATGACCCATGAAATTGGGACCTAGCTAAAACTAAAACCTTAATCTGAGTTTTTTGGGGTTTATCAAACCCATGACAAATTTGTATCTGTAAGAAGGTTAGGTTTTTATAGAAAAAAGAGAACTTTCTAGCAAAATGCGGACACTGAGTTGTACCATGAAATTAGTGGCTTCTACGAATAAGGCCACATACAAGAAATTTACAGAGCACTTGCACAATGACCTGATTTAAGCCCTTAATCTCTTCTTGCAGAAGAAGAAATTTTTAATTTTGACTTTCACTCTAAAGTAGCAAAACGTTGGAATAGGTAGCCAGAGAAGATGTGGAATCCACATCCCGGGACATCTTCAAAACTCTAGGCCCTGATGCTGCAGTTGAATCCTCATGGCTGACCTTGAGGTAAACTGGGACCTTAGAAAATGGAGTTTTGGGAGGCTGGACCAGACAACTTCTAGAAATCCCATTAAATCTAAATTAGTGTATGATTTGATCACAAATTTTAGGTAGAATCACAGACTCACTCTGAGAGTGTTTCAACTTTTAGGAAAAGGTGGTTCTGCAAAATTTTCTATTAATTGTATCTCTTTGGTGCTGCTCCTAGGGTCTGTACTTGCTGGTCATCAGACTTCCGTGTGTGCTTTGCACAAGTTTTCTCTCTAGCCAGATGTTTAACTGGCAGAAGGTCTGATTCAGTCTTGCAAAGTACTTGAGACAGTGTTTTATATCTTGAATTAACTTTCTGGTACACATCATATAATCATAGAATGGATTGGGATGTAATGGACCTTTAAAAGTCATCTGACATTAAACATGTATGCACCAAGAGCTATCTAGCACTAGCAGCCACCTACTTAACAGAAATGTCACTCTTAAAGGATATTTTATACCTAACTTCTTCTAACACACAAAACTTGCCGTATTGAGCTTTATGTGAGCAAGTAAACTCACAAAACTCTAATGGACCATATGTACCCTGTAAGGATCCAAGAAAATAATTGACTTTGCACTGTGGGTAAAGGCATGCAAGTGCTTAACATCAACTCAGGAATATATTACCAGCTGAAAGAGGTAAACAGGGACACAATGGGTAGTTGCAAATGCCTAGTGAATGCAACATTAGAGAAATGGAATCCTTCTGGGTTCAATAGCTGTAAAATCGAAAGACAACAAGCACCCACACTCATTAGGGCTGTTGTCTTTAGCTGGGGAGCTTCCATGATGTAAAATGGGTAGCAAAAATCTTTAAAAGACAGTTGAAACAGTTCTGAGTCTTGATTATTCTATGTTTTTGAGAAGTCTAAATCAACTTGAGAAAGCAAAGTGTCAGGAATTTTTCTTAAAACAAAAGGACTTTTTTCTTTTCCTCAGACCAGCAGTGCCTCCAAAAATCACCTTTCCTAAACTAAAACAGAGTGTTTTGCTTATTCATTCTGACATTTTGCAGATTTATTGTCTGCTTATATACATTGTATTTCAAAGACTTGTCCATGCTTGGGCCAATACAGTGAAGACCTACCTGGCATGTACTTTTTGTCCCCTACATGCAACTAAGATTAACAGATGGACAGTATCATGTAAAATTTCATTTCATTAGTGGGAAGGAAATGAAGGCATCATGTAGATTCTTGCTATAAACTTTATTGTGTATTTTGAGTATCACAACGTTTCTACCATTTTCATGAGTACAAATGGCTATTTGTCTGAGTTATCCTAAATCAAATTTACTGGAATCCATACTGCAAGATATGGGGAAACATTCCATTTCAAGATTTTTCAAAACCTGAACTATTTTCAGAATAATTTTTAAAAGTCCCCTCTTTAGAGTGGAGAGAAGAGGCAATTAGTGTCATCATTTGTGAGAGACAATTGTGTCATCAGTGGAGTCACCCGACTATGTAATAGTTATGTTTGAAGGGAAACACAGACACTTTGGGAATCTCTTGCTAAAAAAACAGGTAACGTTTTTCTCTCAGTGATAATCAGAGTTGCGCTTAGCAGGTATATTTCTCTAATCCAAGATTAATATTAAAGAAAACTCTTTATAAAGTAATTTAAGAAATTCTGCAGGTATTTTTGTATTGTTCTAATCTAATTATAAGAAGTCTTACTGAAAGACTTCAATTTCATGTGTTCAGAGCTCTAAAAGGAAATTTACTGCCAAAGACTTTTGCAGCTTTTCAAGTGTAACTACATATTAAAAATCCAGGATTACTGTGTCTAAAGAATTTTTTGTTATTTTTAATCCTCCCAGATCATCAAGTCACTTCTGGACCAGGAAAACTTCGTTTCTTTCAGATATGTGTCCAGTGTGCCCCATTTCCCCCAGCTTCTCTTTTCCACAGAGCTTCTGAGATGCCCTAACAGTACAAGAGGGAGCTCAATTTTGCTGTCCTAGAGCTCTGTCCCCAGCATGGCTGCCATAGTTCTCTGGCCAGCTGCTACCAGGTGGAACATGTCATGACTGAGCTCTGCCAGCCTTTCCTCAGATAATTTAACATCTTTCTTCCACCTAAGTGCTAATTTTTGAAAGAATAATTTGGCTATGACCAAAATTACTTGAACTGTTATGATGGTTTTGTTGACAAACCAGTATGATAACACAAACTTATTTCCCATATGAAACCATGCCAAGAACAGATTAAAATTCTATTTCCTTTGGCAAGGACTTTTATTCTGCTGTTTCTGGTATCAGCACTGTCATTTGAATCATCATGATTCAAAAAACTTTGAATTACGGACCATTAACAAGGGGTATATCTCATAACTGTGCTCATCTTTGTACATTTATCTGCATATGACTTCTGGGAAAAAGAATGACCCACTCAACTAATAATTTTTCAGCCAGGAAAGCCTTTGGCATATAAATAGCTTTTAAAAACATATTGATGTTGGAATGTATTCTTCTAAGCATGTACACAACAGTAAATGCAAACCCCATCATAGTGATAGAAAGTGATAAGAACTGGATTTTTACATGTATGCATTGACTATTTCTGAATTTGGATGTTTGTTGTCTACATTTAATTAGTTGGTTGTATGAGCAAGAAACATCTGGCAAATGATCCAATGAGACTATGCAAAATAGTTTGGATTAAAGTAGCATTTTAATGCTGAACTGTTCAGAATTAAAAAATATTGGAGACAGCTTGTTATTGAAAGAGCACTGAGTAACCTTCTGTTGTCTGCCAGCTTCTGGGACAAGATTTATCCAGGATCATTAACAAATGTCTGGACATCCTTTAGTTTTGCCTGTGTATAGGACAGAAGATGGGGGAATCAAGGATATAGGGTAGTAGCGAGTGGCTGTGCAGGTAGCACTGTCCAAACAAAAGAAGCAAAGAAGCAAAAGTGTTCTAGGTTAAAGAAAAATCTATGCTCAGGTTGAACCATTCCAAATGGGAGTGGATTTTATCACAAACTGACACAGAAAGTTTCACCAATTTGTACTAGACTACATTATTTTGACATTAATCTCTGGGGGATTTTTTTCAAAGTTACAGATTTTATGTACAGACATAGACACTTCCATGAAATTCAAGAGAATATTAAACTGCCTGAATAGGCTCATATCAAAAGCCAGGAGCTGAGGGGATAGGGGATTTACACATTCTTATCTGTACTTTTAGTTGCGGAGGCATATTTAAACAGGTTTGAAATATGGGAGTAGCATGCTTATATACCTTAAGTGGATTGTGATTATCAAATTATGAAATTAAAACCCAAATTCAATGTGCATGACTGAGACAGAAAAGAATTTTTTTCCCTATGTGAAATAAAGTTCTTGACATTGAAAAGGACGATAAAATAGAAAAATGGTGCTACAGTTCTGTTTGGTATTACAGTTAGGTCTAGTGGTCATTTTATTTTGAAATCAAATTTAATTTACATTACTTTTTAATGCATTATACTGTGGCAGATAAAGCATAAATCAATGGTGAAGTCAGATAATTTGACTATGTAGTGTTTGCATTTCAGTTACAACTGATTTACAGAGAATGTAAACTTAATAAATCTGTAAAGGTAATTTTTTTTTGGTATATTGTTTACAATATGTGGCAACAAAGATGTTAGGGAAGACTGAGGCTATTGCCCTTCAATCAGAGTATTTCTTTTACACAGCAGTATTAAAGGAGGGAAAGATGCTAAAAAAATAAAGTGCTTTCTCTTAGCCTTATGTTCTGTATCAGCAGGCTGAGTGGGAAAGGAAGGTATAGAAGGATTTATGTTCTGGTTTAAGGGTAAACCAGCAGGAGGAATAAATCTAACTCACAAACATATTACAAGTCAGAATTACAGTTTAGTAAAAAAAATCACAATAAGTACAAGGGTACAGAGGAAAAACTCCGTTTAACCCACAAAAACAAGTGTGTAACCCAGCACCCCTGGGGGACAAACAAAATGGTGATTGTCAGCCCCTGTGCTG
>JAWWEU010000111.1:52499136-52512644 GCA_035583155.1 Acropternis orthonyx | reverse complement strand
AGACAGAAGGTGATTCCTTTGAGGTGCAGGGTTGGTAGATGAAAGAAAAATTCCAAGATTTTAAATCCATAACAATTTCTTAGTACATCTGGAGGAAAACTCAATGTATTTATCTGGAGGAAAATTCAAAATATATATTTGCTTTACCTGCCAGACACCTAATTTTGTTTGTGGGATGGTGGGTGAGAAAAAAGCCCAACATTTTTTTCACTGGCTATTATAGGTCTTATAAACTTGCTTTAGTTAATGAGAAAAACAAGTTTTGGGTTGACCCCTAGGTTAAGAAATCTAACTGTAATCTGTTACTGAAGAGAAAGTGAAGGTGTTCCTCTCACTGTTTTTTTTTCTTCTAAATTTCTCAAAGAATTGACATAGAATAAATCTGTATCAAAGTTATTGAAGCGCACTGTTCTTTTTTTTTTTTATTCATTCCTGCTATATCAATACACTTTGACCAAAGAAATATGGGAGTATATTTTTCTTTAAGTTTTAAAATTGCTTACATTACTCTTCAGATATACTAGATTTATGTCTGTGATGCATAAAATCCTCATTTTATTCACTTTACAGTCCCAGTATCAGAAACATCAAAAAGTGTCTCCACATTATTTTCCTAGAAAAGGCCTAGAGGAACATGTTTAATGAAAGAAAATAGAATAGATCAATCTGTGTTCATGCAATCTCTTGTGCTTGTGCTGAAGCTTTAAATGTGCCTTACTGCTTTGTTTTTAGATACTATTCCTATAGAAAATCAATTTGCATTCCCTTCATACAGTCAGACAAGCTTTGAAAGGATGTCTATATTTTAGGTAACATATTTCTAGCTAGGAAAAAAATAAAATAGTTATTTTTATAAATAATTCTGAGTTGTTTACCGTCTCCAGACATGAGGAGAATGGCAAAAAAAAAAAGCCAACTAGATCATTCAGGACACACAATATCATGTAAAATGTCTTAGAGATGGCTATTTAGGATTCAGAACATTCAGAGTTTAAATTGTTTTATTGTTAACTCAAAAATAAAATCTATTTGACTCTGTGAGGGTGTGTTTTGTTTTGGTTTTGGTTTAGTTGTCTGGTTCTACAGAGGGAAGACAAAGGCATTACTTCACCTATACTGTCTGCATATCAAAGATTAATCATATTTTCTTCTTGTAGAATTGTGGTGTCTCAGAGAAAATGACTGCAACTGTTTAGCTGGACTTCTTTTCTTTGTGATATGCTGTTTTGAGTGTTTGAAAAAAATAGTATATGTGATGAGACAGAATGAAAAAAATAGTTCCACTTATTACTGAAATGTGGCATCAGAAATGTGACTTAGGGAGAAAAAGTTGCTATCTACCAGCTTTCAACTCTGGTAAGGCTAAGCCAAAGTGTAAGTTTAGAACACTGTCAATGGGAAAAAAACCCCCAAAAACGCCAAACCCAAACAAACAAAAAAACCCCCCCAACCTCCCCCCCCCCCCAAAAAAACCCAAAACAAAAACAAAAACAAAAAAAAAAACAAAGAAAAAACCCCCCAAAACCAACGAAACAAAAAAACACCCCAAAACCCCAGCTATATGATTATTTGAGAGTTTTCGGAACTAATTTCCTAAAATGTGAATGGGGTAGAAAACAGGCATTTTAAAAAGGTCTTGAAAATTCATACTCAGCCATAGGTCAAAAATAAAAATCAAGAGTTTACCTGCAAGGATGAATCATCAGGCTATTCAAAAACGGGCTGACTTTGAGACAGGAAAAATAGTGAAGTATGTAGAAAATTTTGTATAGTGAATCATTCACGAGATCTAGTAGTAAAAATTGTATCCCTCATGACACTATAAAGAGTAATAAAATTTCCATTGTCTCTCAAAGTCAGTTTACAAGCATCTGATTTTAAATGTCTTCCATATTTATCTTGAAGAATAAATTAATTAGGTTTATTAATGAATTCAGATATGTAAGGAAGCTTACTCAGAAGTCCTCACCTTTTCTGGCCCAGTGGCAGCCTTAGTGAACCAGTACAACACTTGCATATTATGCTTTGTGCTTCTCAAATTACCAAAGAATCAAGTGAAGTGGGAGGTGAAATGAAGACTCTGAGCAGAATCAGAGATCCTTGAAAGCAGTATATTTGAGTTTCAGCCCTAGGCTGGGCAGCATGGGTTTAGACTTCAGGAGAACTTCATGCCTCATCAGTGCTTACTTTTGCAACAGGTGTTAAATACATCCCAACAGGTACAATTTAATTTCTGGAAAACTACATAAAATCATTTTATTAAGACTTTTACTATACTTTTCTTTCATTTTGAGTGGTGTACCTTTCATTCCAGTTAAGTCTCTGGACCTGCCTTTCAGTTGTAGTGTCAGTTTCTGTTTAGAAGTTATACATTTTGCAATTGCTTCTGTATTTGTTTTCCCTCCCATACTGAAAGTGAGTGTTGGCTGGCATGTGACAGCATCCCTCATTCTGTGTGCCAACATCATCTTCTGTGTTCCTGCATTCACACCAGTTCTCTTCTGCACCTGGACTTTCCTCTATCAAAACCAGAATGAAGCAAGTGTCATCCCCAGTGAGCCATCATTGCATTTGAGTGTCCTCTCTAACAAAGCCATTATTCTTGCCATTCTGAAGTTAGCTGCCCTTTCTTTCATAGTGCTGTACATTTATGTTTTCTTACCAGGTATGACCTTACTAGGTGTCAGATTAGGAGGTATTTTCCATGGATTTCCGACACTGATTTAAGCTCCTGAGCTGAATTAATTGTGTTTCATGTGGAGAGAGAAAATGTGTTCAAGAAGCAGCTCTGTCTGATATACCAGTATTAATTATCTCAACAAACTGTACTGAGGAAAAATGTTTATTAAAAGTTCTTCAATTGCAAATTTAACTTTCACAAAAATTTTGCTTTCCAACAGTCTTTTCAGGAGAATTTTCTTTCCTCTACTGAAAATATCAGACATGTTAACTATTTAATAAATGAAATTACTGCAAATATCAAATACTTGTGTTCTTCAGGAGATCATAATGAGTTATATATTTTGAAGCAACATTCAGTTTGTATATGGTTTAAGTGTTATGAACCATCAGTTTACAGTAGAAACTATTTCATTTCCCTGATATTTTGTTTTGTATGACTACCAGTTTGTGAATATTTCTCATATTCAGAGATTTAAAAAAATGGTTCAAATATCATCAGAGTTGCTTTCTAAAAACAAGGAGGTGACAAAAACTAAGTTTCTATGACATAAGGTGTAGATGGAAAAGTCCAAAATGCACACAACAGGTCAGAGACTGATACATTTAAATATTTTTTTTATTTGCTACCCTTTAAAAGAGTTAGCCAGTTCCAAAGTGAGAACACCACACATTCCTCACCATCAAGCTCAGCTGGTGCTTACTCCACACAAATTTTCAAGTCTTGTTCTTTAAAGAAATCGGATCTAAATACTGATCTGACTCTACTTAGCCAAGCAGATGCATCTCTTCACAGCTGGAGCTGGCAGAGCTTAAGGCAATTTTCTGCTCCTGCTGTGCAAATACTTACTCCATTTCACTGTCACTTGTTCTGCCTCTTCAGAATAGAAATAATTCAAGTACTAAAAAACCCTAACAAACTATCATAGCAATGAGACTAAAAGTGTGTAAAATCACAGAAGAAATCAGAACTCACTCATATTCCAAAAGAAAAAGGAAAAAGAAACATAGTTGACCTCCCAATCAATACCACAGAACTTCTATAGTCTTAACATTTCCCTTATATCTAATATCTTCTAATGAGTTTGCTAATAATTTCCATCAATCAATACTTATCCAGTTTTAGATAGTCTATTTTATCACAATGGATTTTTTGAAATATGAGGGATTCAGCATATTTAATAATAGAAACAAATTTGTAACAATATTCTTTAGATGAAGTGTAATTTTATTCACCAAGAAGGTACAGCAAATCTAATAATTTAAAAAATCTTACCACATTCAGGAGCATCAGATATTTTCCTTGACATAATCATTTCTTTTGAAAAGATCACAAGTAAACTGAAAGGTGAATGAAAACCTGAAAATGAATAGACACGTATTTTGTTACTGTTGAATTTTAAAGTGTTTCCCATTGGTATTGCAGTAAACAGAATTAATTATATGAGGATGACAAGATTCTGAAGAAATTAATTAGTCTTTCTACTAAAATTTTAAGATAGTTTCTTTTTTCTTTTTTTTTTTCCACCATTTAATTTTTCAGTTATTCTGGGGAAAAAGCAAATCTTAACAAAATTCTGAAAGTAAAAATTTTAACCTAAATTTCCCTCATTCATCCTTGCTGCTATTTCTCTGGGCCCTGCTATCCACATTGGATAGATACGATAAATAAAACTTAAAAGAGAAGGAAACAGTTCTGATATCAATGCTTGAGCAAAAAACAGAGAACTCTCGAAATCGTCTTTTTTTTTCAGGGAAAATATTTCATATAAATAGAATAGTAAACAGACAGTGATTAATTTTTTTTAAAGAAAAGATGGAACTTTTCTAATATTTCTCACTTTACTATATTTCTATTAAATGCGTATTTTTCTAAATTAATGGTCAAGTTTTAAAAAATAAATCTTGGTTTACTGTGGAAAAGTTGGAAAAGGGAATGAATAAAATGAAAAAATTGTAAAGGGCCTTCCATGTTGTCTGAAACAATATTTTTTATAAACCAGATGAAAAGATAGCTATTTATTGATGTAAAGTCTATCTATTTTTGTTTGTTTGTTTTTCCTCTGTATTCTTCTATTATTCAAAAGAATAGCTCAAAAGCTACAGTGAAAGAGCCACAGGGTGTAGCAAAATGAAGAAAATAACTCCATCGGGGGGCAGTTACCACTTGGCTCATAGTTTGTCTTCCATCAATACATCAGGAATTTACTATCAGAAATGAAGATTTTTTGAGGAAGTACAAAAGATGAAGTATGAAAGACTTTGGTGGGGCCTCAGTGTGTTTATGGAGATAAAAAGGAGATAAAGATTCCCAAACCTGAAATAATGAACTTGCTGTGTCTGTCATATTTTCTGACTGTCTTTTTTGATGCCTTCTTGATCAGAAAAGAATCAAGTTTAGAAACAAAATGGGATGTGAAATAGTTTAAAAGTTGTGCCAATCCAATTAATACTAAAACGTTTCAGTATGGTCCCTCATATTTTGTAAAGGAAGCAACCCATGTAAGAGAAAGATTTACCATTGGACAACCTCTGCTGTTAATTGTCCTCTGAATCTCTATAAGGGAGATTGATAGGGTTGTGCAGTTTTTTGCCTGGTTTTCTATGGTTTGGTAACTACATTTCCACCACCCCCCTAGCCTCTCCCTGTGTACTTTTTAGTCCACTGTACAATTTCAATATAACAAAATATTAAAAAAAATAAAATCGCAAATTTTTCAAAAAACTATAAGAAGTGGAAGAGAAGACAGATCCAAATTACTGAACTCAACAGTGAGCAGAGATACAGAGTAGTCTCAGGTGATGTCTCCTCTGCCTGACCCATTGACTGCACTGATGGGTGTTTAGTGACCAAAAAGTTAGAGCAGTATTTCTCTCTACTAAATACACAATCAAACAAAGGTATTAGGAATTCGAAGGAAAAACACTTTACACTTGTACAGGGCACTGAGTGCAAGAGGGTCACAGTTAAAAGAATGTGTAACTAGTATTTCAGCCTGTATAATTCATTCAATTTCAGTCTGAATAATATTCATTCATTATGCAGAGCAGAAACTCAACTCAAAATGTGATACGGCGTATTTCAGGGATTGCTTGTTTCAGAGCTGATGACAAATGCTATTAGTGAATATTCTACCATGACCAAACTACAGTGCAACAACTATTGCTTCCGGTAAACAGAAATTAAGATGGACATACTAAATAATGAGAAAACAATAGCAACAACAGCACTTGAACAAGACAACTCCTACTAGATGTCTCACATGGAATAAGCTGGAAAAAATGTCAAAAGTGAGAAAATTCAGCTCTTAGGCACTATCATTTTATGTGACTTCAAAGGCCCTAGAGGTTTCAGGATGTTTGTAGAACATCTTGTGTGCAGGCTGAAGATCTCTCTGTTCTCCTGTCACCTTTCCCAATACCCTGCAATTTTGTCTTTGACGAGTAATGGTTGAGTACAACACTGATATTAGAAAATAACCCCTCTCCTGTTTTCTAAGGGAAGAGTTTCTCGAAAAAGAAAATAGACATACATTTTAAGTCTTTCAGAGAGAGTTGTTTTATCCAATTTTCTAGATCCACCATAGCATAGCAGGAAATAAAGAAACTAAAAAGAGAAAAAATGCAGTTCAAAAAACCCCAATATTTGCAAGAATGAGTAGAAGCAATGTGAGTGTATTGGGTTTGGCTGGGGTGGAGTTAGCTTTCCCCATAACAGCTCCCCTAGTGCTGTGCTTTGTATTTGTAGTCAGCATGACGCTGATAACACACCACTTATTTATCTACTGCTGAGCAGTGCTGGCACACTCCACCCCAAAGGCCAGTAGGCTGTGGGTGAGCAAGAGTTTGGGAGGGAACATAGCCAGGACACCTTACTCCAAATGATGAAAGGGGTCATATGTCTTACCATATAACATCATGCTCAGCAGTAAAAGCTAAGAGAAACAAGGAGAAGGGATAGAGCAGGACTGGTGCAAAACTTATTTTTTTGCTTCAACTTTTAACAATAATTTCTGGTCAATTTTAACCTTTTTTCCCCCTTGCAATCTCAAGGACACAGAGACCTGCTGTTCAAACCTAGTTCACTATTTACTGTGTTAATTTTAATTTCGTTTTCTGCTCTGAACTGTAATCAAACACAGATTCTCTGAAAATCTTAGAATGCCAAAGTAGAATACTTGAGACCAAATATTCTTTTATCCCCTGCATATTGACAATACATGATGTTAGAAGCTCTCCAGCTGACAAGAGAAATCTGATTTTAACCATTCAAGATTCAGTAATGGCTTTCCAAGCCATGGGACCTTCATGTATTTATCTGCTGCTATGCACTTTCCATATCTTGGGCCTGAAATTAGCTGCTCAAGGTAACAGGCTCCGCTGTTGAAAGACTCTTCTTGTCTGGATGCTTCTACTGCACATATGATGCTAATTCTATTTCTCCTATTTGTGATAACATCAACCTAGTTCATGATCCAGCTGACCAGCAGTTGGGCAGGGAGTCAAGTATCTCCCAGAAAAATTTCCAGACCTGTGGTATGAAGGCAGCCAAAAATTAAGTCTGGATGATAGATCTTGTTAAAAGCCTGTTCTTAAGCTCATTTAGACACCAGCCAGGCTTTAGCCAAGCTAAAGCAATTAAGAATTCATGGATGAATACTTCAAATGAATTTCATTTATTTCTCATGATTTACAATACTTTAATGAGTTAGAGATTAGCTCATAGTCCTTGAAAATCAGTAACTGTTAAACCAGGCTCAAATATATATGATTCACTTCTAGCTGATAAAAAATATTTCATTTGGGAATATACTAATCATGTTGTTGGTATTATGACAAACATTGTAATAGAAAAACAAAATCAATTTCTGTGGAATCATAGAAAAGCTGTTGTTTACGTACTTTGGAATTCATTTAACTTTAAGCTTTGCAAGTAAATTTCAACCAAACAATATACTCAATACACCATACATATGCATTATGCTAACTCGGGAAATAAGGAATAAAACTGAAAACCTGAAGTACTTAGCCAAAAAAAGAAAAAAGAAAAGAAAAGAAAAGAAAAGAAAAGAAAAGAAAAGAAAAGAAAAGAAAAGAAAAGAAAAGAAAAGAAAAGAAAACCAACCCCAAACTAAAGGGGAAAACAGCAACAACTCAACATCTCTGAGGCATTACATTTTCTACTTAAATGCGCTTCTGAACATTTACAATTACTAACCATTAAAACTCTAGAAAATTGAGAGTGAATACGTACAAAGTAAACCCTGAGAGATATCAAATGTTTTCTAACTAATAAATTATAGCTTTCCTATACAAAATAAACTAACTTTTTCTCTTGAACTGATATCTAGTTGAGTTACAGAAGGAATGAATTATTGTCTTTTGATCATCATAAATCTGTAAACAATTCTGAGTATCTTTTTAATAAAATCCAGCTCAGAATTCCTGAGCTATTTATACACTAAATTTGATTTTTTTCAAAGTGTTGAGCTGCTCCCACTGACGTCATAAACACTTTGAAAATTCTCTTTTAAAACTTCCTAGCCAAAATTATACAAAACTAGCCCTATGTTTGCTATTGTGAAGAAAAAATAACTCTACCATAGCCCAAAACAGCACACTAGAGAACTTCTTTCAAACAGTGTACTAGCAAATTCTCAAAGAAGGACTGAAATGTATCACAGAATCACAGCATCGGAGAATCTTCTATAGCTAATGTTTAGCTCAACCCTCCAGCTCCAACACAGCCAACTAGAACAAAACACCCAACATCATGTCCAGTCAGGCAGCCTGTTCCCCTATTTGATCAATCTCACAACAAAACAGTGTTTTGTTGTGCTCAGATGGATTTCATGTATTTTAATTTGTGCCAGTTGCCTCTTGTCATGTCACTGGACACCACTGAGATGATTCTGATTCCTTCTTATTCATTCCCTCACATCAAATATTAATATTCACTGATGTGAAGCATTCTGTTCTTCAGGCTGAACAGTCCCTAGTTTTGCAACCTCTTCACATGTGCCAAATTTCCAGTTCCCCATCTTCGTGGCTCTTCAGTGGACTCTTTTCAGCATGTATGTGTCTCTTCTGGGGACCCCAGAACTGAGCTTGACATTCCAGATCTATCTCACCAGTGCTGAGTAGAAAGGAAGAATTACCTTCCTTGACCAGTAAGGAAGGTTATTCCTAGTGCAGTCCATAAATAAAAACAAATACATAAACCAAAAGAAGCAGAGAATTTAAAATTTTGGAATATTTAACGTTCTTAATAGTTCAATAACCTTCGATGCAGTGATCAAAATACTGAGGAGTTTGGGATCCTACTGAGCATGCTGAAGGTTAGTAATAAGACAAAGGGTTTAGATTTTAGAAAAGCAGACTTCAGCTCTGTGAGTGATTCCATGGGAAGCTTCCAAGGAACATAAGAGCCAGTGAGTGCTGGGAGTTTTTCAAGAATGCACTCCTGGAAGTACAAGAACAGCTCATCTCCACTAAAGACAGAGGAAATAGCCAGAGCAAGTGTTCCCTCTGAGCTGCTGCTCAAAATCAAGAGAGAGGTGTACCAGAGATGGAAATGTGGACAAATACCCATTTAGAACTACAAGTGCATTGCCAGGGCATACAGACATGTGGTTAGAAACACAAAAGGTGAGCTCACTTTGAAACTGATCAGAGATGTCAAAAGCTACAAGAAATGGCTCTTCATGTACGTAAACAAGCAACAACAGAAGGAAAACATTGGCCCACAGTTAAAAATGAGAGGTGAATTAGTCACCAACACCGAAAAGACAGAGGCTTTCAATACTTTCTTCACCTCTGTCTTCACCAGGACTGTTGGGCCCCTGGCCTTGGAAACAAAAATCCATGTTGATGTAAACACAGACCCATCATCAGTGAAGGAAGAGTTGGTGTGTGAATGATTACAGGCATCTGGCCCCTGCAAATAGATGGGCCCTGATAAATCCACCCCAGGGTGATACAGTAGCAGGCTGACATTGATGAGAAACCACTCTTCAAAATCTTTGAGAAGTCATGGAGACTGAGGGATGTCTTGGAAGAATGGAAAAAAGCTAATGTCACCCCCATCTACAAGAAAGACTTAAATGAGGATCCAGCAAATTTCAGACCCATCAGTCTTACTCCAGTCCTGGGAAAGTTGTGGAATGAATTCTCCTGGGTGCTATAGGTCAAATGAAGCATGTGGTTAGGAAAAGCCAGCACAGATTCACCAAGGGCAAATTATACTTTACAAACCTGATTGCCTTCTATGACAAAGTAACCTGCTTAGTTGATGTGGAGTGAGAAATGGTCATTGTCTACCTGGGTCTTCCCAAGGGTTTTGATGCAGTTTCCCACAGCCTCCTCCAGGAGAAACTCATGTGTTACTGTCTAGACAAGTGGTCCCTGTGGTGGGTGAAGAACTGTCTGACAGCTATAGCCAGAGAGGGGTGGTAAATAACACCTTTTCAAACTGGTAGCCTGTCACAAGTGGGATCCACCAGGATCCATATTGGGCCCAATACTGCTTAATATCTTTGTAAGTGCTCTGGATGATTGAACCAAGTGCACCCTGTGGAAGTTTTCTGATTACAGTAATGAAGTGGACACTTTGGAAGGGAGAGTTATCCTGCAGGAAGAGTTATAGAGGCTGGAAGAGTGGAATAACAAGAACCTTATGAAGTTCAACGAAGACAAGTGCAAGGTCTTGCACCTGGGAAAACATAACCCAGGAGTGTAGCACAGGCTGAGATCTACCCAGGTGGGGAACAGCTCTGTGGAAAGGGGTCTGGGGGTCCTGAAGAACAACAAGCTCAATATGAGTGAACAGTGTGATGCTTCAGCAAAGAAAGTCAAGGGGATGTTGGGATGTATCAACAAGGGCATCACCAGCAGAGATAAAGAAGCCATTATCCCACTCTATTTGGTGCTTGTAAAGTCACACCTGGAACACTGTTCGGTTTTTGTTCCTACTATACAGAAAAGATGCAAATGGTCTGGAGAGGGTCCAGAAAAGGGCCACAAAGATGATGAAAGGACTGGAAGCCTGCTTTATGAGCAAACGATGAGAGAGCAGGGTTTGTTCAGCCTTGAGAAGGCTTAGGGGAGACATTATCACCATGTTCCAGTGTTTAAAGGGTGGCTAGAAAGAAGATGGAGACACCGTTTTTACAAGCAGTCACGTGGAAAAGAGGAGGGGGAATGGGTACAAGTTACTCCTGGGGAAATTCTGATTGGACGTGAGGAAAATTTGGAATTGGAATAATCTCCCCAGGGAAGTGGTGAATTTCCCAATATTGGATACTTTTAAGATTCATCTGGGCAGCATGCAGGGCCATCTTGTCTGTTTTGTCAAGAAAAGCTCGACTAGATTGCCATCATTCAATGAATAATAAATATTTCCAAGAATTAATAAGAATAAAAAGTCAATTTGAATCTAGGAACAGAGAAATTGAATTTTTTTTCTAAATTTGTCTTAACTTTAAAAGCTTCAGCGGTTATAGTATGGAGATTTTATAAATATGTGTTTATAATAGATCCTCTTTTTTAGTTATATTGCCATTTTAGAACTTTTTCTATTAAATTGCCTTCAGTTATAGTACTTCTTCCAAGCTCTGTTCTTGCAAAAAATGTTTGATTTTCTGTATTCCAAATGAAATGAAATTTATAAATGAAATGTGCAATCATATTATAACTCTAACCAATATATAACATTAATTTCATTATAGTAGTAATTTCTGCTCTAATAAACTTTTTTGATGTTTAAATAAAGCATAATTTGAAATAAAAACTAAAAAACCACACAAAAACTGTCCTGAGAGTCAGTAGATTATATTTTTTCTTTTTAACATATAGCTTTTAAGAGTTTTTAAGTATAACAATGTAAAAAGATACCAAGTTCTCTAACAACCAGAACACATCACAATTAAGTATGCATACTTTTGTGTTTCCCTCTGTGTGCTTCACATGATAAAACACTTCCAGGTGTTTTACCTCTTCTGACCTGACCAATACTCAAGGTCCATTATTTGGTAGGTTATTCTGGTTATTCTCACTAGCAGAAGAAACTCATAAAGTTGAGTGCTTTTTGCTTAGTTGTGCTTAAAAGATGTGCTGTAGAATAGAGCAGAATAAAATAGAATACATTAGAATATTTCAATTGGAAGGAACCTATGGTGATCATCCTGTCCAACTGCCTGACCACTTCAGGGCTGACCAAAGGTTAATACATGTAATTAAGGTCACAGTGTAAATACCTCTGAAACCCTTGATAGGCTTGAGACATCGATCACTTCTCTAGGAAGCCTGTTCCAGCATTTGACCATCCCCTTGGTAAAGAAATATCTTCTAATGTCCAGTCTGAACCTCCTCTGATGCAGCTTTGAATCATTTCCATGTGTCCCATCACTCGATCCCAGGGATAAGAGATCAGCACCTCCACATTCCCTCCTTGGGAAGCTGCAGAAAGCAATGAGGTCCCCCTCAGCCTTCTTCTGTGCAAGTTGCACAAACCCAGAGTTCTTACCCATTCCTCAAAGACATTTCTTCCAGCCCTTTCATCTGCTTTGTTGCCCTTCTATGGATGCATTCAAGGACCAAAAGGCCTATGAAGTCCTGCTTCTCTGAGCATGTGAAAATCAAAACAGCTATGGTGTTAGAGCAGAGCTCTAACTCTCAATTTGACCCAAGACACTAATCAAAATCATGGCTCTAGCTAAGCCAGCACTATTTCTTGGATTCTATTGGAATTATTTATTTTTTTTGTGGTCACCTTATTCAAATGTCTGTATTTCTCCTTTTGAATTAATTTTTAATTTTTGAATTAAAATTACCCTTAGCCTTCATTGTCAATTTTTTGGCTTTCTGGTTGGCTTACTTATTTATTTCTTTAGCTAAAATACTTCTTTTCCTTTGTTAAAGACAATGGTTTCCAAGTACAAACATGCATTTTAAACACAGTGGGCAACTGAAAAATAAGATATCCTGAGTATTGCTTATAGATTTCTCTAATGCTGTCTGAAAGGTGATGATTTGTGTTTTGAGGAATGAAAAGGGAGGACTTTTATATAATTGAAGGAACAAGTTCTAAGATTCTTCATTAAACACTAAAACCAGACCATTTATTTCAGTAAAAGTTATAGTTCAAAGTTGAAAATTATTTACAGGCATCCAGATTAGAAAATGATGATTCTTTAAAGACCTTTTGAAGCTGTTTGAAATATCAAATAGCTTTATGTTAAATATTCTTATATCAATGTAACTTACTCATATGAAGTTAAGTTGCAATATCTGTTATCTAGACAGAGTCATATTAAACAACCTACTCTCATTTTTCTCTGAATGTATAACCTTCAATGAAACTTCAAGAGATCACATGCTATAAACCATATATACCACATTTAATTAGATAGACCTGAGTTTTAAACTTACTGTACCTCTGTTACAGCTGCTCCTTTCTAAGTCATAGCAGTTACGCATATGCAGGTCAAAATGTACCGTTCTGGAAGCTCTCACTAAAAATCAATATTCAAGTAATGACTGCAAGAAAATATATTTAAAAGGGATTGATTTCACTTCTTCTTTTCCACTATCTTGTTGGAGTTTGCAGATTATTTTTATTTAGCTAGAAAAGATAACATCCAAGCTGATAAAATATGTATGGAAACTCATTGAGAGCGTCTGTCTCCTGAATATCTCTGCTTTGTGTGACAGAATTGTAGCTGCCCATGCACCACTCACTTAGGGCACTGATGCGATGCCTCAGAGCTTTTGATTTTTAATTTTATAAATTTTAGAAGTTAGTGTAGTTTTAATGTAACAGTAAAGTAACT
>JAWWEU010000111.1:52453155-52499036 GCA_035583155.1 Acropternis orthonyx | reverse complement strand
ATGTATTCCTGGAGCCTGGAGGTTCATTAAAGCTTCTGCTCTCCTTATCTCCTACTAAATTTGCCTGGAGTTTTTTTTCTCCTCAGTCTTTAAGGCATCAATGTGAGTCATTGATGACAGAAGGAATACATATGCAGCTTTTTGCCCTTGCACACTTTTATTTTATCAAGTTTTTTTATCAGTTGATATGTTGATTCCTTATGCTTTACAGACACTGGCCTACTACTTTTAGAGGGAAAGAATAAACAACATTAGTTGTGGCTAGTTTAGCAACTTGTCTCAGAACAGCACCTTGATTTGAAGCCCTGACAGTCTATATTTACTGAGGATGGGGTAGAAGAACTATGGAAAACTAAACTGGGAGTTGTGCTCCAAAAGACTCTGAATCACTGTGACTCACGCTCTCCAAAGACCCTCTGAAGAGTACAGCAGAAGGCTCCTGATTGATCTGGGGATCTCACAACAACCTGGAAGGTTTCTAAAGCAATAGAGCGGGACAGATGCTGTGAAAGTCTTTCTACTTGACCTCTGCTGCCAGACTTCAGCTCACCCTTCTGACTCTGTTGCTTCTCTCTCATTTATCTCTTAGGATCCCTTAGTCAGGATCCTATTTCTGCTTCCATCTGAACTTCTTTATTTTCCCTGTCTCTTCTCTGATCCCACTGAACTTCTTATTGTTCAGATGAACTTTTTATACCATTTAAAATGATAAATTTTTTCCTTATGTTTCTGCCATGTTAACTCTATTCACTTCATTGCTCAGAAAACTCAAGGAGAAGGAGCCTTTGTCTGTATCGGGGCTTGTTAACCTCAGTACTACCGTGTGTGAAAGATGATTGTTTCAAGGTACATAGCACAGAACTCAGTACAATGATGGCAGTGTCCTTGAAATAATTCTTTGAAGGTCTGCACTTGTTCCTTGAAGAGCACTGGAGAGGTCTTTGTCTGGAAGCATAACTCAGAGGCAGCATTTCATTCATGCTCCTGAACTGACTTGCCAGGACTGGAAAACCTGAGAAACCGGAGGAGTACAGAGACCTGTCTCTGCAGGAAACACCTGCAAATCCACATTACACCCATTCCTGCAATGGCCTGCACCAACAGACCTCTTTCAGTGTCCTCTGCTATTTACAATCTCACATGCATAAGCATGATCAACCATTCAGGGATTAACACAGACAGCTGTACAGTCCTTGTACAGGCATCACACATACGTGAATAGCATTTACATAAGAATGAATAGTACAAATGGCTCGATCCTGCTCTGTCTTGCAGGCTGATCAAATTTGGGGTTCACTGGGAGGTTTTATGGATGAGTCTCTCTGGTAGCTGTCTCAATCTATGGTTCCTTCAGTGTCCAGCCCTGCAATTCCTAAGCCTAAAACTTCAGCTAGTTCAACTTGAAGTTTGTTAGTGTCTCACACTTTAAAAGTGTCTCTAGTAGCTGGTCCACAAATTTTGCCCTACTCTCTAGCTAGTCTGGCTTGAAGCACCACAGATGTCAGACACTGAGTGATGAGGACAATCACACAGAAAAATAGAGCTGATCAGGTGCAGGGCTTGCTCAGACAAGTGTTCTGATCAGTGACTGATCAGATAGACCTGCAAAAAAAAAAAAAAAAAAAAAAAAAAAAAAGTGGAAAAAAAGAGTGAAGCTGTCTGTAGAGATGGCAGCAGGACACTGAGCACCTTGCAGACAGACAGGAATTTGAGTGTCTGGAAAGCGGACTGACAGAGGCACAGGATGCTGTGGGGAGGTTGTGATGGGAGCTGCTAAAGTGCTCTCTGGAGACCTTCTGCCTCTCTAGTGCTGAAAAAGTCTGCTCCCAGGCAGCAGCTGGTGAGCCAGATGTGGGAGGAAGAAGAAACAGACGATGAAGGGGTTGATTTCTGTAACTCCAGGGTCTAATCAGCCAGCTCTGTCTCTGCCTGCTGCTTCCCTAACCTTTATCATTCTTTTCCCCTTTGGAGCTGCAGCTGCAGCTCACAGTCCCCATGAAGATTCCTTCCCTTTCCCTTACCCCCTGGGAGCTCTTCAATGAGCAAGAAGCAAATATGTTCTATTCACTTTCTCCTGCCCTTCCTCATGAGCTGAATGCAGCACCACATTACCTGCTTTCTCCCAGGCTAGCTACCCTCACCAAAGTGTAAGAACAGTATGCACACTGTAGAAGGGCTGTTTCCAAAAGGCTGTGCAGGTAGCAGCCAAAAGCCATCAGATAGTATACAGGGAAGGTCAAAAAGAACTTTGAAAGTCAGAGACATGATGAGAGTAATCACACCTACCTTGAAAGGACTTTGGTGTAAAAGTCAGAAGGGGAAAAAAAAGACAAGCCTGAAAGAGGAGAGTATGGCAATCCTTCAGTCTCACTCTTTTTTCTTTTATCCTTGGGAAGCTATGCTTTTTCATTTTTTCATTGCGGTTACTACTTCACTACTAGAAAAGGTATTGACATTTAAGCATACTCTTTCTGACATACTCAGTTCAGTCCTAGATATATATTCATAGTCTTCAATAACCAGGGAGCAGAAATTATTCTTGCTTCAAGAGCATACTTTCAAGTGATCCATGTTCTCACAGAGCTTCTCATGGAGGGTTGCCTGCTAGAAATGGTTCAATGTGGATTGAGAGTCTCTCCAGAGAGTTTGCAGTGTTTGCACAGGAACAGTGCATTAACATTAACCCTACTTGTGGGGCACACTGTCTGGCAATGCACTTTCCATCTCCACTTTTTGTGAGCAAAGGACATGGCTAAAATAAATGAGGCCGTGTGTTGATACTCTTAGGACCCACCAATGTGGGAGTAGGCATGCAGGAATATGCATCTCCCAGCTTATCCACAAACACCTTCACATTCAATTGCCCTATTTCTTTAGGGAAAATACTGGTACTCCCAATGAATCTTATACAGTAAAATGCAGGAGTTGATACTTGTGGATCTCTGTTTTAAAGAAATGTGACGCTTCAAACAAAGTGGTTTTATTTTCTTTGTGATGGTTTTGCTTCAGCCATTAAGAAATGTGCAGAAACCTTAGTAGCAATATGCATGAATTTGAAGAAGTCCCCTTTCAACCAAAGTAAGTGTTTCTAAGGATCTATTCTATAAGTGAAGAAAGGATTCTCGTATTTTATCTTGATATTATGTGATTCTCTATGTAAATGCATTTGCAGCAGAATCATGGGTATCTGGTAAAGTAATAGTAAAGAAAAAAAGAGAGGGAGATAAGCATTGTTCATATCTTAATCTAAATGATCATGATTCTATGTATTAGCAATTTACGTCACATCAATTAAGTATAAACTTGATTCATGATAAATGAGGGCTTATTTGGTGTGGGCAACATTCTGCAGTTTTTCAATGAAGTTTTGCCATTAAAAATTTGATTCCTTCCATCATCCTTATTCTGTCTTTCCTAAGATCTGAAAAAAACCCTACATTTTTTAACTTTACAGTGAAGGAAAATAAGGCCATGATTGCCTTTTATCTAAACTGGGTTAGCAGTACAGTGTTTCTGTGTTTTAATAATGGATTGATCTGGATGCATCCTAGTGCCTGAGGAGCCAAGATTCCAATTCAATCTTAAAACCTAGAAATGTTTTGGTTTGTTTTCCTCTGATGTAAAAAACTTCATTTCCCTCTCCTACTGAGCCATCTTGTGGTTAATAATTGTAATGTACTCTTGAATACACACTTATCTAACATGATGGGAAAGTGTCAGCTGAGTGCTATCCAATGCTATTTTAATAAGAGTTACTATCTTGTATTCTTGGATATTAAAACAAAAAAGTTTCTTGGAGGATAGAAGAGACATATTGTACATGATACATATAAATATAAAATAATGTGTAAATTATTATTCTTTAATTTAAAATGGGTAATTATCAGTATTTTGTTATCAATAAAGAGACTAGTGTAGTACATTGCAACTAAAGCTGGAGTGTCTTAAACATATAGGGCTGTGATGAGTAGAGTTTGGGAATAAGATTTTAACCTAAATATTAGTCTACTTTTCATGTGTGTTACTTATTATGGCCATAGTGACGTTAAGTTCTACTATTTTCTAGGTAGACTATTCTATTGAGTAGAGTGAGAAAATGTTCAACTGTGTGATGTGGATCCATTAAGACATAAATCACAGAATCATAGAATGGTTTGGGTTGAAAGGGACCTTAAAGATCATCTAGTCCAACCATCCTTTCATGGGCAGGGATACCTCCCACTAGTCTGAATAAACAATGAAAGAGATTTCTTCCTTGCACTACAAATATGTTATACAGATCACACAAAAGAGAAAATTACAAATTAACACAGCTGTATTACATCACTAATAGAGCTTCAGTGAGAGAACATTACAGGAAACAGCAAAACCACAAAAAATATTCCATTAGAAAAAAGGCTGGTTATGCTGTGGAACATCTTAGACCAAAAGTGAGTAATTCAGTCATTAGTCAGAATTGAACAAGACTAATTTCTTGTACTAGTAACTCTCTTTAATGGTAACTCCATGCACTGTGAAGCAGTTCTTTTACAGATTTTTTAAACCTTTGACAACATTTGAGACCCACGTGATACATGGCATGAAATGGATAAGTGGCAATCTTTAGAGGGGAAGAACAGAGCAGTGAACAGATTCTCTAGGAGCTGTCTGGAACAGCAGAAATGAAAAAGAGAAGTTTAAAACATTTCACCTTATATTTCCAGTTACAGGACTCAGATGAAAGACAGATCACCATAAGGCAATCCTAATATCGACAGCAGCTTGTTTGGAGTCCTTGACTTATGATTTCATGCTTAATTTTGTCAAAGGATGCTGATTAGGCAGCTATCCAAGACATTCAACATCCAACATAAAAATTTAATACGTATGATTTATATTGTTAAGATGAAACCCTCCCCCCCTCCCCAAAACCCCACACCAAATAGGAAAGATGTAAAGACAGGAAAATTTGTGCAAATCTGTCTGGTTAAGTGGGAGCCCACTAAGGGACTCATATTCTGGGAGAATTGACTCAAAGGAATATTACTGGTATGCCAAGAGTTCATCTTGAAAAAATAATAAGAATTTACTGACAAAAGGAAGTCAGTGAATTTAGATGCAAGTTCATGAAGTTTGAAAGTGTTCTGATAGGCAAATATGGTATGGAATCTATAATACTACCAGTAAACAGGCCTGATGTAATACTCTGAATTAAATGCTAGCAAATCAATGCAAACCAAGTCAATGTGATGTGTGTGTGTTCATGGACATGTTCATGTGTGTGTATGTGAGGTTTTACAAGCACTAGCAAAATATTTGTGACATTGACCAAAAAGACCACTTCATTTTTAGAGTGGTTACTGGACTGAGTCAGTCTGAAAAGCAAAATATAGATTTATTAATGGATGCCAAAGACTGTGGCTGGTAATTTCTGCTGGTATTGCTAATATTGTAAGAAAAGTAGCAGGAATGAAGACCACATTGATAGAACTTAGATTTTTTTAAAGGTTCAACACATCTCCTGTAAAAGTGCATATGGATGAAAAGTAGAACATTAAATACACTCTTTAAAGCACCGATTGGATGAAAAATACTTTAGTGTTTTAGTCTTCTCAGATGGCTGAAATGTTGAGTGGACAGGAAATCAAACTGAAGAGGAGTCAGGTGACACTATCCAAGAAATTCACACTGAGATACTTGCTTGGCTCAAACTAAACAATACAAATGACATAAAGTGACCAAGAGAGGTCATTTAATTCCTCAAGGTGCAAATGAGCATGTTCAGAAGTTTTTTCCACTTTACCAAGCAATAGGGACAACTGAGAATTTAAATAAAGGAGAATAATTGTCTAAATGAAGAGGAAGGTTTGGATTGACACAAGAAAAATTACTGCACCTGAAAGCTGCCAAGACCATAGCAGTTAAACAATTTTCTATATTTAAAAGAGAAATCTGTGAAGAAACATGTAAACCACAGGAAAATGAGCAGAAGGGAGCTTTGGTATTTCAGTTTTGCTATGTCAGCATCACAGCCTCATTACAGTGTGCAGAGGCATTGTAAGGTCAACACTAATTTAGCAGGAGCATTGTTATCTATGTCAGAATCAAGTGTTATTTCCTGAGGTTCCTGTGTCTTTTAGTATCCAAGTCCTGAACAGGAGCACTTCTGTTCAAGGTGCCATAGCCAAAGAGAGAGTAATTTTGAGTACAAGGTGGAATGCACATAGTGTACAATCATTTTGTACAATGAGTGCTGATTGCAATTATTTAGAAGGACTATTTCTGAGAGAATATATCAGCTCAAAAGTCACTCTTTCACATTCAAAAGTGGACTGAAATACTGTTACAAATTCCTTATTGGATTCTCATCTATTTTTTCTATTTAAATAAATAAATAGACAAAACCAATCAACAAATAAAAAAACCAAATCCCTCAAGTAATTGGATAACTAGAACAAACCTAAATATAGAACAGATAAGAAGACAAGATAGGAGAAGATATGTACAAATTACCTGAGATATTACTTATGAACAGAGAAGGATTAGTGGGTGATCTGGTGGTCTGTGGCTACCTTAGGCATAGAAACCATGAAATGATAGAGTTTTTAGTTTTAAAAGTGAATGACGTTCAAAGGGAGTTCTTATTGCTCTCTACAGCTACCTGAAAGGAGGCTGTGGAGAGGTCAGGGTCAGTCTCTTCTGCCATGTCTCAAGTGAAAAATTGAGAGGAAATGGCCTTCAGTTTCACCAAGAGAATTTCAGATTAGATACTAGAGAAGAAAACCCAAAACTGCTGAACAAGTGGTCAGGCACTGGAATAAGTTGCCCAGGGAGGTGGTGAAGTCACCATCTCTGAAACTGCTCAAGTGTCTGGTTGTGGTACTTGTGGATATGATTCAAGGGTGATTATACTGGTGTTAGGTTGATGGTTGGAATAGATGATTTTTAAGGTCTCTCCTAACCTTAATTATTCTCTGATTCTGTAATTCTATGATTTGCTATCACATATGAGTATGTGCATTTGTGGAACTGCATTGCTTTGAAGGGCTTCACCAGCATACCAGACAGAGTCCGTTCCGGCAGTTAGTCAAATAACTCATCACTGTTTCAGGGGAGCCAACAGCTTCATCTTTTACAATTATTTATATTTCTGTAATGCACTTTATAGTTGTAGAAAGCAAGTGTAGTAATTAATTTCAGGAAAAAAGTTGGAAATGGGAATGACTTACAGCTTTCTTTTGCTATTACAAAAGGGTTTAGAAAACAGAATCTAAGAACCTGTTTAAATGTGACATTGAATGACTAGTTTTGATAGCTGTGTATTTGCTTGCTGCTGGAATACTCCATGTGCTAATAGAGAATTAGTTGCCTTTTCCTCTGTTAGGAAAATACCCAAGGACTCTGCTATTACTTCATAGTTTTCTGTCCTTCACAGATTAAAATAATATGCTAAAAGTGATATTGAAGGGCAGGAAGATTCAGAAAGAGGGGGGAAAAAACCTTTTAAAAAATTCACACTTCTCCAGATCATACTTTAAAATAGGCATGAGGACACTTATGACTCCAGTGAAATGACCAGAGAACAGTTAAAGACACAGATGGTGCAGAACATATTTCCTTAAAATTACCTAATAAAACATATGAAGAAAATCTTCAGTTCATGAAAATTTATAGAACATTTTAGTAATATTTTACTGCAGATGTAAAACTAATTCAGTACAAATTAAATTGACTAGAAAAAAAGAACAGTGAAACGTATGGAAGTTTAAGATCAATATAGTAATAAAAACCCAGGGTTAGACAAAGAATGATCGTTTTCTTTATGAATGTTTCTGCAGCTGGGCAGAAAATGTTTTTGTTTCATTATTACCTAAATTATAAGAGTCAATAACCAATTTGGTAATGGATGGAGTAATTTTGCTCCTTCCAACACGAGGATGCTGTGGCGGGGATGAGGGATGGGCAGAGGGGCTGGAGGTGCCCGAGAGGCCTGCAGGGGGCGCGCTGGCGCCGCGGTACCGCCGAGCCCGGCTGGGTCCTTTCACGGCGCTTCGTCCCCTGGTTACCGCGATTTCGCCGAGCTGTTGTTTATCTCAGCACTCCCGGGCCAGTTTTAAACAGCCGGGTAGCAGCCGAAATAAACGCAAAATGCAGAACTTACTAAATCTTAAACCAGACTCCGAAAGAGATGCGATAGTGAATCACAGCTCAACAGAGAAACAGAAATTGGACAATCCCTTTTACCCCCAGCACCTTTATAGTTTTCCATAGTTTTTCTCCATTTTGAACTGTGACGTTTCCAGTGTTCCCTTCTAGATGGGCAAGTCCAAAAATGCCTTAAGAAAACTTTTACCACACTGTATTCCAAGTAAGCTCAAGAAATCTACAGTTTAATTTGCAGCCTCATGAAAACAGAAAACCATCCTAAGTTCCAAAACTAGCTTGGGAGGGAAGTTCAGTAAATTCTTCAGAATTTTTTACCTGGTAAATACATAGTGCAATATCTGTCTTTTGGTTCACTGGTACAACACAAATTATTTTACAACTGTATTGATAATGAACTAAACTGGGAAGTGCATTCAATGGTATAACTGAAGTAAAACAAGGTTAATTCCAGAGTTCCTCATGTCTCAGCATAACAGATGTAAGCCTTAAGATTCACCAAATCTGATACCTAAAAATAACTGAACATATTATTGTTTGTATTAGTACTCCAGATTTATCATTAAGCAGTGTTTAATAAAACATCTTAATGTCCACCAGTCATAGCAGGTAAGAAGAAGTTTCTCTCTGAACAGAGTCCAAAATAACTGACCATTCCTGTGTTAGCATGTAACACAGTCATTGGAAGCCTCCCTGAGAAAGTACAACGTGTGAGCACCACAGATTTATTCTGTTTCAGAGAATACACATGGGATTTTATATTTATACTGTTCAAACCTGAATTTTACAGAAGTGGGCTAGGGTTCTCTTGAGAACATGCTCTCGTACAAGATTTGTAGCACAGCTTCTAGTAAAAGCTCAATTAATATTTAAAAACAAACAAACAAACAAACCCAAAACAAAAACCTCAAGCATTTCTTGTGGGACTCAACCAAAGAAAGAATTAAAGACTCAGTAAACTGAAAAGCTGCTAAATGCTACCACCACTTTTTGGGACAAAAAGATTTTAATACAGTTTTAGGAAAGATGTAGCTATAGGAATAAAACCCAAGACATGCACAATCTCTTCCTTCAAAAAAGTACCTGGAGGTTCATAGCACAGCGTCTGTCTCTTAGTCACCATTAGTCATCCTCTTAGTCACCCTTCTACTCTTGTTAATAAAGAAAATTACGTGTTCTGGAACTATTTGAGAGTTGTAGGAATTTAATTGTTCTTTTTGTCTCTAGTGAGAGCAACAGAACCTCTCACATCTCTTTTGGGTGGGAGGAAGGGGACTGATGCCTCAGTGTAGCTGCAGTGTTTTCTAAAATGCTGAGCTTTAAGGTAATGCAGCATTTGACTGGGTTAGAAGAACTGAAGGCCCTATGAAATGACACACCTTCTCTCTATGAGTGGGCTGATAAAAAAAGTAGCACATTTCTTTCCAGAAGCATAAACTGAATTCCCACAGAGGATGACACCTCTCATGGGGGAAAAAATACTTAGACAAGTCTTCCTTCCAGTGTAAATGGAACAAATAAGCATGTCATCAAATGGGGAAATGCTGTAGGGAGTATTCTGAACTGTCTCACATATTAACTAGTTTAGTCTTCTGTTATCAAATTTTGCCCTGTAAAACCTGTTCCATTTATCCTATAAGACAATCAAGCAATAATGCAAAGAGCACTTAGGAAAGGTCGTTCTTTCTTAATGACTGCTGCCATCTTAGTCTTTCAAAATTTCTTCTTTCTTTTTCTCTCTCTTTAAGCTGGTTTAGGGTTTTAAGTTTGCCTTAACAGAACAAAAAGAAACCAACAAAAACTTCTTTTCTTATTTGAAGAATATTTTTCTACTGTACTAGAGTATTCAAATGACCAGAGAATAATGCATTTTTGCACGAAGAATTACAGCATTTTAAACCCTATTTTCATAATGTTAATTATTCTAATTATAATAGGATCTTGTTATTTTTTACATAGATCTCCCATATCTACCCTAAGTTCATCATATACTTCCATGTGAGGAGATTAAGTCCAAGACCACATCAATGCAGCAGTAAAACATTTGAAAGCTAAAAAAGCTTCAAATATTTGAGTATTTAAAGGTTCAAAAAATACTCATTTTATTATTAACTGGACTTTTTCTAGAAACGAAGTATTCTGCTAACACACACACAAAATGAACCAGTTTTTCTAGCAAATGAACAAAGAAATAAGTAATTGCTTTTCTTCAAGGAAGGTTGACAAAATGAAAATATATATATTTGCAAAAACTGCTGCCAGTTGGATTTGCTCAGAAGTCTTTGCTGCAGATTCACTGGTTCAGGTGGGGTTTGGAGCCTGAAGACAGTAAGTTAGGAATCACTAATAAAATTATTACTAAAATAGAACTTTTAGATTTCATCTTTTGTTTTTTCTTCCCCCCAGTAAAAGGGGAACAAAATTTATAAGAACATCATCTAAAAATTACGGTAGACAATTTTTCTTCCAGAAGTGGGAGACATGTTTTGGAATGAGGGCTGAATATTTTCACACACTTTCCTGTCTTTTATAAAGGAGAAAAAAGTCCCAACAAACCTGCCATGCAGAATTTCATTATCATTCCTTCCACCAAGGCCCTTGCATTTCCTTGAGGTAGCTGAAGGTTTATCAAACAGAAAGGGATCACAATGTCTCCAGAAACAACTGACTGAGGCACTTGGAAGTTAAGAAAAACAGCTTAAATCAAACAACAAGAGATTTAGAAGCAAAGGCCACAAATGCCTATATAAGTGATTCATCCATGGGGTTTCCATATAAGTCATGTTCATAAACCACCAAGCCTTGAAACATCTCACCTTGGCAGTATTTGCTGCAATGTGGAATCCAGCTGTTTTACTCTGATCACTCCTACTAAGTCAAACCTCACAAACAACATCCAGGTGGAAACAGTGTGGGTGAGTTACCTGTTGAGACTCAGGTGTCAAATAGCTTAGTCTTAGAAGATGGCTTTAGCAACTTTATCAGCAGAAACACTGGCATCTTTAGTTTTAAGAGCAGATGTAAGTGTAGGATATGAAGATATGTGTTTAAGCAGTGGTGACTGTGGTAATCCAATGCAGTACTGAGATTTGGAAGTCCCTGAGTGGCTCTAATCATAACTGCTCATCTGAGATTTGCAAAAATTTATTATATATCTGAGATTTATTTTCCCAAACATATACAATCCAGCCTGTTACAGTAATTAATGAAATTACTCCTTCTAATTACATTAAACCCCTAACTCACAACAATAAAATGCAATCAATTTCCCACATAACCAGAATACATTTCATAGCACAATGTGCAGACTGAGACACCCTGTTTTGCTATTTTACCCAGACCTTTACTCTTTCCATTTTTTTCTGGCTTCTACTTCCACATTCAAAAAGCACATGATCAACAACCTAATGCGAGCCTTTCTCCATATATGAACACCTTTCACTTCTAAAAAATAAAGTAAGATTCATGTTAGATCTAATGTGGGACTGGTTTGAGCTAAGCCTCAAAGCTGAATGTTTATATTAAAAAGCTAAAATTCAGCACTTCCTTTTGCTTTGTCCCAGCTGGTTGTAAAGGGCTTTCTTAGGATATTGCAGTACTTGGGACTCAGACTCTTTCGATCAGACCAGGTTTATTGAATCAAACTACATTTACTCATTTATAATTCCACCCCTTTAATCTTCAAAAAATATTTCTCTGAGGCTTTCCTTTGATATCTATCAAAAGGTGTGGTCCATTCCACTTAAAAAATGGAAGAGTGAAATGGATGGTAAGAGCAGGAAGACATAACCATTGTCTTTCTATTTTAAGATGAGGGCAGACCTTTCTGGTTATTAAGTCAGAGCAAAAGAATAGCTGTTAGAGAGTTTAAATTAAAAAAAAAAAAAGTACTTGAATGAATTCCAGTGAAGATAAGAGAAGTACAAATTATATATTCCATTATAAACCTTGTATTAACTTAAAATTGATTAGTGTTTGAAGACTGATGAATAACTACAAAGCATTGTTATTATAAAGCAAAGTGCAATTTTTGATACCATGACCACTTCCAGATCGACAATTTTTCCCCTCTTTTACAATATTCACAGCAGAAATAAAGAGATACCTGTCATCCATGAGAAATGAGTCTACTTCTGAAAACTATATTGTTAGCCATGTCAAGTTTTAATAGAAAAAGTGAAATAATGATTTGGAAATAGGGGGAACCAGGATCAGAAGGAATGGTTCAGACATGCAAGCACAGAAGGTCTTTATCTGCTTGGAATCTCAATTACACTAGGTCAGACAAAGGGAGTTCAGTTGCAAATATGAACCTTAATATGAATATATTCAGTGACATATGGGAGAAAAAGGCCATATAGGTAAACCACAATTTAGTCATGAACTCCTGAAGGGACTATTTAGTCTCCTCCTTACACTTTTCCCCTAGCTGGCATGTAAGAATTTGTAGGGCAGTAGTTAGAAATTGGGCCATGGAAAATGGTTGCCGGTTTAAAAAACAAGGCAGAGCCTCAGAAAAGACGTGTTATCAAGTTATCTTTTACCAAACAATGAATAAAATATTACATTAGAATAACACAATTTAAAATCCAATTTTGAACTCAAGGCAATTCCATTTAGAAGTACATTCTTTCTGTGATTATAGCATTGGAACAAAGCCAGCACAACCTAGGATGGTAGTTGAGCTATTTCATTAGAATCCAATGTCAGAAATATGGTTAATGTCTTTCTACTTTTTATTTTTCCAAAGAAACAAATTTCTAAATAATTAAATTATTTTTTCCTGTGTTGAATTTTCAGACTGGGGCAAAAATTACTTTCTTTTTAGGCATCTATCAGGCTTCAGAGAGGTACTAAGATAGTCAGAGAGAGCTAGCTAGCTAGCTATGGACAGGTCTCTGATACACAATGTGATTAAAGTGAATGTGACACAGCCCCATGAGAACCAAAATGTAACAGCACTTAAAATGCACTGTGCCTGTTGAAATTATGTAAGGATGTGTGGTGGCAACACAGATGCTAAGGTCACTGCCTCTTATAGGAACACCACCTCCCATGCAGACTTCAGACAGAGTTTTCCTTTCTCTGACAACACGGTTAAGAAGGAGTGCTGGGAAAATCATTGAGTTTATTTAAATTTAAGTTTCCTGGCAGGAAATTAACAAATTCATTTAAGAAGAAAAGTAAATTACCAATGATTTCTGACATTCTGGCTGATACATTTGTAAAACTCTCAGTAACAAATGTGGACTTGACATATTTCTGATGAAGCTGCAATAATGCGGATAAGGATAGAGAAGAATGTGGCTGAGCTGTGAATAGTTACCATTGATAACATTCCTTTAGGTGGAATATGGCACAACCAGGAGAGTTTGCACGTTTCAGATGAGGCAATGAAGGATGAATATAGTGTACTTTTAGAGTTTGAAAAAGAGCTTTGAGTATATCAGTTGGAGTGGACTGACTGAAAAGGCGTCTCTTGAATCTTCTTGTTATATACTGCATTCAGGCAACATAGGAGAATAGCTTCAAAATCTAAACTTAAAAGAAATAAACTGCCAGTAGGCAGATTGCAGCCTTGTTATGTCATTTGCTGGGGACTTGTTTCTTTCAAGGGCAAAGAGAATCAAATTCCAAATGCACTCTTAGCCCTTTTGAAAATGCCATCCAACAACACCTCCTGAAATTTCTAGTGATCTGTGATGTAAACAGTACAGTTTATCCCAAAGTGATGATGATATTTGTTCTAATGTTCCACTGTACACATGAACTGCATATTTTACACATGGGCTATTGTGCTACCAGTAATTCCAATTATATTCAAAGTTAGAATAACTTTGAAAAATTGATGGAATAACCTATTGCTCTAGGTAGTAAAATGGTCATGGAGGAGAGTTATGAATGTAGAAATGCAGGTTCTGTTACAGATGGCTAATACTTATCTATACACCTATGCTAGTTTAAAGGTAAACTGGAGGGAGAAATGAACCGGATTCAAGAGAGATACAACTCAGAGTTACAATTTACTAAAATGATTACAATAAGTACAATGACACAGAGAAAAATTGGTTTTAACCCACCAAACCACAGCTATAACTCAGCACCCTGGGGCACAGATTGGTGTTCGTTAAACCCTATGCTGAGCGCCATGTGGTCTCCCTGAGTACAAAGTAAAAGGAAAGGAAAGGAAAACCTGCTGGTGAGTGTGATGGTAGCAGTTCTGGTCGAGAGTGACAGTCACAGTCCTGTGAAGATTCTGGTCCAAATCTGGATACGAGTGGCAACCTAAGTCCCAAAACCTGAGAATTATATATGCTCAGGTTCAGGTGGGAATGTTGAGTACCTCCCCCCAGGGTGGGGCATTTCACAATGAGTGATTTAACTCTGTGAGTCATGAGATATCTTTGTAATCTTTGATGGCCCATTAGCAGACATGACCCCTCAGGCTGAGCGTGAAGGTGCTAATGCCTCCCTGGAGGGGAGTTATCCTGGCTGAGTCATTTCTGTAAAGACAGGAACACTCCCCTATCTCACAGGGTTCCCTAACACCCAGCTTGTAGCCTGAGGTGTCAGGTGTGCCCTGGGCAGCTGCTACCAAAAAATCCATTATTAATAGTTCATCAGAAATGACATAGAGGGTGTAGAATGCACAGTTTTGGTTACACCCACATAGTGATAAACTGGTCTTGGACACTGTAATTAGGACAATACCAGCTGGAAAAATATCAACAAACTTTTCAGGATCTGTTGCAGATGAAGAAAAGAATTATTTCTCAGTGGAAGTGATTTTGACAGATGCCATAATATGCAGGCAACATTAAGAACTGGTGAATAACTTAAATGGCAATCTAGGCAACCTCTACATAGATTTGAAAATAGAAAATTTATATGGAAAATGTACAGTTTATTTAATTTGTCATCATGCATCTTTGAAAATAACAATAAGAGTCCTAACATGACCTTAGCAGAAATAAAAAATTGCTTCTGGGAAAAATTGTAATTCACTCATTAATTCTGAAGCCTTGCTGTAATAAATTGAATTACATAGCAGACATCAGTTCAGTCTTGTATGGTTTAGTTTCTTGAAGTGTGATGTAATCTATCTTTTTAAGTGTTTTTGAACATGAAATGGGAAGTTCTTAGGAGTGTAAGGACTTTATACTGGAATAGAGCAAGAGTATCTCTACTCCAGGAGTCTCCTTTGAGCAGATGCCACAGAGAAACTTCAGTGGGAACATTAACCTTTAGATAATGCATAGTATTGTCCAATTCTGTATCATGATAACAAATTTCTTCTTGATTCTAAATGGTGATCACTTTATTTCACAAGGTACTAGGGTTGATTGATGGTTTGTATTGTTTAGCCTTACTTGAAGCTTAATTGAAGAGAGAATGAACATTTGTCCCTATTACTGCTGTTTATATTCTCATCTTAATTACTCCAATATCATTTCAAAGTAAATTCCTCAATATGAATGCATTTCTCTCCCTTTAAGTTGCTGTAAATGGATCTGAAGTCAACAGTCCTGATTAGAAACTTTTAGTAAGATTTAATCTACCTCTACGGTACAGGTACAATTATACAGCAGTTAATTCCAGCACTGGTGGACACTACATTTTATGTTTTACTTAGACAGCACCTTGATCTAATGCACCAGGAATGATAAATGGGGAGCAAACAGAGAAACAGAAGTGGCAAACGAACAAGGAACTAGGAACAAATTATCAAGTACTTGCACAAAAAGGGAACAAAGAAGAACCATCGGGTGGGAGGTCATTAAAACCTGTGCTAAAGCAGTGCTAAGAAAAGGAAGAGATAAAGATTTAAAATAAAAGTGTAGGATGAAATTAGGGGACTCACCTGTAAAACATCCTCCTTGGGAAAAGATCCCATTGTGGGCAGCAGCACTATTCAGAACATAACAAATGAGAACATTCATTAAAGAATTTAATTTATTTGGCACTGCCTTTGGTTAGTAAAAGGCAAATCTTATACTGCCAGAGAGAAATAATTCTCCTGTTAGAGAGGAATATTTGTAAACTGAATGTTTGCATCTTAAACACTGTGTTTGCATGGAGACATGTGCATTAAATACTGACAAAGAAAGAAAAATACTGAATTTCTTAGAATACTAGAGTAAAAGAATCTGCCATTCTCCATTACCATGCCTGCAAGTTATCATCTGCAACTATCAGGGAGAAGTTGTCAATCAACTCTATTGGAAGGATGAAAGAGTAGATGGTACAGTTTAATTTTATTATGGAAATTGATTTGCATCTTTTATATGTCTTGATTGAAAACTTTCCAGGTAATGGCATTGAAGAATACTCATAAAACTGCCATGACTGTGGTAATAACTATTATTATGATCGAATTTAATAATAAAAAAACCTGCCTGCAAGATGGGCAAGATGAATAATTCATGTACAGTGTTGCTTAAAATGTGATAGAGAGAAAAAGACTTGTAGGAAAATTCTTAATGTATCCAGACAGGGATGATAATTGGTTTTTGCAACTAAATGAGTACTTCATGTACAAGACAGTACTAACAAGGCAGGAGAAGAAATTTACACATTGGTTAGACAATTTCATTTATCTGGTTACAACAGGATAAGTGGAATAAATGGTTTTCCTTAAAGGAATTGACAGAAAATGCCTATCCTGATAATAATTACTTTTGTTTACAACTAGAGAACAACAGAATAGGAGACATACTAGCATCTTTTCAATATGTAATAACATATGCCGCATATGCTTATGTAGGCCTTACTTATGCTATAAATCAACTACCTGCAAACACTGACCAGGTCTCTTTCAGTCCTGTCTTTTAGTTGCAGGCATAAAAAGCAGAACAGCATATGGAAAATTGTTTCACAGTTGCACTTAATTTAATTTTGTCTGCTTAGTTTTAAGTATACAGTAACAGGTAAGCTTCTGTTTCCTGCTTTTATTGCCCACCATCTGGTGGGAAAAGCATGCAATAGCATAAAAAGGGACAGGTGACTAAGACAGCATTTTAGTAACAGGGTCTGAAGTTACAGTGGGTAAGAGTTCATCAAGGATGACAACTTCAGGAACAGAAAGCTGTTCCAGAACTCATCTCTTTACCCTTGCCCAAAGGCACTGATTAGGTTTGAGTGATGTCTCCTCGCTTGTTGATATAACAAGTTGAATTTCTCATACATCACCTTCTCAAATTGTTAAAAACAAATGAAACTCTGGTTTTCCCCTCCAAAATGCATAGGAAAAGCTATTTACAGTAACAATACAAAGAGCAGTTAAGTAGATTGAAAAAAACTTGGGAACTGGATTTAGTCAAAATCCCTGTAAACACATTGTGCTTTACCCATTTCTAATTCTCTCTTGCTTGAACCTGAGATCAATCCACTCTGTTCTGGCTTACCACCAGGGTCTACAATCAATGTTGATAAAGCAAAATGACAATAAAGAAAGCTTTGAAAGCTACTGTGAGAACTGTGGGAAAATGTAAGACAAAACAAAACTGTATTCTTTTGTTATAACTATGTCTGTGCCTCTGTGTGTTTGTTTATGATGGATTACTTTCTATGGGGATTAGATCTAAAGGGAGTTATGCTTGAGAAGCTACATGATAATCTAGCTAAGAGACATCTCAGTAAGTACTAAAATACAGTTGCCTGTTTAATATGTCTGTGTTTGCTTTGTCAAGACTAAGATCTGAAAATGATAAAGCCCCTTGACCCACTTTATCAGCTAAAAAATTCTGACCCATGATATAGTTTGCAGGATGGTTCAGAAAAAAGGTTTCACAAAAAGTTTGAAGTTGGACTACTCTTGTTCTTCTTGGCTATTTCTAAACTTAACTATGGAGAAGACAATCTTAACTATCTGGATCACAAATAAATCTGGACATTATGTTGATTCTGCAGTAGAACTCTTTACAGCTTTGTTGATTACACTGGAAAAATCAATATCAGAAAAGGCCATAATGACATATCAAAAGATTCTAGGAAATCCTGTTCCACTTCATTAACAGTATCCAGAATTGCTGTTTCTGCATGTTATTGAGTTGTAGCAATATACTGGAAATTTTAGAAATAAAACCAGCATGCTCCTGTACTACCTGCACAGAACAAAATGCTTCAGAGGAAATAGAGAAAGGGAAAACAAGATTCTTGTCTTCTCATGGAGGAAAATAAGTGAACAGTCTTTAGCCTCCACAACTGGAACTTTTAAACAGCTGTTTATTATCTTATTGGAGGAGGACAAAGAAACAAAGAAAAAGCAATTAAAAAATACCAGTATCTGATCTAATATGCAGCCAAAATAGGTCCAAAACATTCAACAAAGGTTCCATTTGCCATAAAGGAATCTTACTTACATGAGTTTAATATTCGATATTATAGAGAGAAATCAGCGAAAGTGACCATTAAAATGTAATAGCTAAAAGGTTACATTTACCTAACTTAACTGTTATGGTGAATAGCAAGAGAATCTATCTTCTGTGTTTTTAGAAAAGAATAATAATTCTTGTAACAAAAGCATTTATTTTGGCTGATACAGATGTATTTTTTTATACCAAAGTACCATGGAGGAAGAGAAAGATTTGGTGCAACTTGCAAGGACAGAATATTTCCTCTGACACCAGCAATAGTATGACTAGGCCAATGAGAGCTGCTCAGGGCAAGTGCTTGAGATCATCTGTAGGAAACAGGCGACATGAAGAGTCACAGCGTGGAACCTTTTCAAGGTAAGAAATTATATCTAACTATGATACTGAATGAAATTCCTCTAAATTTTCCAAGGGCATATAATTTAAGAATCAAATTAGTACAGCTGGTTTTGCAGATTTCATAAACATTTCAGAATGAAACAGGCAAAAGACATTCTTTGTTCTCTCTGCTGATTTTGCATAATTTTTTAACAGAAAACATGGACATATGATTGAGATAACCACGAATTGTCAGTTTTCCTTTTCCACTGAGAAAAATAACTTGCATTACTTGTGAATCTGCTATAAATCTAGGATGAACTTTCCCTTGTGCTCACAAACAGCTACATTCATATTTTATTTTGTGACACAGACTAACCCCTCCTCTGTCTCCTGACATACGTTTTAAAGTGTGTTTCCCTTAGAGCTCAAATCTGAATCCTGTGAAAAATGGGAAGGACAATTCTTATTGGGAAGCCAAACTGGGTTGTGAGCATCATGAGAAAAAACTGTGAGGTCATGAGGTTTTATTTGCCATGCCAAGGAAGGAAGAAAAAAGTGATGGGCTGTCACCCTGCCTCTTTTCAAAGGTTTACAGATGAAATTTAGTACATTGTTCAGTCCTTTGTTCTCAGCTTTTAAACTTTTTCCTTAAGGGCAAGTTGTTTTTTACAGAAGAAAGAGACATGGATGTCAGCTCAGATGATATGCTGTATGACAGTAGTTCTTTGGCAATGGGGAAATGGTCTTATTTCATGCCTCTGGATTTTTCCCACATTGAAAGTTACTACACACACAGCTTTGGGCTGGGGAAAATGAGGGGAAAAAAAATCAAGCAATTAAATGAATCTTTTGTCATTCAGAAATGCTACTTCTTTGCCACTAATATCTATTGCAGACTAATACAGAACAGATGAAGGAAGCCAACATGGAAAGAGAGGCTATTGTTTAGCAATTTGCTAATTGAGCAAGATGGGAGAAAGACCTAAGCACTAGTCTTTGAGCTTAAAAGAGGAATTTCAACTCCTGGCTATTTGGGGAAGGGTTAGGTGAGAAATAAGGGGCTGGGGAGGAGTGAAAGAATTGTTTGCTTTCTCTCAAAGAGTCCAGAATATCTTATTCTTATTCCAGTTGGGATGAAAGAAAAACAAACTATGTATAAATTTTCACCATATCTCATGGTTTTACATCAAACCAAATTTTATCTATGAGATGATTCACAGTGCAGACCTTAAAAGCAAAACAAATGAGCACTGTAATACAGCACACTTAGATGGGACATTAGCTAAAAGGAATAGAACCTGAGATCTCTTCATCTCAAAAGAACCAGTCTGTACTGTTCAATCTAAAAACTCTTCCCTGTGTCAGAATCAAGTTCTGAACCCTCCACTCAATGCCAGTAGGAATGTGTTTAAGTTACTCATGGACACATAAAACACAGGGGTGGTCTGTTTTGAAGTGTCAGTCCCTTAGATTTAATCTGCTAATAATATGCTAATAATTTATGCATAAAACACAGGTTGCATTGAAGGAAAAATCCAATATTGTCAGTTTCCATGACAACCAGTGTGCTAGCAGATTACACTGTCTCACATCAGATGGTTGCCAAGGTTGTGACCTATTTCTTAGTTTTAATCATTTCATTTGAAGAATTTGAAAATGTTACCTGGAAAACAAATGATAAAATGTTGTTCATGGTTAGGATAGTCCTTAAATATAAAAGAATCTTGCATGTTAAATTAAGTACCAGGCTTAGAAACTGAAAAGGAAGCATAAAGTAATAATTCCAGGAGTAAAGGAAGGCAAGGACAATTGTATGAACAGGCAGTGGGCTGGTGTGCAACATTTCAGGATGAAGTCAGTGGTTATGTACAGCCTATGCTGGTAGGAGAGACACCTTTCTCTCATCCAGGTGGCTCAGAGACCTATCCAACCTGACCTTGAACAGTTCCAGGGATGGGACATTCACAACTTCTCTGGGTAATCTGTTCCAGTGCCTCACCACCCTCACAGTAAAGAATTTCTTCTTAACACCTAATCTAAACGTATTCTCTTTCGGTTTGAAACCATTCTGCCTTGTCCTGTCACTACATGCCCTTGTAAATAATCTCTGTCCAGCTATCTTTTAGGCTCCCTTCATGTTTTCTGGGCTTTCTGCATTGCAGACACACATTGCCAGCCCATGTCCAGCCTCTCATCCACTGGCCCCCACAAATCCCTCTTGGCAGGGCTGCTCTTGATATGTCCATCCCCCAGCCTGTATTATACTGGGGTTTGCCCTGACCCAGGTACAGCACCTTGCACTTGGTGTTGTTAAACCTCATGAGATTCCCATGGGCCCATTTCTTGAGCTTGGCCACATACTTCTGGATGCCATTGGGTCCTTCAGGTGTGTCAAATGCACCACGCAGCTTGGTGTCACCTGCAAATTTCTGAGCCTTTCTTCTATGTCTTAAGGTATTAGATAACACTGCTTCCAATTCCGACCCCTGAGGGACACCACTTGTCACTGATGTCCACTGGGACTCTGAGCTGTTGACCACTACCCTCTGGATGTTACCATCTAACCAATTTCTTATCCAACAGTCCACCCATTGAATCCATCTCTCTCCAATATTGGGAGAAAGATGTTATGCAGGACCATGTCAAAGGCTTTACCAAAGTTCAGATAAACTATATCTTTAGCCCTTCCCTTCTCTAGTGATGTAGTCACTCCATCATAAAAGGCCACTAGATTGGTGAAATGATCAAAACTTCCCAAGACATTTTTTAAAAATGACTGAACAAGAGAGCAACTATTTTACAGGTTGCCTGCCAGATTACAAAATAAATTAACTGCTATTGCAGTTAAATATAAAGAAACACTTTCAAACAGAAACATGTTCTAGTGCACTAGATAATGTCTTATTTTTTGAAGTCGTCAATGACCAAAGTTGACTACAGTTTGAGTAACTCACTGTGGTTAGTGACTTTGTTTTTTCATGCTTAAGAAAGGTTTCAGGTTACCATTCTAAAATAAATAAGTTGCAATAGTACCTTCAGGGGCTGACTGTGGTTTTAGGTAGCAAACAAATGGTCCTCCACTACTTGCTCATTTTACACTGTCTTAGTGTAAAATAATCCAAGGAGGTAACAGTTTTGTTACCGGGGTTGTTAACTGACACTTTCTAGCTGACTGAAGAATTTGTCTTTTATTTTTCTCTATCATCAAGCTAGCAGCTTGGAAAGCAATCATGATCAATCGTGGCGGTGAGATAAACACCATGAGCCCCAGTCCATACTACTGAAACCCTGCTTTCTATGGTCCATAAGAATAATAATTCTGCTGCTTGCTTAATCAGGTTGGTCTGACCAGATCAGTTGAGGTAAAATGGTAAACAGCTCAAGCCATTATTTGTTTTGTTTTGTTTTTTTTCCCCCAGGATTGCTGAAGTGTTGATCAAGTGTTACATCACAATAATTGCAGCAGACCTGTCCAACCTCAATAATCCATTGGAATTTGGTTTCAGTTATCACAATATGATTAGAGGAATACATTAGTCATAACTTGAATAAACTATCTCTTTTTACACCAGTATTTGTTGACCTGTTTTGTTGTTCTTTTTGTTCTTTTCTCCCACTTCTCTGTCAGAAGTTGTCCCATTGTAGTAAAAGATTATCTTTGAATTCTGGGCTTTTCTTTCCAGGTTTTTAAATACTAATATTTTTAGTGAGAGATGCAAATAATATGCAAGATGAAGCACTGCATAACCTGTTTCATGATATTCTGTTTTTAGTTCCAGTTGTTATTCTTTAGCCTATTTTGTTCATGGCACACATATTTATAACTAGCCTTTACTGGGAGGTGAATTAACTCTAATGAATAAATACGATAATGAATGTTTCTTCTTCCTTCTGCCCCAGGCTGGTCAGCTAGTCCAAGCAAAAAGATTTACACGAATGGTTGGCATTGATTTGAGTTATTTTCTAGCTTCCTGATTTATACAGAAGTGTAAACTATGTAAATATTTACTGTTCAACTTCTTCAGAAAACATTTAGTCCTGTAGATCACTCCTTTATTCATATCAGAACATTCCCGTTCTTAGGGGTTTTTGTAGAAACAAAATGAAGGATTTTCTTGCTAAGGAATCAGGTAAAAACTCATCTGGAGTACAGGCCCCTTTCACTGATATTGAAACTTCTTACTATTCATCGACCCACTTCAGAGAAGTCCAAGTATGGCATTAATGGATGAGAGAGGAAGTAAAAAATAGGAGGAGAAGAGTGTGTCTAGCAACATACAAGTATCGCAGGTATTTTATTTCTACTTACCACTTGCTATTTAGTAACACACTGGGTAAAATAAAGTGTTCCTAGTGCGGCATAGCTTGTCCTAGAAGCTAGTATCTATGACTTTCTGTCACTCTATAGAATCATTTCAGCTGCTTACTGTGGCTCAGCCCACATACAGTAGAAAAAGGGGCTCTCAGCAGGAGGTATAAGGGAGCAGACAAGCATAAAAAAGACAAATATAATACCTAGATCTTTTAACAGCTGAACACTGGGGACAGTACTTTCATGACACATGAACACTTCCTTGGTATGTGGATCAGAATTGCTGGAATAGTACATTTTTTACCACTTCTCATGGGTAAATGGGAACTGAAGACAAGATACTGCAATTTTTCCTCCTGTTGTTACAACTAATGACATCTACTTGGCTCTACATGAGAGTGTCAAATTTCAGTCACCCGGTCCTAAAAAGCAGTGCTTTGAAAATTCCTCCCTGGAGCATCAAGCTGGCTATGGGATGCTAGGAGCCAACTGGGGCTGGCAGGGTATCCTGGATATAAAGTCTACACATTTATTTTTCTCCTTTGTTTAGAGTTTCCTGAATGTTTGCAGAAAAACCCAAATTGAACCCAGTCTTAATGATCCCAGTAGCGGGGCTCCCAGTTCATTAAAACTATACTCACCAACATACTTTAGTGGACCATTAGTACCTTGATGATTCTTTATCCCAGGCATGTATATTTGACATGGTGAGCCTGTTTTCAAAAATCTCTAATGCCTAGCCAAGTCTGTGTGTTACATTTTTCTTAGTGTCTAACATAATCCTAACAAAACAAAACCAAAAAGGGGAACTATTTTGAAATTTTAAATTTTAATTGCATTACCTGTTTGTTTATTTCCTCTACCCCATGATACTCTAGTGGTATCTGAGTGTAATGGTGATGTGATACTTTACTTCTTCAGTAAACCATGCCTCAAGTTATTAATTTGTGATGAAGTGAAAAGCCAAGGCATGCTGGCGAGGGAGAGACATATTGTGTGTACATGCTTCTTCTGCTCTACAATGTTTCATCCCCACAGCTATGTCAGTGAAGAGTGTGAAAAAAATCACATATTCTTTGCCAAAATAGCTACACAAGCCAAAACCCCCATGTGGACATAGCTATGATGACAAAGAAGAACTGTATGGGCTGACCTCTGGGTGCTTGGGGAAGTTACACAACTATGCAGGAACTAAAGCTCCTTCTGTCAACATATTCTACCTCTATAGAAAAGGATCCTGCTGCCACAGCTAAACCAATATGGATATATTAGCATAGTTATATCTGCAATATAAGTCCTGCATCTTGTGCAGTGGTGAGGAAATTTAATCAGGGTAGAAAAAATAGTTGTGGATATCTTAAACCACTGCAAATATTTTTTTAGCACTAGTCAATATTTGCTTATCACAGCCACAACATCTTATTTCTAAAATGTAAAATAAGTTCTGCTTTATGGTGTTGACTTTTTTTCCTACTTTGTCTCTGGAATATCTGTACTACTCCAGCGTCTATCATTAGGAGCTGGTTTTGTAGGTCAGTGGTTTAGTTTCTTGATTATAATTTATAATATATCACATTTGCTAATTACATTTTAAAGTTTCAAATTTTTCTCACAGTTACTTGTTTTTATGAGATATTTAGAAATATTTTCAGTCATGCCATTTTAGTAACAAGTTACACAAGGTAAATACTTTTGTTTACGCATTTTTAAAACGGTTTTAAAAACAACAGCAGATAGAAAGCAAGTACAAAGGAAAACAGCATTGTGCTGAATGTAAAGAGAATCTTAATAATTTTCTGTTGTTTTAAGGACACAGCTAAGTGAAAACCTGATAATCTGTAGGGTCTTGGAAAGAGTAAGCAAATTACTCTTTTCCCATAATTGCATACAAACCACTCCATGTTTCTCAATCTTTTCCCTACTTACTTGGTTATTTTGTTGGGTTTTTTTCTTTTATTTTATTTATTCAAAATTATCTGTTAAATAATCCTACAGAAACCTAGTGAATTCAGATGCTTTGCTAGCCAGCAAAATATTACCAACACTTCTATCTTCATTGTCCTTTCTTAACAGGGTAGTAACAGAAATATTTACTTCACTTCAAACTCTCTTAGCAAGCCTGCTATCCCTCCTACTGATGGCAACATAGTAGGACATCCATGTGCAATTCCCTTTCTCTCTGCCATGTTTATACACAAATCAATAAATGAAAATGTAGAAGAGATTCAGCATCTCTCCTAAAAACACTTAGCGTGGAACTGTGACTAAGACCAAAGTTTTTCACTTTCAAGGAAGTGGTGGTTTATCTTCCTTGCATTTTGCATAACTTATGTGCTTCATCAGTGCGAAATGACCAGAGATCCCTAGGTTATATACACAAATATATACATACACACAGGCATATACATATACTATGTATATGCATAATAGCTGGGATTTAAGAAGAAAGAATCAGCCATTTGCCTCCAAGAAAATATCAAATAGAGTATAAAGAACCCTAACCTGAATAATTTTCTGGTCACAGCATCTAAAGAGTGTATGGTTTTTTTCAGTCAGAGCTAGGCATGCAGGAGATCACTGTCTCACTTTTGCATTACGGGCCTCATTGTAAGTTTTTTACCGGGGAATGGGATAACAGTGTTTAGCTGAAAACGCTCACTGAAGATTGCAAAGCACTATTGGCACAAGGCCTAGATAAGCTTGGAAGATAGATGAATGGACAATAAGAATTCTCTTTTTCTAATATCGGTCAAAGAGAAGCCAGAGGTCAAAGAAACAGGTAAAGGCTTTTCCAAACATCCACATAGACCCATTTTATTTATTAAATCCAATTTCTTTCTTAATTTATGAGATCTAGCAAAATCCTGTTTCCTTGTCTCAGCACTGGGGAAAGTACAAGTAGGTCTGGCTGTAGGAAGACTCTTGTACTTAGAGGTGTAGTGCCCTTTCCCTTAACAATGAGAATGACAAAACCAGGTGTAACAGGAAGCTTTGTACTGTTGGAACAAATTAAGCCACTTTTATTAAAATAAACGAGGCAGTTGAGATCCTTTGATATATCCATAGTGCCTATGTCCTGCAGATGTCTCACTTCAGTCAATTAATCAGCCATTTCCCAGAGCATGATAATTGTTTATGCAATCCACTTTGATATGTTTTATAGCATTTCCTTTAATCCTCTCCAACTTTTCATCCCTGGCAAGAGCTTTATGGTAACATAAACTGTAATTGTGCAGTAAAGAAAATCACCTTATGTTGCAGTCTACAACTGCTTTATCACCCTCATCCTAACATACATAACCTACACTCAAACAGCTAAATATGGTGAGCAAGGCTGGGCAGCATGCTTCAATAGTGTGTAAAAGCAATGACTTCTTGACAAAGAACTTAACCTCTATCAGGGAAAGAATCAGAACTGTCTAGGGGATCTTTATATTTCTCAGTCAATGACAGCAAAGGGAATATGTTGAGCTGGCAGACATTTTTCTGAATAGAAAATCTTTCTTAAAGACAAAAAGGAAGATAAAACCTTCTCCAATCCCCTTTCTCCACCCTAAGCAGTCTTTTTATTTTTTTAAATTGAAAACATTTTAAAAAAAAGGATTCTAATAATTGAATTAGAAATATTTTTCATTAGTTTTTTATCTTTGTTATTCAATGAAAAAAAGGGAATCAAAAAAGCTATTGGTGAAAATATGTAAAAATATAAACAGAGTATAAGAAAAAGCTACAAATATTTTTGCATTGAAAAAGTAAAGTCAAAAGAGTTAATCAGCTCCTGAAACTTCCTTTAATTTTTCTTTACATCAAAAAGGCATCAGGACCAACCAACTTTTCTCATCCTTTTTCTTATTCTGATTCATCTTATCAGAAAATAAAATAACAAAATGTCTATTAAAAAACTTCTGGCCAACACATTCACAACACATCTTTCTATGTCCTTAACTGTTGCTAGCAACCACTGAGGTGCAGAATCCCTGCCTTTTGTGGTATCCTCTGTCCAGCAGGAAACTTAGAGTATTTCCAGATTCCCATCTGCCTATGTAAGTCTGCAGACAGCAGTTGTCCATCTCTATGTAACTTGTATGTGTTTAGGACAGAGGGTGCAGAACTCTTTACTCCCTTTTCCTTTGCCCTTTCACTGACAGTTTGCTCCTGTGCTTATTTGTATGAGTTTTGGACAAATTGTGGCTTTCTCTCACCAGACTGGCTTCTCTGTGTGTCAGCAGGAAGTGAGATTGTCACAGAGTAAAGAAATTTCACTGCTGACCTTGTGTTGGTTGCAGACTGAGTCTTTCATTCTCCAAATGAAATTCAGTAGGAGCATGGCAGTCAGTCTGTGACAAAGCAGGAAAGGTTTTTTTTGCAAAGAAGAAATTATAAGTCACACATTGAAACTATTGCTACTCATTGACTGCCACACATTGAGCACACTCATTGTCCTTCTTTTACAGGAGAGAGCGCTAGGGGAAGTAGTTTGCTGTCTGCCACAGCCCAAGTGTGTGTCTACCGAGAGTGCTTACAGACAGTGCCTACAACAACTGCTGACAACACATGGGTAAATGCACCTCAGACTTTGAGACTAGGAAAGAAACTTCAGTGACAAATCAAATTCCATGTCTTCAGTGAGCAGAGATGGAAAGAATCTACAGTCATGATCCTAACAAGATAAAACATTGAGTTTAAGATATATGTATATAGGGAAAAAACAACTCCCTCATCCAATTCTGCTCCCAGATGAGGTCAGTACCTTGCAAATTCATTTGTCTCTCAAAATCTCCTACCTTACCACAACTATTTTCTGATCTGTTTTGTGGTGCTGCCACTAATCCCTGTGCCATGCCACACTGACTTGGGTAAAGAAGGTGTGTGAAGGGTGTTCGTAGGCACCCAGGCATCCTCTCTGGTGGCTGTAAACTGCCTCTGAATTGTATCCTACATCATAAGCCTGCAGCACCATTTCATGTTTCAGCAAACCCACCCTCCTCCAAACCGTAAATGTTGAAAACTGCACTGAACCCCAACTGTCAAGAAATAGAATTTAATCATAAACTTCAGTCTCTTCCCTCACTCCTTTTCCTCCTTTAACACTTTCTGGTTACCACTCAGAAGGCCTGTGGAGAGAATCTCTAGGATTTATGAATATCATTTTCATGCAAATTAATCTATGTCAGCAGGTTTGGTTTTATTTAGACTTCTCCGTTCCCTCCCAAAGAACAGATGAGCTATTTCCTCCTCAGCACTTGGCCACAGGGCCTGATGATATATAGCATCAGTAATTCTATTCTTTACCCTAATGCTGTATAATTTTTTTTATAGTTTTTTACTGGGTAGTGTTGGTGGTGTATTTTTCCCTCTTCTTTCTTTCTCTTTAGGTTAGAGAAGTCTTATGTATTAAATTTGGATAATTTCCAGTCTTACTGTTGTGTCCCATACTAAGTACCACAATGATCCTTAATTGGCAGTAAATAGAGAAAAAGCAGTCATCCTTGTAAAGCAGCTGTTCTATGGATGAATGGTATAACACCAGTGTGGAGGCTGTAGTAGGAATGTTCCAGGTCACAGATAGCTTAAATGGAGGACTTTGTCATACGGCATTAATAATAACTCCACTCTAAATTTTAGGGAACAGGATGGGCAGGAGCGTCAGACAGACAGTCTCTCCCTTGGGCAGAAGTGAGTCCACTCTGTCTTATGAACTGGACTTTGTTCCCTTTAGCTTTACACTGTGTTATTGGGATAAACTTTGATTAGTGTGTGAACCATTATGCTGGTTTTGTAGTACTTCGTACTGGATACTTTTGGTATTGTTTTAGACACCACCAAGAAGAGTGGAACAATGGGACGTGGACCTTAAGTATATTTCAGTGTGTTTAGTGTAGGAAGTGTTTAGCCTGTTTTTCAATAGGGAAAACTCTCACTTCATTGTTAGCATGATCTGAGAGGGCTACCATTTTTCAAAGACAGGAAATAAATGTAATTGACTTGGTAATTCCTTTTTCTTATCACTAGACATGACCCAGGTTATCTCCATATTTAATTTGTTTGAATAACGCTGTTAAAAGACACTGAGAGAAAGGTATTCACCTTTTGTATATGGCTGCAAATGGGCTGTGCGCTCCTTTAATTCTCAAATACAGCAAATCTGGAGAGATTTTTCGGTGAGCAATTGCAACCAGGTGGATGCAAATTCATTGCCCAACAACAAATTAATTTGCTTAGGTATGATACATCTTCTTCCTCTTCCCATTATGGTAATTGAATATTCATCACATAACAAGTGCAGTTAATTAGCAGATTAGTCATTTACTGGACAAATAATGAACTTCTTATTCTGAACAAAGAAGAGGGATAGGAAAGCCAGAGGGAGAGAAAAGAAAACATACATTTTTATAAGGCTATTATTTAAATTAGTTTTCTTTTAAAATAAGAAGAGAAAAGGAAACACTGAAAATGTGTAATTAACTTTTAAAAATATTATTGTTTAATGCTAGCTATGTTGTATCCAGAGAAAGCATTGCTCAGGCTTCATACAGAAAAGGGAAGTTGCTTGCTGCCTATGATGCTCCCACAGACATCAGTGGTAAGCCTCCCACAGTATCAATGGGGCTGGATTTTACTCCTGATATTTCAAAAAGAACAGAATACTATCATCATTTTAAAACAAATAGTAAACCTTTGTGACATGTCAAAATTGATAGATTCACATTTTCTTTCATTTATTATGCTGTCATTTCCTGAAGTTTTTTCTCTGCTTGCCTGACAGCATCATTCTTTTGTCTGTTGTCTAATGTTTAGACTGTAAAGATCTTTCAAAAAGGCCATTTTTTTCTTCTCTATTTATTCACAGTGCAGTCCTTGCCCATAATTCATGCTCTTGCATAATACATTCTTGTTTTCACTAGCCAGAAAGAAATGCTTTACTGGTATAAATTGACATGGTTCCATTAAGGGTAATGGAGACAACCAAATTACCTTGATGAAGAATAAGCCTTAATATTCAAATTGTCTAACTTAGAGGGGGTTTTTTTTGTTGTTTTTGGTTTTTTGGGTTTTTTTTTAAACAGGTACTGTAAAATAACTTCAGTTCCTTGCTGAGGTACCTATCCATTACCCTGAAATTTACCAGACTCTTAGATGCAGAAAAGGTAAAATACATCTCTGATATGATTCTGCTAATGCTAGTGGTCTTGGGCCAGGCTTAATTGCATCCAGCAACTTTAAGCTGTGCCAAGTATAAATTCCCATGGAAAACTTGGTGGTAAGAGAAAACATTTTAGTTCTAGATGAAGCTGGTGCTGTACTATGTGCAGCTACATGGCATGAACTGTTTGTGAAAGGTTTTCTCACTCTGGGATAGTTTATCATTAAATTACAACCTGTCAGCATCTGCCAGAATGGTTCCGATATTGGCTAACTTTCATGACTGTGCTAAAGCAAAGATATCTGACCAAAAATCACACACTTGGAAGGAAATTTTTGACAAATTGAGGAATTGAAGCAGAAAGTGAGGAAGGAGGAAGCAACATGGGGGGAAGAGGACAGACTAAAAGGGAAAAAAATAAAGTTTTCATTTAGATGGATCCAGAAGCCAAGGGCAGGGGAAGGAGGCAGGAGGTAGCTACTGCTTAACCTAAACAAATGCCCCATTCCCAATTGCACTGAACCAAGAAGTTCCTGTTGTCCAACAAATGAGGTTGAATTTTATTGAGAGACTGGAAGTAGTTGCATCAGCCCCTAAATTTATATTTAACATAATTGATTGTAGATTAGTACCTCATAATTTGCTCAGTAAAAATTGATAATGCTGTAGAACTATGCTAAGCATTGTACTAAGCTTATAGAAACAGAACTGAGAAAAATTACATCTTTAAAGGTTTAAAGGCTTTTAGGGCATCGGAAGGGGATTCTGATAACTGGTCTGATGTAACAACTGCGGTTGATTGTAACAATATCTAGATTAAGCTATGGCATATAGCGGATGCTGTGTCTTTTAGTGACTGTCTTTCAGCTTCCCCTGTTATAGGTTGGACAGATGAGCCCACTGTTATGCTTTCTGTCCTTGATGTGAATTTATGAAGCTTGTTGTTCTGGGCACTGTGCAGAACTGAAGTGGCAGCTGAGAAGTGAGACACATCAAACCAAAACACCAAACAACACACAGCTCAGCCCCATGCTACTCCTGAGTTTTAGAGTTATTTTCTCTTCCCTTCTGCTTCATTCCCCACTCCACCAACCCATGTTAACTGGAGTAACAGCAGTAGAAATTGAAATCACCTTCAGCTGTTGTTAAATATGAAATAATGTAAAAAGAGTGAGAGATTGTGCCAATTTATAAGGATAAAGAAAAAGAAAACCAAATCATTATTTCAATACAAGGAATGAGATTATTTTCTACTCAATCTTCCATCATGTCTCTAATTATTGAGCATTTCTTTATGAATTATAGAGTCCAGATTAACTAGGTCGGATTACCGCAACCTCCTATATATGGGCAGATAAGTACCATTCCAGAAGAGAAACCTTAGTCATGTGAGAATTGATCCTCAAGGCTATCATAGAAAGTCTGTATTCCAAGGTAAGTAGAATACTTTTATTCCCATTGAATTCCTAATATAGAAATAATTTTGCAATTACAAAATTCGCAATTAATGTTTGTGCCAGAGAGAAAATCAGTTGAAAGTCATAATGAGAAATGACAGGGAGTTTCAAAATGAAATAATGCTTCAATGAGAAACTCACTTCCTTTAGGATTAATATTTTTCAAAGGTAAATATCATTTTTGCCAGATAATCCCAAAGTTCTGTCGGGAAATCAGTTTGTATGGCAGTACTCTCTGATTTTTCAGCCACAGAAACTTCCAGACTTTTGGTACAAAGCTCTGATTTAAAAAAAAAAAAAAAAGAAAAAAAGAAAATTAACAATATTAACAACGTGCTGCTCTGTATCTGACTTCTCTTTTTTTTCTGTTCTGTTCTTCAAAAATACTTTATAACAGACAATTGTATTGAATGGGAATTATTGTTTAAGTGCAAATAATATAGAATAGTAAAATAACTGTTTTATTCCTCTAGGGACTTGAATATTTTTCTCCAGTAAAAAAAAATGAATACATAAATTAGAAAATGTTCAGTTATTTACCTGTTACATATTTAGTTAGAAGGAGTGGAAATTTACCTTGGAATGTCACAGTTCACAGGAGGGAAAATATGCTTTGGATAGAAATTATATTGCTAGAATTCTGTGGTATGCAGGTGGAAGTCTAGATTAGTCTTACAGTTTTATTTAAAAACCATATTTTAACTCTAAGGGCAGATGTTGGATATAGAACCTCCGAACATGCTTACCCTTATGGAGATAGGTGGAAGGACAGATTAATAACTGTTTTCAGGACATTCTTTTTGAGATAGAAGTGGTGAGCTTCAACATGCTTGATTTGCAGTCTTCATCTCTAGCACTGGCTTCGGCTAGATCAGGACATTACCAGCTATGTCCTGGCATGCCATGTGCTGGAGCTGGAATAGGCAAACTACAAACAGCTTATAAAGTGGAACAGGCAGTCATGGTGAATGGGTTCATTAGCGATATAAACACCGTGTGTATAGCTGACCTTCAGTGAAGTCTCGAACTGATGAGTGCTGCTAGCTGGCACAGTGCATCAGGGAATGAATCGTTTTGCATTGGCATTGTTTCCAAAAGTAGCTGCTCCGAGCTCCAGCCAGAGACAGGCTAGACAGGCATTTGCATGTTCCTGCCTAGATCAGCAGGAGTTTACCACTAATATTGTAATATAATTTTAATTGAGTGAATCACTCAATGGGGTCTGTTAACAACTAACTTCAAACTTGCAAATGGGTATATAAAAGGCCAAGCCTTCACTTATCATGCTACTTCACCCCACCACGATGAAACTCATTTACAGAAAGATTGCAGATGAAATAGGCTTTTTTAGAAACACAAAGAGGGGGCATATTACAGTCAGAAACTAAAAGCTACTAATAATATGAGACAGAAATACTTCTGGGACAAATGCTTTACTTTCAGTTATAATCCACTACTCATTTTGGCAAACTCCATGGGTTTCAGCATGTAGTCAGTATCCTACACTTATCTGCATCCGGAAGATGCAGGAGATTGTTCTAACAGGATGCGAGTCTTGCTGCACATTTTCACATGCAGTTCCTTTACAGAGAACAAATCCCAAATGGTTGGTTCTGTGCCAGAAGGCAAAACTTCATAGACTTTTTGAAAATAAAAGAATAAAGCAAACCAGGTAAGTGGTCAGGGTTTTGCACCTACCACCCTACATTTGTGTATTCAGTAGCAATGGGAGTCATCCAAAAGAGAAAATGCATGGGTTTGAGTCCCAGCTGCAAAACAGGAGCTTGAATTCAGCTTACATAGATGAGCACTGGTTTGCTGTCCACGGGGCTGTGAGTCTTCTTGAAAATCAGTCTGGAGTTGGTACTTTGTAGTTAAGAAACTTTTCCAACAGAAAGTACAGTTTGGATGAGGAAATATTTTCAGGAAGTTCTATATGCAATTAAAGTATTCCTGATCATCCTTTAATTAATACTCAGACTCTTTCACTTTTAATTTGTGATCAAGAGCTCTTGATAGGTCCTTTTTCTGCTAATTTTTTCTGTGGGTTTTGCAAGTAAAGTAATGTTTCAGGGCAGTTGCAGAAGGGAAAGGCAGGGTCAGTTCAGGGGTAGAAGGATTAAAAATGTAGTGGAATAGTTTTCCCACAGTGGTAACAGCTACTGTGAGCAGGTGAATGGAATTAGTGATTTTGCAGGTACCTGTCTGAGCGGTGGAAAAACACAAGAGGTAGAGCCTGAGGCAAGGATTTAATGATAAGGGGTTACCACAAAATATGTGATTTATATCTCCTCTGTCAAAGCTCACACATGTGTTGGTTAAAGTTTACACGAAGCCCTGCCACTTTTTCAAAGACTCAGTTATTGCAGAGTCATTTCAGAGGCTGCTACACTGGTTAATTGCTATCAGATGTGTCGTGTGAAACTCTTGCCAGTTCAGCTAGGTGAAAATCTGGGAATGCAGCACATCCTTTAGATGAAAATTCTGGCACACAATGAAATATGCGAGCAATGCACCAGCTACAGTATTTAGAGCAGAGTGCAGTAGGAGAAATTCAAAGTGAAATGTCCAGTACCTGAAAACCCAGTATATGGATTGAATGAACAGCATGCAAACCATAGCTTTTGCTCCATGACATCACTCACATATAAGAATGTAAAATAAACTCTTAGACTGGGAGTCTGACCTGGGATGGGGTCTGCAGAAATACATAATGCAGAGGGAAGAGCAGCAGATTTCCTAAAAAAAGCTAAAAATAGAGGGACCTGGGTTTAAAGACAACACCATCTTCACCATCCAGGGAAAAACTCAAAGCAATCCAAACAAAAAACTCCCTCCTGTCTTATATTTCAATTATTTTACTGATGCACATTACTATCTGAAGTATTACTAGTAGAATGTGAAAAGTTCAAGGGTATTTCCCATGTAGGGATTGTGTTTCTAAAAAATAAAATTAGTTAATAAACAGAGATAACTTGCAAACAAAAAATGGTTTCAAATGCATGCCACGTACCACAGATGATCATCTGATCCTCTATTATTGTTGCTATACCTCATGTATTTGAATCTATTATTTGTATAGTGTTTATTCTCTAATAAGGTAAAATTAAAATCTGCATCCCCAAGAGCTCAGGGAGGTCACCAGTGTGAATTAATCACTAACCAAGTAAAAGATCTGTACTCCAAGGGAATTGTGATCAATTCCAGTCTGCATATTAATTGATGGCTCATTCAGGAGAGTGTTAAAAAGCAATTTTCAGTCAGAAAAAACGAATTAATTTTGTGGAAGTGTTCCTATGATAAATCTAAAGATGTCCATTTTGGAAGGGAAAATATTAAAAGTCAAATCTACAAATATACTCCACAGAAGGAAAAAAGGGAGCCACATGTATGCTCATGTGTGCAAAGAGAGACTGATCTAAGCAAATGCACATGTGTTTCCACCATCATATCAAAGCGGGCTTGCATCAGAGAAGATAGGATTTGGAATAAGGATAGACATGTCCTGCAGAATACTATCCTGAAGGAATAAATATGCAGCAGAAAACTCACACAATTAAAATCTGCTAGGTAACAGGAGTTGCTCTTTAACGAATCAAATCCATATACTCTTATCTGCACAAGAGGACTGCATTTTGAGTTGAACCGTTTAATTCTTTAGAGTAGCGCTATTTTTCATTAACTAAACAGGCCCAGAAAAACTATCAGGTCTCTGCCCTGGCTTGTATCAAACATAATGAAATTCAGGATTGAATCATCAGTACTTTTCAGTCTTCTGTAGGTTCATGTCAGTGACTCAACTGCTCCATCAGCCTTCCATCTTGAAAGCCTAGGACTTGCAGTGTGTCCAGGGACAGGCAGAGTCAGGTGGTTTCAGATCAAGAAAGGGTGTGTGTGTGAGTGCATGTGTATGTGTGTGCATATGTTTAGGTCTACTGAGATCAAACCCCACATGAATGCACACCCTGAAGAGTGTTGTACTTGCTCTCTACTTCATACTGAATGAGTTTCAGCTGAAGACATTCAGTTGCAGCAACTGCAGAGCATAAAGAAATTCATAATATCTTCAAGGATATTTGGATCCACTTACACACCAGCAGGCAGAAATCTGATGTGCACTGCAGAGCACCAACTACTTTGTTTTCCTCAGTCTGCTTGGGCAGTGGGATGCTGGATGCTGCAACAGCATTTGCTTTGTGGATCAGGTTGAAGGATAGCTGCAGGGAAAATCTATGGCCCTATGTAAAAATTGGAATAAAAACTGCCACTCAGGGCCATATTCTGTATATTTCTGTCAGTAGTCAGTAACAAATTTTGGGCAGAAGATGTAAGGGATATGCCCAGTTTTTTTGCTTCCAGCGATGCACATTGCTGAACTAAGAGGGATATATCATTGTGTTTTATTGAATTTGATTAGTCTACTAATCATATTTCAAAAATTTTCTCATAGTTTTCTGTACCAATTTACAGTTTTGACCTCTACAGTAATATCTATCAATTAATTCCAGATCAAGCTATGTTTTTGATGAAAACTTCTGCTGGATAATTTCAGTGGATGAATATTATTTTCTAAATATTATTTTGCCTTGGACTTTGAAATGGTTCTTATTAATTGCTAATGTTTTATTTGTTTTTTCAATTGCTTCTGACACTCTACCCAGTGAAAGAGTAAAAGACTCATGATGACATCACAGTCGCTTCCTTAGGTGGCTATAGCTTAGATATAGACAATCACAGTAGACAGTATAAAGGAAAATTTTCTTAATGCCTAAATCTCATATGTAATTTTATTGCTCAGTTATTACTGATATCTGCCTGAATTTTCACAGTCTGATTTAACTTTAGCAATTGCAAATAATTAAATATGGGCTTCAAACTTTGTCATCCTACTTATTCAGTGTTTTCTTTTTATAATCTTCTTTAGATATAGTGCAATAGCCCAGGTCCTCACATGGATTCTTTAAGGACCAGCCTTGGATGTGAAATTTAGTGTGATTTCTGATTTTCTGTAGTCTATATGCTTTTAAACCCTAGTAAATTCAACAAATAATGTGGAAGACTTCAAAAACTTTTGAAAACTATGCGTACTAAAGCAACAGGAGCATCATAACCCACAGGCTCATTGAGGTCTCCAGAGAAATCTAATGAGGTTTTTTGAGATTAAAAGATCCCATTTTTGGAGGGATGACTTCAGTTCACAGAAAGCACTCTGACTCTTCACAAATATATTATGCGTAATTCTGAATGATTTGCAATATCAGTTTTACCACTTTTAACAAAATTAAATAATAGCTCACATTTCCCAGATAACTCTGGCATCCCTTTGTACACATCAGCACCACATTTTCCCTCTTTCACTCTTCTCCTGCTCTGATCTTGAAGTAATATTGCAACATATATTATACTGAAAAGGTCATTATTTAGCAGTTCAATCATGTAATCAATGAGTCAGAGCAGGATTTGAGGCAATAGGGTAGGATAAATGCCTGTAAGGAGTGGGGCAGAAATACGTATATGCAGATTTTTGCAGCCAGAAGCTGAGTGGAGTGGCAAGATTTGAAAGAGATGCCAATGTGTGATGGAACTGTCAATGTGAAGGACTCATGAAAATACAGTTACTAGTAGCTATGTTTCCATGTTTCTATGATTCTGTGTTGAAAAGATCAAATCTTTGCCCTATCCCAAAGAAAAGATTACAGTCATTTAACAGTATCAGAAAGTTTTCTGTGAGACTACTAACAATACTGTCAAAACATACCCATAGCATAGGCATCCTTCTTTCTCCATGAAATATGAATTCTGTATTTTAAACAGCTAGCTCACAGTAATTTCTCAGTTTTATCCAAACATTACCAAATGACCAGATATTTCATGGCTAAGCAAGGAAGAAATAGGTGTGGATAAGGAAGAATGAAGTCAGCCTACCAAACTGAGAGGTAATCTCAGGGCTTTGAACAGAGGGTGAGGCCTATGACAACACAAGGAACTCCATGGGAAGCTACCCAAACTATGCCAAGCAGTTGCCTCACATTAATATTCTGAATGCTCAACTTCAATGAAAAAGAGACATTCAAACCACTACCTTCAAACTTTTCCAAGTTCACAGGAATAGAAACATTTATTTCTTTTCTTTGGAAGAGGAAACATAGTTCTTCGGATATTGAAATAAATGAGGCTAAGTACATTTTTGAGCAGTTTGCTTCCCAAATGAAACTTTTTTTAGGTTACACCCTAGTATTTTATTTTAATTTCTTTAATATACAATATTGTAGGGAATCATTAAAAATAATGGAGTAGTAGTGCATCTAGTGCCAGGAGATCATCTATGAGTGCTGTGAAAGTGTTTATTGCATTGAAACTCTATCCTACACTAACAAAAGCACAATTCAGATCAACACACTTTTGCTTGCAAAGATATCAGAATGAAATCCAGAATATAAGGAGCTACTTGGTCACTGAGACATGACTGTACAAGCTGTTTACCACTTAAAAGAAATCTACTGATCCAAACTTTGTAGAATCTTCAGATATAAAGAATGTGCTGCTAGCTTTCGTTTTTGATATTTGTTAGTTTGGCTTATGCAGCTATAGTACCAAATAATGTGCAATCCTTAACACTGGATTCCGTCACTCCAAAGAATGACACAGTCCAACATACAGTACTGAAGCTGAATAACTTTCTTCGTCTGCTCAAACAGCCCTAATTAGAAAGCAACATACTAAATCTTTTTTTAGGTCAAGGGAGTCTTATGGGCACAGAGCAACAAAGGAAGAGCACTAGCTTAAAAAATGCTTAGAAGGGTTAGGAAAGTGGCAATTGTATGAGTCAGTTTTCCCAGCATTGGATTTTGCAAATGTTTTGGAAATGAGAAGGCATTTCAAATGGCTTCCTATGCCACAAGACAGCCCTTTACACAGGGCCTCAATTCTCTTGGGCTGTATTTATTCCCTTCTCTTCTGCAGTTATTCCTGTCACTGTTCTGTAGAGGAGTGCTTCATGCACAACTTGACAACTCAAGATTGAGGATGCTCCCCAAATCGTCTGTGATGCCTGCTGGATATCAGTTACTGCTGTTTGATACTCAACAATAGAATATTAATCTTTATGCAGCATAGCTCTAGGATCAATCAAGTAGGCTGCTGGGGATTAGAAGAGTGCAATTATCCATCTATTCTGGAAACCTGTCACTGACCAGATGCTTCAGAGGAACAGGGAGAGAGAGAGAGACCCTATGGTACATGGACACTCTAAGGTAGTCAAAATCAGACCAAGGAAATTTAAAACAATCTCTTTTTGTTTAGCCATTAGAAAAGATCTACCTCCCCCTCTTAAACAACCACCAGAATTCAGGATTTCTCTTCCCTCTTATTGCACAGAAAGGAGAAATGGAGATTTATCTGCTGTAGCTTGTCTTCCAATTTTCATCAGTTTGTGACAAATAAGAGTCATTATTTAAAACTACTTATTTCAAATTATGTTTTAAAGTGTTCTGTTTCCCTCAAGCAATTATAGATACTTGAAAAATATTGAGTTTCATTGTAATGGTTTAGATCAAATGAGAAAATTGTACTGATAGCACCATATGATTTAGAGATAGGAAGTTCAAACTCAGTGGGAAGTGTCTTTCAATTCAAAATGCTATTTCTCTCAATAGCAAAAGAATGAATAAATGTTCAATGGATAATTATATTTATCAACTCAAAGATATTGAAATATTGTTTTGTTCAAGAAGCAAAGCGAAACATGCAGAATTACACCAAATTTCTACTAAGCTGCTTCTGCTGTGGATTTTACATGCTGATAGAGAAGTATTTTGTTTCCATTTCCTTATGCTCATGTTCAAATTTATAAGCAATGTTTGAGATTTATTAAATGTTTCACAAATCAAAATATAATTATTAAATATAACATATATAGGTATTTTAATTCTTATTTGTATTTAGATTTTATTCTTAAGTGTGAATAAGTGCCTTATAATGAATTTAAATTATTATTGTAATATGTAATATATTTGAGAAATACATTTAATTTACATATAGTGTACACATTAATTACTATACTTTATCAAAGGTGGGAAGAGAGTAATGCTGTGACTTGCTTATTGTATGTCACTTGTAATTTTGTTTCTTTGTAAGTAACAAAAGTCATAGTCAAAAACTATGGTCATAGTCAAGTAGAGTATACAACTCAAATCTTAAGTAAATCAGTCTTCACATTTTCAGACACCAGTCAGTACAAATGGTGGAATTCTCACTGCAAACTTTTTTAATGATATAAAATCTTTATTTCTTAAAGCCATGTCTCCCATACCTCATAAGCACCTAATGATTATGGTGAAGGCAAGGTGTCTCTAAATGTTCATGCAATTAAGATAAGGTCAAGGAACTGTGAGGACAAAAGAATTAATCAATAAAGATCAATATCGAAAACTCATGATAAGCAAGGCCAATAAACAGAATTTGAATATTTAGAGTGTTTAGTTTTTCTATAGTCTTTCCTGTTATATATTCTGATTATATTTCCAACAGATACAGTATTCTGTCTTCTCTAATAATAACCATAAAACGATAACAGTAAGACTCTGAGAACAGGGAAGGAAAATAAATATTTCTCTTCTTGTATAATGGCTGGACATTCACAACCCAGAGATTTTAGAAGTCTAATTACCATCTTTGTTATGACTGCCTTTCATGAATAGTTTTTTGTTCGTTTCTTTGTTTTATTGAATGATTTTTCTAATCATACTTGAACCACTATAGGACTTTAGTATTCACGACATCCTGTGACAAAGAGCTCAACCATCTCAATAACAGTAACAGCATGTCATTTTGCTTTTTCTGAACCACATTGCCAACTAATTATGTTTGGCACCCCTCTGTTCTTTACTGAGAGAGAAAAAATATAATCATTCCATGTTCATGTTCTGCATGCGATTCATGATCCATTATGGGTTTCAGTATCATCTCTCCACAGGTACCTTTTCCTCAGTAAGAGTCCTAGACTGACAAGCTGGATATGAGTCAAAGGTGTACCCTGGAAGCCAGGATGGTCAACCATATCCTGGGGTGCATCAGGCAATGCATCACCAGCCAGTTGAGAGAGCCAATTGTCCCGCTCTGCTCTGTGCTGGTACAACTTTACCTTGAGTCCTGTGTGCAGGTCTGTATAAGAAACATACAAAGTTATTAGCATCCAGAGGAGAGCTGTGAAGATGGTGAGAGTCTGGAAGGGAAGCCATGTGAGGAACAGTTGAGATCATTTGGCTTGCTCAGCCTGGAGAAAAGGAGACTGAGGGAAGACCTCACTGCAGTCTACAACTTCTTTGCCTGCCACACCACTTCCCCTCACACTGATCTCTTCTCTGTGGTGACCAGTGGCAAGAGTTAAGGGAATGGCCTGAAACTGTGTTGGGGAGATTTAGGCTAGGTATTAGGAAAGGGTTCTTCACCCAGAGAGTGGTTGGGCACTGGAACCTGCTTGCCAGGGATGTGGTTACAGGACTAAGTGTGCCAGAATTCAAGAAGTGTTTGGACAATGTTCTCAGGGACATGGTGTGATTCTTGGGATGTTTTTATGACTCAAGGGCAGGACCCAGCACTTTGCCTTAAAGAATTACAGAATCACAGAATATTCTGAGTTGAAAGGGACCTACAAGGATCACTGAGTTCAACTCTTAAGTGAATGGCACATACAGGGGATTGAATCTGGGACCCAGGTCTTATTAGCACGAAGTTTTAACCAACTGAGCTAATCTCAGGGTCATGTTGAACTTCTTACCCTTGGCCTCGGCCCATTGATCCAGCCTGTCCAGATCCTTCTGCAGAGCCTTCCTGCCCTCCAGCAGATGAACACTCCCACCCAACTGTCATCTGTGAACTTACTGAGAATGCACTCAATACCCTTGTCCACATGATCAATAGATATTGATCAGGACTGGCACCAATACTGAGTTTTGGGGAAACCCACTAAGTACAGGCTGCCAAGTGGCACCATTTAGCCTCACTCTCTGGGCACGGCCATGCAGCCAGTTTTTAACCCTGGGAAGAGTACACCTGTTCAAGTCATGGGATGCCAGCTTTTCTGAGAGAGTGCTATGCAAGTTAGTATTAAAGTCTTTACTGAAATAAATTTTCATCCCAATTTCTCTAAGAGGTCTTACATAAGTGATACCTGGTCTCATGGTGTTCCTTTTGCTGGTTATTTGGTGTTAATTTGTGAAGCGATTCCAGCCATTGTTACTTCACTGCAAATGGCCTTTTCTGCCTCATCTGCATCTTCTCTCAGAAAAAAAAAAAAAAAAACCCAAACAAAAAAACCACCACCAAATAGGTGAACATGAGAGCACTATATTTCAATTTTTATAAGGGCTTCTGTGTTTTGACATTATTAACTCTCTTCAGGCTTCCTGCTCCTGAGGTGTTTCAATGGTAGTGGCATCAGCCTTCTTGTATTGCTATCTCTGGAGATTCTTTTCCATTTTTTCCGATGTGGTTACACCTTTGGATTTCTGAATATACTCTTAACTGAATAGACTCCATTTCACCCTTCTTCTAAAACTGAGCACTTTTTTAGCTTTCCTTGTCTCTTTGATAAAACTGTATACATTTTTTTTTTAAGACACCAATAGATATGCACTTTAACGCCCTCCATGCTGACTGTGTAGATTTCACTAATTTAACTGTACCTTTTAATTTCTTCTTGAAAAGTTTTTCCATCATTTTATTATGGTCTCTTTTTTGCAAAATCTATTACAGAGCATATTTTGACTTTTGTTTCTCTGGCAAGAATGTTAAATGTCAATGTGTTGTAATCATGGACACATTGATAATAAAATTTTGAAGAGAGCTCTACACTTGACTAATTTCTTTCTTTCCTTGTAAATTTACCTGTGAGAATATAATACTGTTTCATTTCATGTGTCTTGAAATTATTTTTCTTATTGTGTCTTAATGATTCCACGCTAATTTAACTGCCTATGTCTCTTTCTGTGCAACTGAATGCTCCTTTTATTCCTATTTTTCTGCCCTGATGTGATTTCCCTTAGTATGTTTCAGCTACTTTCATTCTCCTGACTGGCTGACTTGTTTTACTGATCTTGTACTATGTTTTTATTTATTTTGTTTGGGTTTTGAACCCACAGGGACTTTTTGTTTTCCAGTAAGACAAAAGAATTTTTTGTCTGCTTGACTCTAGGATTTAGTAGAATGCCACCTCTACCAAGAAAAGGGACCTTCTTGGTCTGAAACCTTCTCCTCACTATTCTGTATCTGTTAAAAATATCCTGGGGATAGCTATCTTCTCATCTCGTTGGTGAGTGGCAAACAAAATGATGGAATATCTAAGCAAAGGAAAGACTGTAGGTGTGTTGGCACATATTTATTCCCCACACTCTCCACAGTCCTCACAACTCTGAAATATGAAATCCTGAGATACTATTAATATGAAGACTAGACAAGGTTTAAGACCAATTTTTTTTAAAAAAATTCTAAACAAAAGAGAGAACATTCATTTGAAATAGAAAACATTCTTAAATAACTACTGTCTTTTGTTTATTTTCTAATAAAACAGGAAAAGGTAATGTCTACAATAGTAAATAGCAGTGTTGCCTCATGACTTAAAAAAACCCTTAAAAATAAGAACACTTCAGTGTTAAGTTTTGGAGCTTATAAATAGCAATTATGTATGCCACAGAGCAAGGTGAAAATGTTAGTATAAAATATCAATACAGGAAATAATACAAAAGTATACTCAAACCCTCATAATTTTCCAATACTGAAATTCTACAATATAAAAATAAACCATATATTTTTAATATACAATATTTTTCCAAAACAAACTTCTGTGATAGTAAGTTAATTCAAATAATGCCTCTTGAATAACTTTATCAATGGCTCATTGAGTAAAATTCATCCCTACCAAGGGATGTTGGTCCCATTTTTACTGTCCTCTCAGGCCTGCTACAAGATCATGGCAATCTTGTCTACAGAACAATTGCAGGCTGTTCTCAGTGGGAATTATTTGACCATGCCAACAAATTATGGAAACTACCATTCATGAGGATGTACACCACTTGGAATCATTTAGACTAAGGTGAGCCACAAGACAAATTTTTTTTCAGTGGGAAGAATGAAGAATAACAAAATGTGTGTTGTATGGAGACACAATAAAACTGTGACTTACAGCAATGCAGGAAAGATTAATTAAGTATATCGTGACTGGGCAAGGAGTGGTTTACAGAGACCACTGTCCCTAGTCAATACACACCAACTCAGAAATTATACAGTTGCAAGGATGTTTTGGAAGCCTCAGACAGACTGGAACAGAAGTATCTAAACGAGTTAAGATACTTTCCAAAGCACTGGAAACAACACAAATTGCTCCAGTTGTTCACTGGAGTCACAGCATCTTTTTTTCCTTTTCTTTTCTTTTCTTTTTTTTTTTTTTGATGCTGTGAAGAAACCTTTCAAAATAGGAAGTGTGTGAGAAGTATTAGAATAGGTCTGTAGTGCAGAACTCTTTATATTTTTCATCCTACATCTGCAAAAGAAAAAAAAAAGAAAAGAAAAAAGCAGCACATTTTTATGAAGGGCAATTGTGGTGTAATTTGAATGCCAGAAAGCTAGTGCCTAAGTGAGATGTTTGTTTCAGTTGTCCCAGCTGTATGTTGCCAATGTAGACTTTAGTTTAATTGCAGGTGTTCTTTAAAATAAATCATTATCTGTCATTGTCATTCAAAAATGATAGGACATTAAAATAGACACAACATTCAGCACTATTTAGACAGATCTGAAAACATTTAAAAAGTATGTATTCTGTAGTCTTTAGATCACAGAATTTTATGCATTTTCTAGAAAGACCTTTCAGATCAAAAGATAAGTCAAATTACCCATAAAATATTGTAAACTGGTAGAGGAAAAGAGGATAAGCCTTCGTGTTTCCACATTTGCCTGAAAATGAAAATGTTATAGAGATGTTTTATTATTGTCATCAGGCTGTTTCTTCAGTCAGTGAATGGAACAGAGATAGTGAGATAGCTTCTTTGCAATAAGGGGAAATCCAAAGGTCCTCAACAAGATATGATAAAGGAAAAGTGGAGGTGATGTGTTGCTTGGCACTTTAGGAGAGTCATATATGTAGGAAAAGTATTCTCTAATGATCAAGAATGATCAAACTCAAAATTAAGGGAACCATATTTTGTCACCCTATGAAAAATTTAAATTTCCTTTGTGTAACGTGTCATACAAGTATAACATACCCCAGAATTGTTTGACTTTGATTGCGTGTCAGCCAATTTTAAATTTTTCGGGTACCTCCCCAACTTCTTTCCCTTTTTTTCTGAATCAGTAGAATAGTTTCTGTAGCAGAAACTATATTCTGTCTAAATATTCTTTCCCATAGATTCTTTGCTACATATACATTTTCTATCCATTACAGGAGCAGCTAAAGGACACAGTGTGTACAGGGACACAACTGAAGACAGTAGAGTCACTCTGTAGCTGAGAAAGGTGCCAAGCAGCAGCTCACAGATGCTGTGAGCAATAAGTGGATTCATTTGATGATCATGGGATTTACACCGAATCTGTGCGTCACTGGCTTGGTGGTTCTGACATATTGCTCCTCACAGTACCTTATTGTTGATTTAAGCAAGTTTCCTCTGATGCTGGAACTTTGCCTCAAACTATTTTCCCTGTTAAAAATCAGAAGAAAAAAAAATCTGTTTCCCTAGAGGGGATCATTCTTCATCTAACCCACCTGCAGATTAAAATATAATGCAGCTCTGCATAACATTTTAGATCCAAGATGTGCTAGAATAAATTTTGTGATAAAGGACCACCACTGCCACATCTACCATCAACCCCATTTGTAACACTGTGCAGCAGAGGGAAGTGAAGGTGTGAGAAAAGTATTCCACTTTTCCATATAAACACAATCACTTTCTTATAGTCATAAGTAAGCTAATATCCATTATCACTTGGCAGCATAATTTATAACAACTACGCTTGGGTGGAAATGTTTATGCTTTGCTCCAGAAATTTACTGCATATCTTCATAGCTGTGATGGGTTTGATAAACCCCAAAAAAACTCAGATTAAGGTTTTAGTTTTAGCTAGGCCCCAATTCTGTGGGTCAT